>KB663832.1:15058408-15278109 GCA_000349025.1 Anopheles minimus | reverse complement strand
TTCCCATTTTTCGTTATGCTACAATTTAGGCTTGGTTGTTTTTTTCTTATTAGTTGGACATATTTCATTCATTAAAAGAGCTACCATTGGAAAGATGTTACCATTATGTATAAGAATTATGGGTCGACACCACAGCTCCGGGGCCTAATTTCACGCTGGCTCTTGCGTCAACTTGTGGGTTGAGCATGAAGGGATCTTTTAACATGGAAAAAATAGGACTACCTCCAACATAGGTCACCAAAGTCGCCAATGAACGAAAAAAAAAAACAACAAGGAAGTACCCTGTCTCACCATTTGAAAGAATAAGACAGAGAAAGAAAAGCTGTAGGATGTTCAATTTCGGCAGGGACGCAGTGCTGTCGCCAGAACGGTCCCAACAGCAACGTGCTCGATGACGGTTGATGATGGTTGCGCAACGTACGCATTCCAGCCCGATGCACCATACGGTGCCAGACCAATTCATCCGATTATGGTGGCTCAGGTGGTGCGCACGCAACTCCGCAGGCGCCACGGGACCAGGATTGGGATTTTTAATGTGACAGTTTTATGTGTCTATTGTCTGCAATCGGGCTGTTGGGATCGATCGAGAAAAAAAGGGGCTGATAGTGGGACGCTTCTGGAATGGCGCCTCCGTTTCGGATGGGCGTCCCGCGTTTGTGACGCATCGCAATGGGATCGGTGTGACCTACCGGGCAGCATCCGGAGCTTCGAAGGCTTATCCACTGGTTGGAGTTTGTTCGGGTTTGTTTACCGATAAGATTCGTAACGAAAGCAAACGCACTTAGAGTACATTCCAGCGCGCTTTTCGGTAAGCTTTTACACAAAGAAATGCAAACGCAAATAATACAAGCGTTTTCTTTTTTTTCTCTTGTTGTGATTTGTTTAGGAGTGGGCTTTCCCAATGCCAGGGGGTGGGATAGATATGACACAGAAGTAGAAAGCAGAGTGGTTTGATAAGAAGTATGCATATGACACAACTGTAATGAGTGCTGATAAAGCAAAAGAAACAAAAAATAACTGGAGACCGAAGAAAGTTAAAAACGATTGAGTAAAAACTAATTGTTTCGAGTGACACACGCCCTATGTAGGAAAGCTGATAATGAATATACTACTTTCTTTCAATACGCTCTTTATTTCTCTTTGTGTTTAGTAAATAAAATAAAATGATATAAAAAAATCATCCAACTTCAATTGCATTTTAATTAAGATAGAAAAAATCAATAAATTATGTAAACCAAAAATTGTTTTATAAAAAACTTCCCCTTTATTTTTCTTCTCAAACAACAACGAAATGAATATAAACATGCAATGAAGATAATAATGCTTCCCTTTGATAAGGAAAACGTGGCAGTATTGTGCTTCAACTCCTCTTAATTATGTTCAGCTCGATACGCGTCGATTTGCTTTAAATTATTTGTTAGCTAACAATTCGATTTGATTTATCTGTTCGCTGGTTTTGCATTCGTTGCCCCGCACACGGTTAAGCCACGCCCACTAACCAGCGATCCGCCATTTTAGTGCAACCGTGCCGGGCAAGGCGTGGCCGAGGCACGAACAATCGGCGGCCGGTTTCACCGGATGGCGACCAGTATGCGTTCGTCGCTTGTTTTGAACGGAAGTGTTTCTGAAGGTGCGCGTGTATGGTTTTTTCCGTTCTTCTCCCTCTCGGAACACTGCTATCAGCATTATCTTGTATCGATAAGTAATCGGTGTTTGCTAAAGTGATAAGTGATCGGTGATAAGTGTGGTACGGAGGATACACATGTGTTTTGATGCATTTTGCATTTCGTTTGGTACACACACACGCGCGCTGTTACTGTTGCGAGTGAATTGAAATAGTCCAACAAACTTCCAAGTGTGGTCGCGTAGTGTTGGTGTTATAGAAAAGAAATTGTAGGGGTCGTTGTTTGTTTTAATTGGATTGCATTTGAACATGTGTGGAGAATTTAATTAAAAATATAGTAATTAGAGAATCATTATTTATCTTCAAAAAACAAAACAAAAAATTACTCCGTGAACAGGAAGTAAAGGATACGGGTTTGAATGGAAGTGACACATTGTACGTGGCGTTATAAAAATATGAAAAAATAGTTGTCCACAAATATACTACCAGTGTTAAAGGTAAAAAAGTGATTTAAAAGAAACGGTACAAAAATACGTTCTCAGTTCGGAAGCTCAGTGTTGGAAGTGAAATTTGAAGTGTGGCATCTGAGAAAACCATTATTACTACATATTGTATAATCGTTTGAGTGAGTGCTTGCACGTTGAAGAGAAAAAAACACACCAATTAAGCTACCTTGGCCAGCGTGGAGGCGTCCTTCACCAGACAACAGTAATTCCCCCGTGACTGCGTGTCAATAAGATCTAAGGTAAGCAAATTGATTTGTTCTCCCTAATGGCTAGCCGCGCGATATGGACCACGATGGCATGGAATTATTTGCTACACCATTATTTACGATAATGGTAGATGCTTCGCCAGTCCGCCAACGGCCAACGGGTCCGTAAGGAGTGCAAGTAGCGTTTTGCACCAGCGTAGAAATAGAGTAACCGATAAAAGTGGCACCTTTTGCTAAGCAAACACGCTACAACTACGCTTCTGGGGTACGTAAATCATTAAATTTAATGGCACCAATTAGAGGGGTACGGCCATTCCAGGTCGGCGGAAACCCGGATCGATCGGCGGTGGGTGGTAGTGGCCCCCTGTCATAACTAGACAGCGTACCGTGAGAGATCATAATCTGTGGTACCAATCATAGCTATTGGCACTGATGATGGTGGAGAGGTTTTACTTTGTTGCTAATTGATAAAAGATTCCGTCGATTAGTGTAACAGAACCAAGGTTTTGCAGTTTCACAGGGTTCGGCTTTAAAAACGCTAGTAAAATGTCCATAAAAAGACTCATTAGGAGGAATTGGACCATATATTTATGCTATTTTATGTGTTTGTTTAGAGGATATTGCTAAGGTCCTAAAATTGAGCTAAGTATATTCCAAACTCTCCGGGACTTGTGGAGTTTTATTCCAAAAAGACTCATTCAACTAACCAATATTTATCCTATTTTGATAAAAAGTAATAATTACGAGTAGCTTAAGATATTCGACTAGATTTTGGGAATACTGAAGATGAATTTACTGCTATAACTAAAAAAAGTCAAGAAAAGTTAGAATGAGAAGACTTGATATAAAGAGATGATTTTAAGATTATTATTTTAATCAGAGACGGAGTTAAGAGTAGGTGGAGTAGGAAGTCGTTAAGGACCCGTCGGATGAGGGCTATACATAATACGATTTTTTGAAGAATTTTGTGCACAAAACGACAAAAAACTGCTCGTAACTTAATGTTTCTTTCATATGAAGTCATCCAATATATGGAAGGCTCTTTATGAGTAATTAGCCAAAAATTCATCATAATAACCACTGTCCATTATGCTACGGCAAATGTTAAAGATTGCATACAAAAGAAAGGTGTTTTCCACCAAATAATCGGATAATCTTTTCTGCTCGATAAAGATTCGCAAACTTTGCTCGAATGCACCAATGTAGAGGTGGTCTGAAAAACCCTGTATCAACAGTAGCAACTGCTGACCGTAAAACGAACTGTCAAAAGATTACATGCAAAAATTTCTTGTGGTCTACTAAAATCGGACAATCTTTGTAGCTCAAAAAAAAACCCAACTCAGTTCGAATGCACCAATAAATAGAAAAAAAGATTCACTGACACTTAAAACACGAGCTTGAATCGTACTTACAAATGTACCTTATCCAGTTTCAGCACCGAAGGAATCTCCACCTCATAGATATTATTGATTTGAGGTCCTCGAAGGTCGTAGAACACTACCATATCGCTTCTGGTGACTGAGTGGTGGCAGTTAAAATTTTGGCTGCTGGTATGAGGCACAAGCTTTAACGCCGTTAATGGCCTCCATAGGGCTAAATCTTCAACACTTTGACTGCCAAGATTTTTTCCTGGAGAACTCATTCACTCAACTAAGGTCCCTAATTTATTTGTGAAAGTGCGATCATTTTCTGAACCATTAACTCTCTCATTGTAAGAGTGTTACGCGGTTTTGGGTAACGTTGGTAGTTAGTTGTGTTTAAAGAGAATAACTCAACTATGCGTAACAAGGATTCTATTCTATACTTCTAGTACACAAATGTACGCTTCTGTGTACATGAACGCGCTACTGGTAGCTATACACAGTACGATTTTATTTATGGCGAATCATTTCGTATGGAATCTTCAAACATTTTGAAGTCTCTTCATTTAATAATCAATCATAGTAACCGCCGATCGTAGAACGAACTCAAAGATTCGTGTTGTCCGCCATAATCGGATTTCTGCTCGATAAAGATTCGCCTGCTTTGCTCGAATGCACCAATACATTCGCTAACAGTTAAAACTCGAGCAGGGTTCGTTTTCGGTAAAGGTATCAAGGGCCCTGTTTCAGAATGCAAGGAATTTTCAACAGAAATATTTTTAATTTGGGGTCCTTGAAGATCGTCGAAGAGATCTCTCATCTCACTTCTGGATAGAGTTCCTTGTTCAGATTCAGATTCTTCAGATTGTGTGGCTCAAATTAGAGTTCCTCTAAAGACCTTGGAACGGCACGGCAGCTGAGGCGATAATGGCGCCGGTATTTCAAGGTCCTGTAGCCAGAAAAGCTTGAAATGACCGGCCAAGACCTCTAGAAGTTGTAGTGATATAGAAGAAGTAGTAGAAATAGCGTTAACATTTTGACTGTCAAGATTTTCACCTGTGAAAGCACTCTCGCATCGCCTTCACCTAGCAGAGATACTAAATTAATTTGTGATAGGGCGGACATTATAATTTTTGGATGACATTGGTAGTGAGAGTGTTTATAGAGAGTTACTTAATTATCTTTTAAAAAACTTCTATTCTCTACTACTATTGATATCTGAATAGTGTACAAGAGTCTGCTTATGTGGACATGAACGCACAACAGGAAATATCAATTCATTCACATTTCATTCATCACATTCTTCGCAAGACTTACACGTGACTAACGGATCAAAAAAGCAAACCGTCATCTAAGTTTCGGAAGTATGGAATCGTGTTCTCTCCCCTCCCCCCCTTCCCCCGTTCTCCCGATATCATCAAATTTATTCCCCGCTCCATTCGCTACCAAAGGCAAAGAGGGAAATGGCAACGAAACGAGCAGAAAAAAAGGATACAAAAATCCGGGAGCTCTCCATCAAACGGACGACCACCGGCGATCGATCTTGCAGGGCGTGCGATCCCGAAAACCCGTTGAAGGATCGCCGCCTCCTAAACCTTTAAGTCCAAAATCGTGTATCTAGTTTGGCGGTGAAAATTAGTCAAAATCGTCGTCGATCGTCCATCGGTGGCGATCCCACCGCACCCTGGATGGATTAATAGCACCGAACGGCCGAATAAAGTTCTGAACCCGACTGTGTACGGAACGGTATCACATCTTCTGATTGTCGTCCGTTCGGGTTTTTTTCGTCTACCTTGGGGTTTTTGCGATCACTGTTCTCGCATACTCGCTCTTTGACCGTTTCCTTCGTTCGCACGAGAATCGGCCGAGTGATCTTTGCCGGCGGATGTTATGATGCCGTGTCTCGGTGATCTTTGATTCCGTTCAGTTAGTCACCGTGTCCGCATCCGCTCAATTTCGCGATCCGCTTTCAAAGCGTTGCGACAGTTGTGACGACTCCTTAATGCACTGCCCGGGTGAGCTTTGGTTTTGGAAAGGTTTCGGGTTACGGGAGGCTACGGTTGGGACTTTGGGACTTTGGGAGTACGTTCATGAATGAACGGACAGTTGAATGAGGTTTGGTATGAATGGGGTTTTCAATTTTGGGCGGAACAGGTGAAGATGTGGGACCCGGTTGTCTAAACACTCCTTGGAAGTTGGGAGGGAGTTGGGGGTTTTAATCCCAAGCCAAGGTAGATGATCGTTTCCCGAGTATAAAGCATTAGAAACCTTGAACTCTGGGGTGTGTGCATGAGATCACATCTGAGTGGAGTCACTTTTGATGATCTAATTCTAATAAATGTGCAGTTTTGGAGGGTGTGCCAACTCGAGACACACTCTCTATTCGTGAGATGCAGAAAACATTTCAAAAACAATATTTGCAACAAATCCTCACGTGCGTTCGTGGTCACTTCTCCAGCGGTGTAGGTGGAGTGGAGTGACTTCAGTTTTTTTTTCACCTCCAATTCTCCTGTACTACATCACCGTGCATCAGATATTCCACTTAAAGTTATGCTTTATTTCCAACGCATCAATGCACTAATGGATTTGGCTCATCATTTCCAAGCCATTTTTATTGGCGCGAACTCACCAGAGTTGACTGGTACCGAGTGCCGTGTCCGTGGATCAATCACACCGATCTGAGATCGTAAAACTTTTTTTTACGACTGTTTACATTATTATCTGCGGTCGTATAATCTGGGGCGCGCGGATTGAAGGTGTGAACCGGGCTGCCGGTTGAGAAAGATGTTTTTGGAAATGCCAAAGTCTAGCATGACATTTCGGAGCGGTTGGAGCTTGAGAAAACTCCGAAGAAGAAAAGAAACTATTTTATGAGATTTGCATCTAATAAAGTTCCCGTGTTATAGGATTTGATTGACTTGGAATGGGGAGGGCGATGTCTTTCGCGCGCGCTTTTTCCAGGGAAGTTTTTGCTATAGTTGTAGCATTAGAGCCGTACGGGTTATGCTTTTATCTTTACCCGTAAAGATCGCGCAAGTAAGTTTTTAAGTGTTTTGCATTTTGTTTTGTTGCGGGTTGCAATTTAACGCCCGCCTTCGCTCATCTTCGTTGATGATGCTCAATAAATCACACATACGTCACGGTAACG
Organism: Anopheles minimus; assembly: GCA_000349025.1. NCBI lineage: Eukaryota > Metazoa > Arthropoda > Insecta > Diptera > Culicidae > Anopheles > Anopheles minimus. The sequence continues at coordinate 15,271,264 of KB663832.1, read as the reverse complement.
TCTTCGGCGCAATCGGAAACCCAAGTAATAGCGCCAAAGTGGGAACGAGTAAACTGAGCCGACTCCTCTCCTCACATCCTTGGGTCGGTTCGGAACAGATTAATGGTTGTTTTTTGTTCAAAACCCGTACCTTTTACCATTCCATTACATCCCCCCCGGCGACTGACATGCGGTCCAGGAATCCGATAGTCCGACAACTCTCCTGCACGGCAAATGATTGATTCTTCGCTTTGGAAAAACTCAAACATCATACTGTCCGGCACTGTCACAACATCGCCTCGCTTCGTTCGGGTGCATAGCACTGTGCGCGATGGGCTGCATCAACTCGTAAAGCTTTTAATGTGCTCGGGACCAGTTCCCCTTAGCCGGGCCGGCCGATCGTAGAGCTAGATCTCGTTTAGAACCGAGTCGAAAAGCAGTTAAACCGTCACCGGGTTTTATTCTACACGCTTCTCTCAACATCGCCGACTCCGTTCTACGGAGTTCAACGTTGTACCGATGTCGATGGAAACGACCATAATTGTTCTTTTATTAGGAAATAAAATTTCACTTAAAGCAGTTTTTTTTTGTTCGACCCCCGGGGGCCCCTTTGAAGGGTGGCGGCATCCATTGCCGAACGGTAGGCCATCCCGTAAAAGTGTTTCCGACACGCACCGCACCGTAGAAATCCCTGGGGGAATGCCTTCAGCGACACCTACCGACCGCAACCCGAAAAGGCAACGGTCAAAAGCTCGCTAATTCGGGCGGCTAATAGTATGCGTGCGACGAACGCCGTGACGACTAGAATCCTTCCCCATTCGCTCCAAAAAAAAAAAAAAACTTGGATCTCCCCTTTGCCATTAGGTTCTTCAAGGTTTTTTGTGTGTTTTAACTCCCCAACCCTGTGCCAATCCGACGGACGGAAAATCGGCAGTTTTTTTTTTTTGGTGGGTTGGGTGGTGGGAGAGAAAAATTATTCAAAATACATTGAAATCCATCGGCTCGGACACACTCTTTGGTGGTTGTTGGCCGATTGGCGGCCAGCTCTTTGATTCTGCCGATCGCGGTACGCTTTGTGCCGAGTGCTTTTCGGTCGCCGGGAGATCGTTTGTTTTTTTTTCGATCGGGGAGCACGGCACGGAAGGAGATGATCTGCCCACAACCGTCATTCTTCTGTCCATGGCTCCATTAGGGCTACTTTGTGCAAAAGTCCGAAATATTCTCCCCTCCCCCCCCCCCGCTCCTTACTCTCCTGTGAGGATCCTACCGATTCAGGGATCGTGGCAAGTGTGGCTTTGTTCGGTTGTTTTGTTTGTTTTACCGACTAATGTGTAGCGACGCCTTGCCGGAGCAAATTTTTTTGTTTATTTGTTCGCTTCCAATTTTTTTTTTTCGGTTTGCGGTTTTTCCTTTTGGAGTTTGAGTGCTTTCGGGTACTGGGGTGCGCGCAGAGCGCTTAGATGTATGCAAATTTTATGCGACAACAATTTGTTTTAATTGATCATTGATTGAAATTTTCAATTAAGACCACTCGCCGAACAGAAAGGAGATTTTTATTCACGCTTTGAAGTGTGTGTGTGTGCTTTTTTTGTGGTTATTAGAATTCACTTTCTTTCCTATTGTGTCTTGGAGGCTTTTAAGAAGTGTAGGTAGGCACTGTTTTTAGCTAGTTGGTTAACAAAATGTTTGGAATGTGCGGTATGCAAAAGTGATAAATGGGAAGGAAGCTTTGGGCACGGCCTTGTCGGCTACGATAAAAAGGGATCGATTAACGTGTTTTTTGTTTGGGTAAACATTTGAGTAGGAATTCCAATAATCGAGCAGTGTGTGTCATGAAACAAATAGTCCAGGTGATGAACTGCAATAGTCGATAGTTGTTTGGTTCTCCTCCAAAAAAAACCGTGGAACAAATGGACCTTACTCACATCCAAATGCTAATGAGGCTTAAAGTTTATGCAGATTGAACATAAGCCACAGCGGGCACGCAACTTTGCTCTACAAAGCTGTGATAGTCGTCTCCAGGTGCAATCTGTTTAAAAGATTTTTTTTTTGAAGAGCCTTTGATTCGTAGATTCGATTGTTATTTGCGAGCAGCGCGACCTCTGGTGGAGGAAAGGAATAAAAACAAATAGAAACTAGAGCACATTATGACGAAAGCCTTTTAAGATTAGTCAACTTCAAATGGCCATCGTGGAATTGGAGCTTAACAGGCACGAACGAATAAAAATAGAATAAACATGAACAACCAGGCAAAGATTGGAACTTCAGGGCAGCTGAGTAATATGGTTTAGTACTGTGAGGTTTTTTTTAAAAATAATTAAATTAGTCATGTTCATCATGAAAAGATCGTTTGAAAGGTTTCCCCATTTCTTATCAGAGTGCCTCAGTGCCGTCCCTGATCATCGATTATTTTTTTGAAAACATTTGCTTCCACTCATGCGTACTTTCTCCGTGCGTGTGTCACCGTCATACCCTGACCCGACCCGACCTTAGCCTTCCGACCGCAAGTAAATCACACACGTCCTCTCAGGGTGAAGTGGTTCCGCTACTATCGCTAAGTGCTGGGACTAATTTTGTGTAATTGTTGTGCGGCACACCGAAAAACGTCAGCCCAAGCGAGCAGAGTGGCAGAACCCCTTGCAGTTGCAGTTAGCCGTTAAGAGCTTTCTCCCTGTACATGCTTACCTTCACCGGAGGCGGATTCCGATTGCTTCTGTTTTTTTTTTTCCCCGCTGGTGGGTTGAGATTTTCAAGTGGGCAAAATGCACATCAAAAACCCCCCAGACCGAATGTTCATAAAAATAAACCACCAAGCCGTAAGAAGAGGCAACCGAAATGTGCATCATGGCGGGTGGCGTAGTATAAGCAGCTGCCAAAGGAAAGGCAGGAAGGATGGCAAACCATTTTGCACACTATCGGACATGATCCGGACGGTGCCGATACACGGGTCAGTGTGCGTTGAAATATGATACGGAGCGGGTTGATCGCAGTTCGTGTTCTTTCCGGTGTCATCCGTGGCGTTAGTTGATGCGCGGGATAAAGTTATCGATGTGGAACATCTTACTTTAAGGACGGTGGCGGTTGATAAAAATTGTGAGCGGGAAAGTTTTTTTGTAAAAAGATCGTTCCGAGATGATCCGCGGCGCGTGCTAAAGGTAGGTGTGATAAGGATCAAATTTCACGACCCATCAAGCGAACGATCGGGATGAGTGTGTCTGGATATGGCTGAACAACCGATAAGATGAAGCAGTTTGCGGAGCAACTTCAAAGTACTGCTCAAAGTCTTTGCGGTTTTATGCTCAATTTTGTTGAAGTGCATCTCCGAAGCATTTGCTGCAAAACGAGGTTAATAAATTACCCGCAAGTTGCATATCCTAAGAGACGTCATCGTACTAGGGAGAAGGTGGCTATATCTCGCTTCAAGGATGCCATTTTAATGTCACCATATCATCTATGTTTATTGAAACGTAATTATTCATCGTACCTGTTTATAGATCATCTCTCCACAGCGCTCTGTCTCTCCCTGACTGTATGAGATAAAAACCCTCGACAGTTGATTCCGTTGCGCGGAGATCTCTTCATCATATTACAAGCGAGTTGTTCCAGCGCAGCCTCGACGAAACCGGCATGTGTCCAGGAGTGCCACGGGAGAAGTCATTTGTTCTGGTCGTTATTTACCATCCCGAACCGAACGAGTTGCCGAAGGCACTTAAGTGTTTTTAGAGCTTCTTCCGCACGCGGGTACAGTGGGTTTTATGTGCTTATGTTAGGCTGCTCTCATGTCGGCTTCGGTTGCTTAATGGCATTCTCCTATAACTCATCGGTTCGTTCTGTTTTTTTTTTCTCTTGTGTGTGTTCTGTTTCACGTCTACCGTCTTTTTACCATCTGGTTAGACATCCCACACGGTGGCATTTGGGTTGACCCGATCGTCAAGGAGCAGCCCTGCAGGAAAGCTGCCCGCGAGGAGTGTCCTCCGGGTATGTGTCTGTTTTTATTGTGTGCATTTGTTTAGCTTCTAGTGCGTCCCATGCCCATTTCCTGCGGAACCAACATTTCACCCGAGGCAATTTGTACTGACAGTGGTTACGGAACGCTGAGGACAAATCATCTCCTTCCGCGAGCAAATAGAGACATAAAGTGTAGGCTCACGGTTGCCGCTGCTGATGAGAATGTTGGTTGGCTGATAATGAGCGCCATCATGATCATCGGTGGTGACACTTCTTGCCCCGCAGGCAATGGGGCAAGTTTTATGGGCGTCAAATCGAATGTCAAAGCGTACCGCACTCCCGGGTCGCGGGTTCGTATTGATTGGAAAGAAATTAAAGTGTCTGCTAGGGCGCTCGTCCGTTCGCTCGGTGGGAGAAATTGAATGAGGGTCATAAAACTGTCCACACCGTGTGTGACAGGGCAATGCGTGCTAAGCGGAAGATATATTGGCCCGCTGCATGCAACTCCGTACGCCAATAGCGCCATACTGGGGGTGAACTTGGTTGTAGCAAGCGCTGGATAGAATGGCCGCTAATGGACACACGGCGCAACACAGCGAAGCGAAGAATTTATACAACAGAGTCAACATTCTTCAAGGGAATGCTTGTAACTCTCGGCTGCGCGGGGTTAATGATGGGAAAGGGGAGGGGTTCAGGCCGAGAACATTTGGACATTTTAATTAACGAAGGTCTTTTGCGGCCATTGCGCACGCTCGGAATCCCTCGGTGTGTTTCCCAGTGCGGGAGTGAAACTAGTAACCGCGCTAGAAAACCTTCCATCTTGACAAACTAATGCAAGCACAACAAAAGAGTCCCAAACAAAATAAAAGTAGGAGGGTGAAAATTGTTTCCCATTTTACCCGGCCACGTGTGGTCAGCGATGAGGGAAGCACCATAATTTGTGGCATTAAATGGGCCGATGGCATGCGGTTCGGTCGTAAGACAATTTGTTGGCCAATACTGAATAGTTTTCTGCTCCGGGGGAAGTTGCGCAATGAGTTCCCCTTTTTTTGGGCCGGGGACGAGAGCAATGAATCGGTGTGAAATGGTGGCTTCCACCGAAATACTGACCACACCGGCCCACGACGAAGTTCGCCCACGATGGTTGCGCCGGCCGAAAGTAACGTTCCGTTCGCTGCTACTTTTGGCAATTAATTAACGTTTCTTAATAAGCTTCCTAATTTGGCGAAACCCGAGCGCAAAAGGGACCGTTGGGTAGTGCCCCCCGGGCGGTGGGAAGGGGTGGTGTACGGAAAGCCATTTGGATGATTAACTGTGAGCTTCTGTGCGGATGATGGGACGCGCAACCTTTCCCGGGCGTTATAGTTTGCCTCAATTTGCAACGTGAAAACCATCCACCCGAGATGGCCGGTTGAGCTTTCGTCGACGATGACCGTTTTCGTGAATTTTCGGTGCGGGAAGATCGATGCGAAGGTTGCGTTTGAAGATGCAATTAAAAACCGCCCCCCAAAACCTGACGGCTCACCTGGAGACCGTTGGGAGGCGAGTGAACTAAGCTATGCTTATCGCGCACCACTTGGTGTGAGTTCGAAGTTTTTTGTTTTGTTTGGTGGATGTGCAACTTCACAGAACCTGAGGAGCACCATCAATTTTGCACTTTATTGGTGCCAGAAACATTGTACTTGGGTCACTTTCGAAATTTGCTGGCAGGCTGAATTTTAAGCGGACAAGACGCGATTAGGGCATGAGAGAGAGAGAGAGAGTGGCGGCATGGATTGCATCTTGGAAGTTGGTATCAATTTGTTACGACATTCTTGTGGTACAATTAGTGGTGTAAAGTTTGGAAGTATATCCGTTGGTAGAAGTGGAAATTGTTGATGAATAATTCACCAGAGTTCGAGGTTAAGTGAGTCAAGACATTTGTTGAACAGTATTTTTCTTGGAGTAATGATACTGATAGTTGTCCTTAAAGGAGTTATTAGAAATATTTTTATAGGCGACAGTGGTAGTATAATATCTTTGGAAGCCCTAAGCAAAATGAAAATTGAGGCCCCAACCTGTCACAGTGGTCTCGAAGCTGAATACCTATCTCCTATAAAAGCTTTTTGCTTCTAGCTCCATACTAGCGTGACGGCTATCTGCTACCAATGGTTGATCTGCCTCTGGAAAGTGATTGAATTATGGATAGATTCTCTTAAGGGCAATATCCAAATTTTTTCAATTAGTGGGCTTCACAGACTTAAGGATATTATTGTGTGTAAGACAACACTCTATGACAAGTGTCGGTGCGATCGTTCAAGAGCACTGGCTTCATTGTCCTTTGAAGGGTCCTAATCGGAACGGGAGCCCAACACAAGTAGACAGATCTAGCAGATTGAACTCGAATATGATGAGCAAAGTTCAGCTATTTTCGGTTCCGTTCACGATATATAATGTCGTTTCACCTGGGACTCTTGTGAACATATCTTCTAGTGAGTGCCTAAAGCCGGTACTGCTTGATAATTGTCTTTAAGTTATACGATTATCGGATCATTTTTAGCTTCTTATGATTTTGCTATTATTTGGGTCTATGATGACTTAAGCTACAAAAAATGGAAAAATGTTAGCCGGCTTCTGTCAAAAATGGAAACTTCCACTCCAATACAGTTCCAGCTTACCTTGAAGTGTTTGACAACAGATATACCATTTTATCAGATGGTCATTAAACGCATAATAAATAATAACTGTTTTTTAATGTAATAATTGCACCAAAACATAAACTAAATTACTTTATAAAGCCAAAAAGGTTGGTCGGTCTCCAAATGGTAAAAACCGAGGTTCAAATCCCATCCGGACCGTTTCCCCCGTAGTCTGTCAGTAGACTGACTATACAACTACGTGGTATTCATGAAAGTTTAGTAAACTAGAAATGGCAGGCATGACCGAGTGGTAGCTCGTTACGCCAAAGAAGAAGAAAAAGAAGAATAAGAAGAAGAACACATTAAACTGGAATACGATGAGCGGGGAAGGTGTGCAAAGGACAGCTATCTTCGGGGTCTCAATTGCAGAATATTCGGAATATTCTTTGTAATAGTTTGGATCATTTGGGACTCTTGTGAACACCTCTCCTTGAGAGCGAGACGCTCCATAATTGGGCATACTACACATGGTGTTTTTTATGCAACTTTCGTAGTGTTTTCTGCCAAAATAAATTTACCAAGTGTCTAATGAAGGAAGTGTCTGAGGGAACGCTACAGTTGAGAATATTTGAAATATGAAACTGTTGGTAAACAATCAAACAGAGTACCGAGAATGCCAGTACATTTTACGTTTCGTTCACGTAGCAAACATTTGTATTTATGACTTGCACGTCAACGTTCCTTCTTTAATCAGCATGTATTAAGCGAACAGTAGAAGAATATTTTAGTAATTATTGCTCAAACAAATATCAAATATTTTTAATGAATTTAATTTACATTTCTCTGTCAGTATATGAAAGGTTTTGCCACAATGGTAGAGAATATCCATAATTCAATTTTCCGTGCCATGGTAAAATGTCTCAAAATCCCATTGCAAAATACCAAATGCAATATGAGGGAATAGGATCATTTTAAGTTACTTTTGTATTTTGCTTTTAATAACAAATAAAAACAAACTTCTTCTTAGATACACAATCCGGGATTAGGATGTTTAACATAACTCATCTAGAAAAAATACCTGTCACACCGTTCACTTGTAACTGACGTTTCACTTTAAGTAACATCCGGTTGACCTTTTCTCTCCACGAAATTGCGATCGTTTAATAGCCAAAACCAACCAGGGCCGCATGTTGCGTCCTATTACATGACGCTCCTAAAACATTGAATCCCTGCAGAGAGTCAATAAATCATCGTTTCCGGCAGGGACTCATAGGTATCGTCCCGTTTTTCCCACTTTTGCCACTATTTGCTTTGCCTTCAGATTTCAGCCAGCGTAAAGCAAGTATATCGCCAACACATCATCTCGTAATACAGGTAGTCTAGAATTGGTGTGCGTTTTTTTCCTTCTAGATTTTGTTACGCTTCTCTTCATACCTCGGCAACGGTTTAACTTTCATATCTTGTCCACGCGATCGTCTAGCGATCGGTTCGTGCAACGTATCTGGCAGGTATACGATCTTGAAAAATCTCAAGTGGCAGATCGATCGTATCGACGGGGTCTGGCACCGACCGATATGGGATCTTTGCCCAGTCCAGGAACCGGGAGTGCGTTGGCGTCTGTTCTGCAATATTACAACGGGTTTCTGCGATCGTTTGAGAGGGCGAGAGCGAGAGAGATCAAATCTTAGACCAGGGCAGGTAGTTTGGGTACGCGCAGGATGAAGGTTGCGTTACGGTGGCCCGGTGTAAGGTTATCTGATGTATGCTGCCTCCTAATAATCCTCCCGACAATCCCCCCGGTGACGCAAAAAGGGGTGTTGATGTTGTTGAAGAGCAGGCTCAAAATATTAGCGCTATTAGATAAGTAACTTTTGTTGTTGTCGATGGTCGAGCGAGTGCTTCTGGTGTTTTTCTTTCTGTCCAGCTCTTTAAAGTTATTTGATGTTTTGTTTGGGCTTGGAAGTGATCTTGAACGTGGCGAACGATGGAGAGGCAGAATGGGCGAAGAACCGAGAGACGATCTAGATCTTAGCCGCGGGCACACAGAAGCTATGTTCGGTCGACTCATTCATTAAGGGAAGCAGATCAACGACGTGACAGTTCGATGACAGGTTCCCGTCCAAACCGGTGCGGACGGAGTGATTGATGCGGAAGCGGATGGTTGACAGGAAGAATTTGAACTCGACGGCGTGAGTTCGACCGTTGCGTTGACAGCTTCGGTTGATCTTCGTCGGCGATCTCGTGGTATGTTCGTAATAGGCTTACGGCCAGATATGGGAAAAAGCAGCAGCTGTAGCGCCGTTGATACCTGCGCCTATGGAGGAGAAGAGTTTTGGAAGCGTTAGTGCAGTGGCGCTGTGATCGGTAGCTAATCAGGCAGTACTTAGGCATTAAGGCCTTTCAGACTTGCAGCGCACCCACGTGATGCGACTCACCGATAGATGATTGATGGCATCTAGCAACACGGAGCGAGATTAAGTCTCAGCGCACTCGTCCGGAGCACCATTTTATCATCGTTTGCGGTAATGAATATTAGGTGTAAATGTCACCCGGATCGGACTACCACTCTCGTGATGTGTGCGGTTTTGTTCGAGCGCATTTGTTATAGCCCGCCGTTGTACCGGCGGTGCTTCCGATACGGTTGAGCTGCTCGAGTGTGCGGTGGTATCATAAATCACGCGACTTGTTGAACAGTTGCGGGTCTGGAACATCTCAGGCGAGTGCGAGTCGCTAATAAGTCACGGTGTCAGCCGACGTGATGGGACGAAAACACATGCACGCTGTCGTTCCGTAGTAGCCACGAATTGTGAGGTGCATTTGGTTTGTGCTTGTTAGCGATCGAGCAAAAAAAAAAGCCTAAAGGTGCAAAAATTTATGGCAATCGTTCCATTCTGCAGCGTTCCAAACCTGCCCCGGGATGGAATGGGGTGCCTGTTTCGATAGTTGAATTTTCGAGGACAGGATTTGTGCACGTTCGTAAAAGTTTTTCCTGCCCCGGAGTTCCTGGTTGGCTGGAGCGTCTGCCTCGTACGGTAAGACATATCGCTGCCAGCTACCTGATCGATGGCGTAATGTTGAAGCGACGTGAAATTTTCTCATAACTGGTTGCCCGCTGGCCTTGTTGGCGGGGCCGAACTGCATCCGAACCTGCGGGCAAGGTGTGGACCTGCGGGATGGAGGACGCCGAGGTACAAGCTGTGTCGAGCAGTAATGTTGGAGGATAAAGCACTTCCATGTATCATGCTGCGTTGCATGAGGGCAAAAAGGGACATTCGAATTTTTCAGACCCAATCCGAGGACGACTTTTGGGCAAGGCGCCAGTGCGCTACATGCGATCCGGACGAACGTTCACTTCGAGTGCCAAGTTGCCTGCGTGCCATCAACTGTGTGCGTGTGTGTCTGGTTTTGTTGTTTGGCTGGTTCGGCACCAGCGCAGCTTTCTTTCCATTTCGTGGTGGTTCTGTCCGGTAAAGGACTGTGCATGAAATATACACTACAGCATGCGAGAAAACATAACAAGCACGATCGTACGCAGCACACGAATGTAGATCAGGCGATCGTAGCATAATTTCGTGGGAAACAGTCGTTGATAGGACGGTGTGTGTGTGTGCCGAGTTTGTTGATTTATTTTCACTCTTTCTGTGCTGACCAGTGTGTGTGCGATGGTGTTTGTTATGCATTTCCACTCCATGATGGCGTGTTGTGCCAATGCTGCACATGTAATTATGCGGCAATGTCATTTATTTTGAACTCGTTTGAATTAAAAAGTGGTAGTTTTATTCGTTTTTATATTTACCGTGCAATCAAACCGCATGTTTTGTTATGTAGCAGGCACCTTTTAGCATGTAAAATATTAATCACTACTATAATAACACTCTCATGCTTATTATTTTAAATATTCCGAGAAAAATGTAGGCATGTAGAAGAACTTATAACACGTATATGTACTTCATTGGAGAGTTTTAGAACATTGATCCTGTGACTTATCGACTAAAAATATATCAGTAATTGTTATTTTCATTTCTATAATTCTACCAATTGCATTGTTTTTGGTTTTATTTGTGAAGTGAACTTTGATCTTAATTGTTTGTCAAACTCAATTAAAATTGAGCTTATTTTGAATCTGAATGTTTTCCACTATAGTCCTCTCGAATAAGTTGCCTTTAGAATGTGTAGTACAAAGTCCCTAAAAGATTAAATATTAATTATTATTTTTATAATTTCCAATCCAACTCAATATTGGAATGGATAATTATTAATTTTTTTTGTAATAAACGGCCAGTAACGTCAGTTGTCTGTAAACGTTATTTTATCATCATTCGAGAAAAGGTTAGAATTTAGTCATCGATTATTGTGAAATTAACTTTTCCAGTTAAAGAGTACCCTTTCCCTGCTGCCAAATTCGTAAATAACATACTTAAACAATGGAATATAATTTCTTTTACATAGCATATTTGAAAGCATTTCACAAGCGTTTCACTAGAAGCTAGTATAATTTCAGATGAAGATGACATATAAGAGTGTATTGGAAAGTGAAAGGAATATTTTATCTTCCCGAACGCAGAACTTACTATTTACATATTCATGACGACCGTATTGCTTACAATACTGGGCACATTTTACAGCTGGGAGACATTTAATACTCCGACTCATGAAAGGGCACCTTATCCAGAGTGTACTCCGCTGACACGCTTATATTTATGTTGTTAAGGAATATTGAAAGCTGAACAAACAGTGTCTGGAGTTCGGTTTTAAAGTTTCAAAAGGACTTTTCTTACTAAACTAGACTCAGGCCATGTAAAACGATACTTTTTAATACCATTCATAGTTTAAATTCTCATAGCCTCATCGTTCGTCAAAATGAAAAAAAAACTATCCAAGGAAATGATCATTTTTCCGATAATTCTTAAATTGGTGCCCTAATCATAGAGCATTTCTCTATTATTTTACTAACTTCATTAATTAATATTCACCGTTACAACAGCTTGGTGGTTTTGGTTTGCTGCTGAAGTCTTTTCGTCTGCCAAACCTTCACTTCGGCCATCAGAGTGGAAGCATCCACTCCATGACTCCAACGCAATTATGTCCTACCTGGGTCATCTGTCCATGTGACGTCTTAAAAGAAATTTACGGGCTGGGTTGTCCAGTGCCATTCGCTTGGCTTGACCAGGGCACCGAAGCCTGCTGAAACTGATTCATTGTACGGTAGTTTATTAGTAAAATTGTATCACTAGCACAATAAAGACGTGAACGATAGTCAGAGGGTTGCCGAAATCTTGGAGTTCTGGAAGGTGTAAAGATATTTAGTGAAGACAACAAATCCGGAGTATCAATGTGTTCAGTCAAAGGTCTAAAAATAGTGCCTTTTTCTTTACTTTTCTTATAGAATATTTTCATGTCTGTCGCTTCTAGTGACTTGAGTTTGAGTCCAAGTTGTTGACGCATATTCAATGATTGGACGTACAAGACAACAATACAACGATTTTATTCTATAACTGTAACTAGCTATGTGAATAATAGTAATGATGTATCGGTCTAAACTGAGGCTTGAGTGAAGTAGAACACCAAGATCGCGCACTGTTTTAGATCAAGGAAGAGTGGCATCAGAAAAAGAGTAGTTAAAGTTCAATGGTTCTTCAGCTATCCTCCCAGATTTCCCAGGCCTTCGGGGATTCTTCTGAGCTTATTCCTTTCGCCCACAGGTCAAAATTTGTTTAATTATTTGTTGATTAAGTTAGATACGCTGCTCTCCTTGTTGACTAGGTGAATGAAAATTAAATAATATTAATCTTGAACATCCAAAGGCAATCTCGTGTGGAACATACTCGTAAATGATGTTTTCGAACGATCACACTGTGTTGTTAATCAAAACGCTAGCACGCTTTAGCATATTTTTAATTTATTTTCTCTTGCAATATGTTTTTAAAAATTCTCATCCACAAAATTGAGACACAGGAAAATTAAACATTACAGACTTCTTGAGCGTGTGGCCAAGTTTCGAGACAACTCTAGCGGAAAGACCCACATATTATGGAAGGAAAAGCAATCATAATGCAACTAATTTTACAATATAATACTCGCTAATGGTACGAAAAGTAGAACAATCCTATTTTGCCCCCGCCAGCAGCAAAAATGAGCGATGTTTATAAAATCGCATATTTTAAACCCATCTGGCGTCGGGCGAATGGTCAGTTGGTTTTTGGCCATAATGTTAGACTTATAGCAGCCGAGCGAAAGACACTGAAACCATAACTTTTCATCTAATGGTGCCATGGAAGTGTACGATGGGGATTTTTCGAATGAATCATAGTTTCATGCTGCCGGGCATGAAAGGCAAAACCGAAAGAAGCAGCAGAAAAAAAGTGGAACATAACTTAACCGAATGTGGCGGGATGTTTGGGTCTGGTCTGACCGTCAAACGTCTGTTCGGGGCTTGGACAGACATGGCTCACAGTGCGTGCCAACAGACGGGACGCCTTATAAATTTTAATTGAACATCTCAATAATGCGTCCGAAAATGTTGATGGAGCATGCCGGATCCGCCGGAACGCATCTGGACAAAGAACACTTCAGGACGCCGGTGTGTCAGTACGTGCTGCGAAAAATCATTTTTCCCCCCCTCACAATCACTCGGTGAATGGGTGGGATCGTGGGTGAACCATGAGCTCATCGACGGATCGACGGATCGCAGGCCTGGAAATTGTCTGGAAGCAGTTTTTGCTGCCGCTTCCAAACGCGCAATGGTAGGGCAGCGAATTTCCAAGTGGTTGCTAATCGGTTTTAATATTTTCCTCCCTCCCTGGGGGGTGGGTTTCCGGCCTCCAAATTGACCGATCGACCGAATGCAACCTCCGGCCGGGTGTGCAAACTGCAGCGGGTTGAGAAAAATAAGACAACAGCAGTCTGAGAGTAACAATTGAGAGCACATAAATTTCCATTCCTCACCATAACTCAAAGTTGGTAAGATACAAAACTGTTCCACCACGGTTGATGGGGGACGTCGTGTCGTTCAGGCCGGCTGGTGGGTTTCTTACTCCCCAAACCCACTAATAGCAACAGTGGAAAAGTGCATCAGCAAAAGCATACGACAGAGCGTCACAGTTACCGAGGTGTTGCTGTTCGTACTGTTCAACAGAACTGGAGTGTGACTGGGTATGTGTTTCGTGCCCCCTGGAGTGCAGTTTTGTCGAATAGTGCGGCTTTTGTTTCGCTTTTACCCTCACTCAACCGCGTACACGTACGGTTTTAATGAACAAATAAGCTGTAACAAGATGGACGTTTATAACATGAGGCAGGCAAGTCCGTCCGGCACTGTGCACAAGTTTACGAGGCGCATCATTTCGTAACGGAAGCGGATGAGACAGTCACTTCGTTCGGGATGGATTAAGCTGTAAGAAGACGAAGAAGAAAAAACAAAAACAAAAAGCACTAGACTTTTGTTTTTTAGTTATATGAGAAAAACACAGCCCAATTGTTTGTTGCTTTATGGTGCATTTCTGGAAAGTGGCTGGGAAATGTTAACATGCTGCAAGTAAACGGTTTTAACAGTTGGGTTTTACTTGCCTGCATTTGTAATGGTTCGTACAAATAGATGCAATTCAATATAATTGCTGCAACCATCAACGGTAAGCATTGCAATTAGGGTGACTAATTGGTATTAATCTGGAAAAAATACCTTTTTTTCATTATTGTATCCGATTAACCTAGATGTAGAATTTATTGGGTAGCTGTCCGAACGGACTTTGTTCCCGAAAATGTTTCAACTTTCTACTTTTCCAACAGTTTTTTGTATACCGCTTGAAAGTATTATATTTCTGTAGTTAATCTTCTATCCAAAAATGGAGCTGGTCTTTTGGAGGCTCTGAATCTGGAAGTCTAGAATATGGATTTCACCGGTCTTTGAGACTTTCCAATGTAGAATATGAAGAACTCAGGTTGGGTCCACTCTAATAAAGGCCTTCTCCAACAGTGGCGGATGTAACAGTAAGCGAAGTACGTGACAGCCAAAGACCCCAAGAAGTCACCTAAATATAACATATCTCTCTCCTCAATTTTTTCGGATCTTATTTTGCTGTTGAAGTTAACTTGGATGTTAAAGAACTCTCCAACAAAGAATATGGGAATTCCTTATATTTTCCAACACGGAGGTTCCAAGATCGTTCGACTTCATCACTTTCTATGTGACTCATGTAAAGCATTAAATGGCTAACTTTCAAGAAACTAGAAGAATTCAATCCCTCGTTATTAATGTTGTCTAACGACTCGTCTAACGAATCGTCTAACTATTCAGTGTGCAAACTCACTAATATCCCCTGAGATGCAGTTGTGGAACTAGTGGTAGACTGAGAAGGCTACCGCCAATGTTCTTCCTGAGCGGCATCGAAAAGTCGCTTAAGTCTTTGCCTTCAGTCTTCTGTTGAAAAATATCTCAATATACTTCATTTGGAGGTTTTGAAAATGGTAGGTCTCCATGAACGTTCACGACTTTCATTCCAATTGGTGCCTCCAAGAAGCTTGGTCCTCCAATGCTAGGATGCCAATGCTTTTATATCTTCATTAGGAGCATTAGGACATATCATTTCAAAACTAATTTAATTTCCAATTTTTTAAGGTGTCAACTTTTACTCAGAAATGGATGGAACACTGATCCAAAGCTAATGCCATTTCCAATTTTCATAAATTCTTACTGCTATGAAGAAATGTTCCATTTTTGCTATCTTGCTGAACCTTCATTAGGTCTTGATCCAAGTTTTCTAAGGTTTATTTAATTTTGCCTGTAACAGATAGAAGATAGATAGATGGATAGATATATTAATGATCAAGAATGTTAAATATTATCTCAACGTATTACGACTGTGACGTCACTTCCAAAGATTTCGAGGTAACTCTCCTCGGCCCGATGTTGTTTTGTCGGACAGAGAAAGCTTTCGGCTACCTTCGTTACTCTTCCGGCGCTGGTTTTGGATGACAAATAGTTCACTCTTGTTTAGATGCTTTGTTCCACCCATCCGTCAGCATTCCAATGCTTCCCTAAACGTGACGGCGCCAGTGAGAACTTTCTCCGTGGGATTTGTGATCGCATTCTAAACCACACCAGGTCGGAAGTTTTCTAAAGATCCCGTGACAAGTGGTGACGCTGATGACTGTCATCCGAGCCCTCGTCCATCCCCGCGCATCGTTTGTTGTGCATCGTTGGCGAACCAGGGCCCCAATAAATAAAAGGCTTCGATTAACAAGATTTCCAAGCGATTGATATCTTCTGTTCTCCCTCCACTCTGGTGTTTGGTTGTGGCACGGTGAGATTAAGGGGAAAGATCGGCGCCGTACTATCGCGGTGCTGGCGACAAACGATAATCTGGAATCTTTCTCCCCGTCGGCAAACCACAAAGCAACGAAAGACATGTCACCAGAAACTAAAATATGAGAAAAAAAAATATCCCAAGGGTTACCGTGTGAGGGCACTTTCTTTCGGATGTGACATTCTTGGGAGAGAAATGTTCTTTTCCTCACACTGTGGATGAACCAAAACCCACAACGCCTAAAACGCTTACATCCGGCGCACCCTTGATCACTCGAGAAGCATCATGATCCGGGGTTTTTTTGTTTTCTTTTGGAGGATAGACCATAAGGAAGCGTTAGAGCTGTATTAAAATGTCTGGAGAAAACTTCTCCACACCGCCTTCCCACCCCGCCCAGTGGGCCGGGAAATGGATAGACTTTAGCAGCAATAAAAACAAAGTTTCCACCACAAAACGAGTTACAAGTCTATCCGGCTGGCGTTTCACAGCAGAACCGTTCGATCAATCATGGTGGCGGCGATCCTGTACAGGCGGAAAATGTTGAATGGAGTGTTTGGTCGAACCCCACCCGGGGGGTTGGGAATTGATATATTCGGCAGTTTTACGATCGTCGGCAAAGCTTTTGGTCTCACTTAAGTCGCGATCGGTTGGCGAGAATCTTTGTCAAAGTGGATGGTGGTTCGATTTTCTTTTCCCGCTCCGCTATCTGCATCTGATCAATCTTGAAGGAGCAACGCTTCCTGGAGCTCCCACTACCCCCACCCATTCGATCGTTTAAACGGAGCAGGAAGGGAACTCGGAAAACGAAAGGGAAGACCTGAAGATCATCATTGATCGGTGGTGACGCCTCTGGAGTCAATCGTTCCGCGGCCGTTTAAGCCGAACAATTAAAGAAGGTAGAAAAAGATGTGCCGGAATGAATGGACCGAATCCGCCGGGACGCCATTCGGTGCTGGGAGGAAAACAAACATTAAGGAAATTAATTGCAGTGATTTAATTTATATAGATATTTCTTCCGCCACGCAACGAACGGGTTCCAGCTCGCTGCAGAATCCTGCCCGCTTCTAAAATCTTAAGGGGGTATCGAGTTTTTTGGAGCGGCCAAACCAATTGGATGGTTGGGAATGGCTTGCGTAATGGGTTCCGATTGTGCGATCGCGTCATCCCGTCCGCGAGCAGCCGTGATCGGGCACAATCGGGCAAGAAATATTTGGTAACATTTTTCAAATTTGTCGGCACGTTTGCGCGTCCCTGAAAGCTTAATATTTCTTGCCGCGATCGTGCCGATCTGCTGGTTTTCTGCTTCGTTTTTCGGTTCCTCGGTTTCGACATTTCCGATTGGACTATTCGCTCGGGTATTTCTGTTTCTGTTCCTGTCATTTGCTCTATTTGTCACGCGTGCTGGTTGAGCGTTTGCGGTTTGCGCTGTGTCGATCAAGACGAATCTTTATCGGTACATCTGGGGTATCCTGTGTGATGCAGTAGTTGTGTTCCCAGAATATATGTAGAGTCAGAGGAAAACAATCAAACAGTTAATAGAAATAGATTCTTAATTGTTGCATGATAAGCTCGAATTCATTCCAAATCGTCTTCTAAAGATGACTTTTTTACATCAAGCAAATTTGCTTCTATGTTTGGATAATAATATTTAAAAGGGGTGTTGAAAGGGAACAATGTATAGAGATTTCTGAAAGCTAAAGTTAAAAACATACGAGTGAAACTGAAATGAAAAATAAAAGTAATGTAAAGTACAGCCGTAAAGCAACTCACAAAACAAAAGTTCAGCGACAAAGGAACAAAAACGACAACAAGAAAACACAGAAGAGAAAAAAAAACAGAAAGGATGCCGGCACTTACAAACGACCGCGGCAATGACGACGACCGGCGACGCCATGCCCATACGCCATGTGACCATATAAAACATACAATTTCCATTAAAATCAATAAATGATCGAGTGCTAAATTATCATATAATATGCATTTTGTCGTTTCCGTCCCGTGCCCTCGTGTTCCGTCCCGTGAAGAGCAATTTTGCATTGTCCGGTGGAAAAATCGCTGCCTTTTGAAGCAGCAGTGATGCGCTTGTCTGTTTCCTCCCCCACATACCCACAATTCCTCTCCCCTCCCCTTTCCCAACCCATCGGGTTGAGCGGCGGGTCCACATTTTGTTCTGGCTTGATTGCGGTCGGCACGGTGATGTCGATAACTTTCGCTACAGTGATCAATCTCGCCGTAGCACTTTTACGTCCGTGGTCCATGGACCCGGGTCCATCAAGATCGTCGCCTGCCGGTGGTTGGCGTTGATTGTTGTCATTGCCGATCGTTGCTCAACCGTCGCTCTCCGGCAAACGATCATCGATTCTTAGGCTGATGTGGACGGGGGCCCCGTTTCGTCTACCATTCGGCCGTTGATGTCCTTCGTTTGTGTGTGCGTGTATTTTTATGATTTGCAATTCGTATAGCGACAGGATGTAGCGCCTTTCGATAGAACGGACGGGAAACGGCGAAAGGTGACGAATGTTTTCGCCCATTTTTTTTCTCTGTTTTGTTCGGTGCTGCTCCGATCACTCGATCACCGTTCCGGGTTTTCGTTCAGTCTTAACAGTCCGACCCGTCCATCGTTGTCGTCGTCGTCGTAAAAGCTCTGGTCTTAAGTACGCCATAATATACGGTTATGGTGATCGTAAAAATGTCTCATTTGCAAATGAGTCAATGAGTGAACGATGGAATGTGGGAGGAAGTTTGGGGGGGGGGGGGGGGGTGGGTTTGAGGAGTGGAGGAAGGAGGGGGTTGGGGAGGGATGCTAACGGCACGGAGCGATTTTGTTCAACGTGTATCGGCTCGCTCGCATCGGCCCGAAATGTGAGATCGGGCGGCAAGGCAACGTTGACACTAACGGGAATCAGCATAGTGAATTAATTAATCACAACATGGCACTGCTGAATGCCGATTGCGCACCATTGGACAATGCGGTGGTCAAATTGAGAGGGAGTAAAGAACGCATTTTAGTTGATGGTAATTACAGAATCGATGAAATGTTTATCTTTTAAAGAGCAAAATCGTGTTTGTGTTATATTTTTTAATTTTATAAAAAAATGACAACATAAAATCTGTAAATGAAAAATATTAATTATGGTACTTGACAATTTTGATTGTTAGGGAGCATTCATTAATTACGAAACACTTTTAGGTTTGTTTTCAGCGCAACGAATTGTTACACAGAGAGGCTGGAGGATCAACCTTATACTACGTAACACAAAATAAAATGCTACTAAAGCAAACAATTATGAATATCTTGATGTTTTTGAAGAGTATATTCAGGAGTTTTTGTGGAGTATTCAATATCTTCAATTGCAACAATTATCTAATGCTCTGGCACATTTTGATAGCTGTGTTAGTAACAAACTAAGTGCCATGTGTGTTTGGCTAAAATTCACTAATCTTCCTTTCGCGATTAATGAAAAGTTCTACAATATCCATTAACAGTAAAATGTTAAACATTTCGATGAATGAAGAATGTGGGAAAAATGTTCAACGAAAATAAGGCAACAAATAGTGGCAGGAAGCGCATTAAAGCTCCTAAAGGAATATTCCCCGAGTGTCCATTCGGTCGATAACTCTTACAAAAGATATTCTTAATTTATATTATTCGTAAAGATTGTTCGCCGAAGATTGTTGACGCAGCTAACACCCTCTCGCAGGATTTTTTCGTTAAACTATGGCAGGTGAGACCTGCCTACTGATGGGCAGGTGGGCCACAATTCGCCATTTCGCTAAGGGCCTCCACATTTAACCGGGTATCAGAAAATCCGTGCAGTTAAAAACTGATAATTTTAAAAGCGGTTTGATCTATAACATACAGAACGGATGTCAACCGATAGTAATGGGCCCATTAGTAGTTCATAAAAAACGCTCCAACTAATGCTAACACTGCTATTTTCTTTTTCAACAATAAATTAAAAAGTAGAATAAAACTGTTCTCATAAAACAATTGTTTACAATAATGTCGAGGAGATTGCAGCTCTGATCTCAATCCGTAGGACCGGGGTTCGAATCCCATTCGGACCGTTCTCCCGTAATGAGGATTGACTATCCAACTACGTGGTATCAATAGTTTAATAAGACAGAAATGGCAAGCATGACCGAGTAGGTCGTAGAAGAAGATAGTAGATTAATCTCTAATATTTATCTTAAAACTCCAATAAACACATTTTCCTTATTGTCCACTTATCTTTTCAAGGATCGAGCCTCGAAGATGTGTCACTGTATATAATTAATAAACAGGATTATTAAAAAGTAGACATCACGGTGCAAAGGAAGTTGAAGATTCTACATTTTAGCGTAACGTAATAAATGGATGTTCCCTTATCAAAAATTCCAAAGCAAATATTGACCAACCATGCCTAGAACTTTGTACCATTGTCCAACTGACTGGACGTAGACCGGCTGGTGGTAATATCTGAGATGCTTCGGGGTTTAGCCGCCAACTTAAGACAAAACAAACAAACAACAAAAGAAGAACGCCGACACCTTGTTCGAGGCCTCTCCCCGTGCCGTAAAGAATGTAGCATCCCGTCTCCCAGCGGCGGTTGTGCACGTATTGTGTTGTTGTTTAGCTTTGCACTAGTAGCATCAGTAGTGCATGCGAACTATGTCCGATTGAACAGCGCTAGTTGGTGTGTTGGTTTTGGTCCACTGCAAACCCGTCTTATCGCGTATGATTTGATCGCGTTTCACATGGTTCCCTGCAAGATTGATCCTTCCCAGCCCGTAATCGCGGTAATCGTAATCCGTTGATGGACATATTTATGCTAGCGCGTGGTCACGAAAGGCTGCGCAGAGGCCGGTGTGTGTGTCGCATTCGGTAGACATATTGGCTCGGTTTGGGGGGAACTTTGCTGGGGACACACCACTCGTGTTCGACACTCGCCGCACCGAGCGAATGTATCGAATTTGCATAAGGAATTGGCTGCGTTCGCTGAATCAATTAGGGGAAGTTTCATTTCGGGGCTCTTGTTGTTTATTTTTTGTTTCCTCGCTCCGTCGGGTCGCCTTCCCGATACGTTTGGTGCGAGTGATTTAAGATGATTTAATTACTGCTTCGGTGTCGGGTTGGACTAATGGACGCCGACGCCCGCGGCCATTCCCGGGGTGGGGTTGGAGCTAGGGTTGGACCGGTAAGTGCGTGTCGAAAGAGTGGCATACATAATTTCGGAACGGAAGCCCGAAGGAAATCGAAATCGTGCGAGGTCACTGCGAATGCCTCCCAGTGTGCGTTCCGAGCCACGAGGTGACAGGGATGCGCTTCTGGCGATGGTTGGGGCTTCTTTGGGGCCACTATCGTCAAGCCGTTTCAGCGCCGTTTTATCGAACATCAAAACCCATCCGCGCCGAAAGACAAATGGGCGGTCGGATCGATCGTCCGCGTCGGCTGGGTGAGTTTGTTTGGCGTTACAGATTTGGCCAGCAGCGCCGGGTGACAGGTGATCGATTGAGACTCCATTCGGTGCGGTTCGCCTATATGGGGACAGCTATTCGGCTGTATGGGTTGAGCAACCTTTGAACAGGTAGCCTTGACAGGAGACGCTCGATATAATTTCCCATCTTCCAGCACAACAACGCACGGCCACTTTCCAATCTGTGTTCTGCAAGACTGACCGATTGACTAAGCATTTGTACCGGCCGCTGTTTGGCAATGCGCAACTGGATCAAGCTGATGGTCGCTAGGCTGTGAAAGCTTTTGTTGGTTTGAAATTTAAGATGTTCAAGGTAGAATTGTTTTAAATAATTTACAAACACTATTGCCTCTAGTCAACTTGTGACAACGATAAGGACATATCTAATATTGGAAAGTGAATCGTTTTGTTTTCATTACACGAAATTCTTATTGCAATATTATTGCTTTTGAAAGCCGATTGTAAGAAAAACTGGTTGGGGTTTCTTTTATATTTCGATTTAAATATGTTCATATACACTAAATAAAACTAATCAAGTATAGAATTCATTGAAGCTGTAGTTGTCCTACGTGAAGCTGAATGACACCAGTGTAATATAATGTTGATACATTGGTATTGTCTGTTATTATTTTCAAGGAGATTTGTTTAGCATATAGCAGAAACTATTGTGAACATCGATTCAAATATTTTAGATAGCTGTCTAAAAACTAAAATACTGGCTGTTAATTTTATTACAACTTCTTCTTTTCAACCTATCGATTTGTTTGAT
This sequence comes from Anopheles minimus, assembly GCA_000349025.1. Taxonomy (NCBI): domain Eukaryota; kingdom Metazoa; phylum Arthropoda; class Insecta; order Diptera; family Culicidae; genus Anopheles; species Anopheles minimus. The sequence continues at coordinate 15,249,195 of KB663832.1, read as the reverse complement.
AATTCTGGGCATATAATGCGTTATTTTATTCACTGCCATTAGAAAACCGGCGCAGACTGGGTCACTGGATCGCCCTTTAAATATAATTAGAGACATTATTGTAAGGAATAAGCATATGAGCAGTACCGGATTGGGCTGGTTGGAGGTCCTACGCGTAACGAATGTTGAGGCCAGCAGTTGTAGGAATCCTTGGGAAATAGTCCTAGTCGATGGTTTCGAATCAAATGATGCAATTTGATGTAATTGTATTTTTGAAAATGTTTGAAGGGGCAATCTTCGAGGCCTCTCTTACAAATTTGTTCACCCACAGATCTTCGACCCCTTCCATGGGGAGTGTGGGTTGCTTATTTGCTTTAATTATTCCTGTTAAGTTTTGATAAGGTTCTGCTGTTTAGGATCTTTCCAAACCCGCTCTTGACTATGTCATAATTTGTATAGCGACGAGGCCTCTGGATATGATATCACCAATGAATATGATATAAAGAGAATGGATACAGCTTCTGAAATGGAGTACCTGGAAATAACTATTGATGATAAACAAATTTTGGTTTTTACATGGGAGACACCATAACTAAAATTGCAAAAAAATGTGGATAAAAATAGCCTAAATGATTAATTGATATTTAAAGAAATTTCAACCATAGGAATTTTCCATTTATATTGAGCTATTCGTCCCTGTATTATGTTTCTTGGAAATCAATGATATTAGCACAGTATAATTTTAATTATTAGGTTACGTTTGGATCCTACTACACTAAGAAATTGTGAACATCGAAAGTCTTAAAAATTTGAGATTGATAATTTTGATAGAAAACAATATTTTCAGTCTTCAGAGTTTTAAGACACTTAAGATGTCTCTAAAGAAGGGATCAACCAATTAAAATTCCTGTTAAATTCACTCCAACGTGGGAGACCCAGTAGTGATGGTAGTATCTTGCAAGACAGGACTGATACCAAATCCCATCTGGAACTGACAGCCATCCCGCCAAGATGTAGACGATCCTAGAGTAAAGCGATCGATTGCTTTTCTGGTGCAATCATCATAATAACAAAAGATAACTTTGAGTCTCTTGAGGCTTTAAAAAATGGTATATTTATCATCATCTTTCGATAAGGCACATAATATAAGTAAAGCTTGAAAATTCCTCAAACTTTCCTAAGAATACTACAAACTATTATCCACACTAACTGATTTTTGTGACATTTTGAAGAAACGTTTCGTTTATTTTCGTTTATTTTTTTGAATTAATTATTGTATATTGCTGTTTAAATGTTCTATGCGTGAAAATGTCTTCGATGTTGAATTTTCGACCTCTTGAGTTGATCCCATAATGTCACAAAAAACGATTTTTGGTGCTCGATTTTTTCGATACACCCATTCAACGTAAGCGATTGCCGTGAGGAACAGCCGACGGGATGGTAGACATTTATTGCCGATCGTAAAAGTAACGATCTACTGATCAGTATGCCGATCTGGGTGATGCAACATTTTGGAGGCTTACCATTGACCAAACGTCACATTTAAAATGCATTTAAATAATCACCACGTTTGCTGTTTTTTTGCTGCAAAATTTGCTTCTTCCCGCCTGCAGACGCTCTGCTACGCTGCAGACAGCAATGCGCCGGAACGAACATGAAAGAAACCGCCATCGATACACATCTGGCACGTAGTTTATCCGGTGCGCCAATGGACATGGTCGTAAAAAGCTTGTTTGTACGCTTCCGGTATGCGTACCGGGGTAGCGCTGGAAGATGGCCGTTCTAAGCGCTAGGAATTCGAATTATTCATAGCTGTGGCGCTTTTTCATTTGTGTTTTTTTCTCCCCCTGTCGAGTATAAAAGAGTTGATAAAGAAATGGAAACACTTCTGAAGCAACCGGACCGCGACCCCAGGAATTGGGCATCTAATTTGAGAACCACCCTTCTCCATTTCATCCCTTGCACTCTCTCTCTCTCTAATTCTTTCCCTTGTTAAGCGGTGGGTACTGTGAAAGCTTGAAGATTCATGCGTTGGAAATTAGAAATTCCAAATCACCCAAAAAACAGGCTAGCAGACTAGCTCCCAGGTTTTCGTGCAGCCAGTGCCGGTCAATCAGTCCGGGCGGACGATGAGACAGGGCAGTATTTATACATTTGCTAGGAATTTTCTTGGAATCATGTTGTAGGAATTGTGGCGGACTGCAACCGTCCCCGGTAGCTGTTGGGGCGCATTGGATGAAGATCTCCGGAACCGGCGGAGTGTTCCCGGAATCACACATTAACGGGTTTGATTGCGTAGATTGGTGTATCAGATAAGTTAATTGCGCTTTTCGGCTCGTAAAAATTAAGAAATCACTTCGCCAACTGCTCCCGATGGGGCGGCAAACAACCAGGAAGCATCGGGAGGGGGTTGTTATAACGAGTGATAAGAATTTTCAGCTCAGCGCAATCATTCAGGCGCTGATGGATTGGAGAAAATTCTGTGGAAAACATACCCACAAATAGGGGAGAGATGGAGGAAAAAAAGGGCGACATGAAGTGGAAAAATGGCCGCTCAATAAAATCGTTTGCCAGTTAGTTGATGCAGCCTAATTCTAATGCTACGCACTCCAAAAGCTTCTTGTAGCGGCGGGCTTGTTTCGCTCATTTTACGACTCAATATCCAATGAGCGGTTGCGGTGTGTGAAGAGTTTCGGTGCGGGTGTGTGTGTGTATTCGTATTTTTTTCCTACGTTCTCCCACAAAGCAGCTCGTTTGCACGTATTTGAGGTTACTAAGGAAGAAAAGATGAGGGTTATAAAGTTTAGTCTATTCCGCGTCGTAAAACTGTTCCTTTCGTTGGTGGTGTTATCGGTAAAGTTTTTACGACCCGCTGATACGCCAGAGCGTTAGCGTACCAGTTTTGGCTAGAAGTAGGCGCGTATCGTTAGTGCTGTGCGTTTTATTCAATTTGAAGTAGTTTTTTTTTTCTTCTGCCAAGTTCCATTGTGGACTGTTTGATGGCGGCGGGTTGGAAGGATGGGATCATAAAGTTATGAATACATTTACCATTCTCAGGACATGGCGAAATGCAGCGAGCAAATCAAAAAACTATAAAATTTTAAGAATATCTTTGATGTATCGGTATAGGATGCGGGTCTAGCGAGCCGGAAGGGTAGAACGGATTGAAAGTTTCCGTGTTGGAAGCGTTCTCTCTTTTTTTTTACGACAAACGAAAAGAAATGGCTGATAACGCTAGTAATGGGACGTAGTGGTAATATTTGACTGGAGCGGTTTTTTTTTAATGAGATATGCATAAGTGGTGTAAGCATTTCCCTGGGTTTTGCTATTAATAATTTTACGAACGGAATAATTACTCTATATTAATGTGTTATGCATCGTTTGACGTTATATTTGAAGAATACTAAGGCAATTCTAGCGCTGAACGTTTAAAACCTTTCTTGGAAGATTCAGAAATATGTAACATTTGGATTTTGAAATTGATAAAATGAGAACTATACAGTCATCTCCTCAATTGTGCGTGTTAGATTTTTCACACGACAGGATCAGTCCGAAATCCATTCCGGATCTTTCTTCCATACTCAGAACTAACTGCTCGGTTATGTTATGTTAAATAGGACTTTTGAAGAGTTTTATAATTAAATGGAGCACAATTTCATGCAATTGTCTGGTGGTAAAAAATCCGTTTTTTCTATCAAGAGAAGTTAAATAATAATATAAAATTAAATCTTACTGATGTTGCTAAGTTGTTCCTCAATTAATAAAATGATTGTATTCCGTAATATACCTATTAGCAACATAGGTCGTAGAAAAAATGGTTATATTTGTTTTTAATATCTCCTTTTATTTCTCACTATGTGTGATTTTTTCTACATTTTTTCTATGGTCGAAAAAAGTCCCCAAATCGGCACATAAAACAATAAAATTAAATATAATCCCGAAATTTAGCTTAGTGAGCCTTATAACTGCATAAAAGGGTTAACTGGACATTGAATTTTGTTTTATTAAAACATACTTACATTATTCGAGAGTGATTTGTAATTATTATAATGTTAACTTAATTATAAATCGATTATTACGCGCGGTTGTGATAATTGTTTTATTGTTACGTTACGAATCGTAAAACAAACATTTGTATACGTTATAGAAAAAAAAATCATACAAGTGTTTGTGTTGTAGAGAGATAAAAAAATATTAACAAAATGGTCAACTTAGCATTAAAAGTTTTCAATCATTATTACTTGGATTATTCAAACATGCTCATTTGAATAAAATAGATAAACAAATGGTTCATCAATGTAGTTAATCAAAATTAGTCCCAATAATAAACCTAAAATAATATTGCAAAACGTGAATTGCTAGCGGAATGAGTTGCTAAGAACTAAAAGTACTGAGTACTATTTCAATCCACTTAAAAAATCTCACTACTGATGAGAACATCAAACAACTAGCAACCGAAAATGTTGTTATAAAATTACACGTCAAATTAATATATTATTGCACATTGAATGCACTTAGTCCATTGGCCACAATTTTTGGATTATTCGTGACTTTTAAACTCAAAGAAAACGCAATAAAGAAAGAAAACAGAGCATCTGGCCTCTTTCCACAAAGTGGGATCATAATTTTTATGGATTATAATTTATGTTTGCAACCGTGCATAATAAATTATCCGTTCCCGTGCCGCAAACAGAGCCTCCCGGCGCTGTAAAATTGCGCGTCCCCAAACGTTCAACGGTTGCGTACTTGAGCGTACGGAAAGTGAACAATTTTAAAACCGCGAATGGAGTTTAAAATAAGTAACACAAAAACGATTCCTGTAGGTAGAGGTAGAAGGAAGAATTCATGAAGGATACAGCAGAAAATAGCACCGTCAGTTTGGCCTTTCTTCATCACCATTGGACGGTTTGAATTCGTGCTGGGGTTTTTTTTTATTCTCAAACGATCGATCTCCTGCTGCTAGTGGCAGGATTGTGTTAAGTGGCTTTGCCGACCAGCCCAGGGAAGGGTGACAGGGATCTTCGGAATCTTCATCTTTCATCGCATTTATTGTCGATTCGCCGTCGTTCACAACGCGCGCGTTGGTTAGATTCCGCGTTCCCCGGGACGGATCACGCAACGAAACGCGACACAAGACGGGACGAGAATAAATGCGCCCGCCGGCGATTAATCCCTATGGTGGGCTTTGTCTTTCACTTGGCTTCAGGTGAAATGGGAGATCGTATGCTCGTTTTTAGGTTTGTTTGCTTCATATTCTGGACGTTGTGGTACGCGTGATCCAGAGGTGATCGCGATCGTTGGCGATCGAGACGACCCGACCGGGCTGTTCTTATTGGTGGAAAGCCTCGACTGCTGTTATGCTCATGGTTATGTTGCTTTCCCGTGGCTGGCTAATCGCGAACTAGCGAATGAGCTTATGCCGGATAAAAAAGCCAACAGTAACTTCGTTTGAAATTGTTTGGAAAAGAAAACCAAACCACAAGCAACAGGAACCGAGATCGGAACGAAGCGATCATTGGACAGAGTGCCGGGAAGGATAGGGACGACAACCGAAAGCATACGGAACCACCACCACCACCTTCGGAAAGGAAGAGGCCAACTGAACGGCGTCTTGAGAGCTTACCGGGAATCTCACCTTCCAGGGGACAGGGCAGTGCGGCACACCGAGTGGCGCCTTGGAACTTCGATAAGAACCTTAATGGAAAGAATCTGTTTTATGTTTGGAACGCCGCGAGACACGTTCGGTTTTTGTTATTCGCTGTTGTTCGCCTTTGGTTCGGGTACCGGCGACCACCGCCAGGCATCGCTTTCGCATCGTGCGCCAAACACTTATCGGATCCGATTGTCAGTGGCCTGCCGCTAGGGCGAGCGACTTTTCGATGGCAATTGGGGAGGGTTAAAGGAATGCAATGAAATGTATATGCGCCTTAACGCGCATGGGTTAGTGCATTTCGGGAGGGTGTCCGGAACTCGATGCAGAGTTGCATGTATTGAAAAACGAAATCCTGATGCCACGGGTTGCAGGTTCAAAGAGGGTTGAATTTGTAGAGAATTGGAGTGGATTATTCCTTTTCTTCGGGCCAAGAAAATTAATTTTGTGTGTATTAGAACGATACGAGAGACTTTATTGTTGTTATGAGTTTTATTGCCTAATATGTAGATATAACTGCAGTACTTTGATAGTTGATTTCGGAAGAAATCCTAATACAGTAGGACGTCGATTATCCGGGACCTGATTAACCGGGACGCGCATTACCCGTGAGGCTTAATTTGACATTTGCACAACCGTTTAAAAGTTTTGTAACTTATGTCTGGCTTTGAAAAACTCGTTGTGTTTACGAACTTTTTGTCAAATTGGGTTGTAAAAGAGTTACAATATTATGTTTGATCTTTAAATCATTAAACATTGGTTTTTTCGATAGTATTCGCTCTTCATCTCCAAACTTTGTATTATAAACATATGCTGGACGTTCAAATTGAAGGGTCTTGTTATCCGTGAAAATCCATTAATCGGCATGCGGCCAGTCCCAACTTAGCCGGATAATCGATGTTCTACTGTATCTTAAAAAATGGCGTTCTACCCATTTGATTTTCATTTTTACTTTAAACTTTTTAATTGCTGAGAATCTTTAAAAAGGTTTAAAAACGACAACACTTCTTCCATGATCCACAAAACCCCAACCTGCCAATTTCTGGCTTCCGTGACTTGAATTTACCCCCAACAGAAAAGACTGTCCTGTCTGCGGGGGGTACCGTCTGAATGGGATTCGATCTCCGGTCTATCCGTATGAAGACCAACGACACTATCTTCTCAGCCACCGAGCCACTCCCGATTGCTAACCACAAAAACGAAACTTAAACACTAAAAAAATCCAGTTTGTATGGGTTAGATCAGGCGAGTTTGTCGTTGATAAAATAAGATCTCCACGTATAACATCATCCTCACCATTCTACATCAAACTTGAAGATACAAAAGATGGTGTTAAACACGCGAAAATACAGTTTAATGCTATAATTTCACATTCTATGCGATATTGCTGCCATGCTTTGTTTTGCCGCCGGTAGCAAAGTTTACCCGTCAAACAGGGCTGCCGCTAGGAGAAACGGTGCCAAAAAAACACATGTCATCTGTCAAGCGCAACCAGCGCCAACGATAGCGCCAACTATCTGACGACTGAACGAACGAATGGCGAGATATTTATCGCACCTGATAACGATCTCGTAGCAGATCACGTTTCCTTCTGTCACGTGCATCGTTAGCAAAGGAAGGGGATTCCGTTGATGCCGCTCTGCCGCGGTGAATAGTGCGATGTTGGACAGTGACACACGGAGACAGCCTCAGTGAGCTTTCTGTGGATGGAGGTAGATGAATTCGCAACATGATAGCTTTGAGGTGTAATAACGAAGGTACTGGGAATAGTTTAACTGCCTTACAGTCCAAGAAGAGTGTGTGATCGCGCCTCTGCACAGTCGGTTGAACTTGATCGTACCGGTTATCAGGGCTTATGGAGCAGTTCCAAGGAAACTTTGCAGTCGCTTCTTCCCCCTAATTACGATACGACATTCGAAATTGCTTTTGAAAAAACCTGAAAATACCCTCATACGGTATAGCATTCTGTTCCATCATAAAAAAATCGTGCTTCCGTCACAGGAAACGATATTGCGGTAAGTTTGTCAGAAAGCTAGAAGGAAGGAAGAACAAATTTGTCCACCTTCTAGAACCCGCAGTTACGGTATGGTGATTTGCGCAGAGGACAAATTGTATTGCCAGTGTACAATACTGATGACTCGATTTACCTGGCCCGATCGTACCAGAACCATCGTTCTGGGCTGGGTGTTCATCCATCCGTACGCGGGTGCCGTGCACGTATCGGGGTTGATGTGCTGGCACTTCACGTTCTGCTGTGGCTTATCATAATGGTGTGCTGGTAATATGCCACTCCAAAACCCGGGGGCGGAAGTAATGAATTAAAAAAAAGAAGAGAAGCGCGTACAACAACTTCGGTACCCCTTTTCGTTTGTTGCCTTGCCGTTGGACAGTGTCTGTTGGCCCCTTATCAAAGATATGCTGGTACGAGGCTAGCTGATCAGGTCTCTCGCTCGGTACAGGACACGCATTGTTTTTGCGTCTGGTTTTCGTCATCCACCAGTGGTGCTTTGTTGATGTTGCCAACCCGAAACTCATAGTGTTCCGGCGATAACGACTCCACTGGGAGTAAGGGCAACCATAACGAGGGTGCGGCCAACGTGTGGGTCAGGAGCAGCCACAACACATCCAGCACCCTTCCAGCAAACGATTCTCGACCGATAGCACGATCGTTGGAAAGAAAGTACCCTGGCTGGGCTACAAAATTTAGTGTCCAAACCGATGGTGAAGTTAGTTAGTTGCGCGGGTGCGATAAGCGATGTGCAAATTGTTTGCGTGCCGCATTTCGCCGAACGTGTAATGGCGTTTGTTTCGTGCCCGGAACATCCATTTGCGGTTGTGTGGATGACTGTGTGTTTTTTTGTTTTCGGTGTGTGACAGGACGAAAGAGACGATACCAGTGTGACAGATACCGCGGTTCTACGACTGTGGCGTCGATCGGATCCGATACAAAGTGATCGAGGAAATGAACTGTGATCTTTCGGTGGATGTGTAGATACTGGCCGGTGAAAATGGACATTCGGCGTCGCTAATCTTAATTCCAATTTATGGGTCTTTGATGAGCGATTCGGATGCGCTCTGAAGTTTGCACAGTAGAGTGGGTAAGGTGCGCTGTTCTACTCACAAATAAACTGTTGGAAGAGTGTTCGCTTCGAGGGTTGACAATCTTAGAAGGACACAATTAAGGTTGGTTACAAGAATTATTATGTAAGTGCAACAATATGTGTACAAACTTACTGTGTTTTGCAAGTGAGCAAAACACAGCTTTACATCACAGTTGTTTTAGTGTAGAGAATTTGTTGAATCGTTAATGAAATCCTGATTCTAATCTTAAGCTTTTGTGGCCGTGTTTTTATGCAAAGCTGTACTGCCATTCTAACTTTTTGCATTTTCCGGAATGGCTGAAACTGTAGCTTTCAAAAATGGATGTTGATGGTTTTGTATAAACAGAAATGGAAACATTTATTTATCTTCTAGCTGACCCAACGGACTTCGTTCGGTGCAACATTTAGTTAACGCCTCTAAGATTCCAGACTGCTAGATCTTGTGTGATCTCTGAAGCACAAATTTTCATTCTACTTTGTGTTCGCAAAAGTCTTCAAAAGACTTCAAGCGGTTTAAGAAAACTTGATCTTGAAATATCGCGATGAAGCTAACGTATATGTCACGGAAATTAATAATAAAAAATGAGGAAATTCTGGATACTTTTCACGATTCTGTATACTGATAGTGACGTCGTCTTTCAATCAGCTTGGACCTAAATTGGATTTTCAATTGACTTAACCCACTCAGTTGTAGTTTTGGGCCCCCGAAGAGCCTCGTGAAGCATTAAAACTCATCAAGTCAACTTGCCAAGCATGATATAAGAAGCTTCCTTTCAGACGATGGTCGGAATCTCCATGAAAGTTATTCTGCACTTCGAGGATCGAAGACCCGAAGGTCGTCGAAGTCAATCCACCTCCCAGGTTTCTTTCTTCAGATTCAAGCAGGCTCTGGTACTGGTGTTGCACCCCAACTTTCATTCCACTAAGGGCCTCTACAGGGTTGCATCCATCACTGATCACAGATACAGAAAATTCGGAGGTTCTTAGTGATAAAGGGCGACCATTTATGGGAAATTGAAGTTTTATGGAATTTGTAGATTTCTTTACGTGCAATCATACCGATTCGAAGAAAATTGGGAACGTCAACCGACCTCTCCGTGGCATCATATTAACTTTCGATCACTGACCATTTTCCTGAACAAGTTTACACATCAATATTTTCCAAGTAGGCATTGTTTTCATATTCCGGTTCATATATGTTCAGTTTGCCGGATTTGTACAGCTTTTATTTCCCCTCAAAACCTTTGTTGGACAAAAAGGAACAAATCACCCCAAGACATCGTAAAAATTGGTCTAGCCATTCTCGAGTTTTAGGCCAGACAAACAAACAAATATTCATTTTCATATATATTGATTTATTTGTTTCATATTCCTTTGGCTTATGGCCCATAGTAGATATTGAATTTTTTTTAAACTAATTTTGTAGTACATTTTTTTCTAATTTTGGAAATACAGCCTGGCCGTCCTTTAAGAATAAAAAAATCGTATATTTTAAATCTGTTATCATAAGAAATATGTTTTTTTTTGTTATTGTATGACGGCCTGGCGTATTAGAATAAGAAAAATTTATGGAATACGAAAATTGGTTCTTATTACTATTTTCAAACTTCTTTTAAGCATTGGAAGTAATTCTAATAAAAATACAATGTGGTTTAACCCAAACATTTTAATTAAGAAACCAGTTCTAAATTGATTCGTCGAACAGCCAGGTCATGTGAGAAAAATGTAAAAGCATACCAACACTTAGTTGTCCTACAAACATTTAATTATTAAGGGTAAATGTCCGAATAAAATTTAATATTTATTTTCTTGAGTTTTCGTTATTGTTGTTTACTAACAAATTGTTTACCTTCCGGAGCTATACAGTCTCCTATGTATCCTTGAGTTAAATAAAGTTCTGTAGCCGGAGTTCTCAACAAGCCAGAACAATATCTAAAGAAAGATTAAGACAGAAGTTGAAGAACGATGTAGACTAAGTTTTCGTTTGAATTCAACATTCTCATTCGCATACTATTTATGTGGAAAATGATTCTGAATTTAATGATTGGAAAATTAGATTTAAAGTACACTTCAACATTTTAGAATAACTTGTAATGTAAGGGTTGACAACAACATCAAGGCATGTTTGATACCGTCTGGCGGAGAGAGGCGGCTTAAATGCTCATATTTTGCAATAAGTCGTTGCATTAAGTATAACAGTAGAAGTAAAACAGACAGTAAGCTGACATTCTAAGCCAGAACTTCTGTATAAAGCTATTTATTTGTTCTGGAAAAGTCGCATAGTAGATTCTTCTGTTTTATGTTGAGACTAGGTGCGAAAACTCTAGTCTGGATGACGCAATAGGTTTGAAAAGGATACAATAATTGAAATACATTGGTACTTTAAACTATCCTAAATTTCTTATGCAATGAATCAATAGAACGTATTCTATATCCACACCCTGTTGTTTATGCTCACAAGATCTTCTGAGAGAGTTTTAAAATATTCATTATGACATCATGTACTCCATCAAGGCACGAGTGAACAGATGATCGTCATGTTGCCATATTGCATCTCAGTTTTTATAATTAGAGATGTCGAACCACTGCTCGAGGGTTCTATTGCGCTCAGTTTTAGCTTAACCTCAGTTATAAATATTCAAACACAAATGTACTTCATTTGTCAAACCATGGCACGGTTGGCATTTGCAGGGCAAGGCCTCCCACGATGCAGGTGCCGCCCGTGCCAGTGGGGTTAACCCAGGGGGTTTTGTACTGCGTTTGGAAAAAAGGTCGTGAAAATAGTTCACATTCCAGGGCACAACCAGCAATCTTTCATCGCTATCAAAATCGGAAAACACATTTTTCCACTGTCGTTGGTTCATGATCGTGAGGAAAATTCGTGCACGGTGCATTCCTGCACTCAAACCTGCTCCTTCTTCATACACTGATCACTTTCTCTCTCTCTCTTTCTGTCTCTTGCAGAGTGTTACATCGACGACGACGGCGGAGTTCCGGCTAGGATCATGTTTCACACGTCTGCCGCATACTCCGACATGACGGCAGCTGTGGTCGCAACCGGGAACACGGGCTCCTACCATCAGTCGGCAGCGGCAGCCGCAGCAGCAGCCGCCAACGCACCCGTTTATGTGCCGTCGAGCCGCGCCCTACCCCACTCCCAGTACGGGGCCCATTCGGCTAACTTTTCCACACAAAATGGCTGGCCGGCGGATGGATTTGGTGAGTGTGGCCGTTCCATGACTGGCCTCACTGCTCGGTGGCGACCATGTTCGACCAGTTTGGTTGCAACTTGCACCTGGTCCGCCATTTGCAAATTTTGTCTGATTTTTCTTTCCCGTTTTTATTTTCCGTTCGCGTTGCTTTCGGTGGGGCGGGATGGCGTTGGACATGGATGCAGGCACGACACACACGCAGCTTCCACCCCAGTTCTACGCGCAGAACGTGATGATGGGTTCCTGGCGCGCCTACGATCCGACCGGCTTTCAGCGCACCTCACCATATGGTAATTTGAAAAAGGTAATAGCACACTAGCGAATAAATCAAACTAAAACACACTTTTCTCTTTCCCTCCCGGTTTTTTTATTCGCCGTTTTCTTCCCTTCGTGGACTTTTCGCGAAATCGTGGCGATGGCTCCACATTCACGTTCTAAACAAAACGAACAATTCTCTCGCTCTCTCTCTCTCTCTCACTCTCACATTTTCAAAAATAAAAACACGCGGAACCACGTATGTCCTTACGTGCGGTAAATTATTTTTTCAAATCTTTCAAAACGATTATTCCAAACCAACCCCCCCCCCCTCCCCCATCCCTTGTGCGCCTTTGCGTATTGCGATTTGTCCGGGAAATGTAAAATTTTACAAAATCTCGAAATCGAAACGAAATCGAAATCACACGCAAAACGACACGCAGACAGCGCAATGGATTTCCAATTCGGCGAGGGAAGAGAATGTGTGAATTGTGGGGCCATTTCAACACCGCTCTGGCGTCGGGACGGCACCGGCCACTATCTCTGCAATGCATGCGGGCTCTATCACAAGATGAACGGTATGAACCGTCCGTTGATAAAGCCCAGCAAGAGACTGGTGAGTGTGAGTATCCAATTTCTTACCCATGTTTCTGTCATTGTTAATTTGTATGTTATTGTTATAACGTTTAGCATCTTGCGGGCAGGCAGGCAGGTTAACGGGTTCGGGGAAGAAATGGGTGAGGGTTTTCTTGGGCAGAACACTTCTAGGTACAGGAGCAATTTTAGCTAAAAATTGGAATCAAATTTCACAATTTATAAAAGCAGATTTGGTCACTTCAGTCGAATCGGCGCTTGATGTGATTTAAATCGAAACTGATTTTTTTTATTGTTGAAGTATTTTAATAAAATAAATTAGCCGAAACGATAAAAATAGAATCAAACGATTAAACGAACAAAACATCAATTTTTGTCCACCGTTACACACACGACTAGACCATTATTTTTCGTGTCGGATGCGTAAACTGTCGGAATGGGTGTTGTCTCCGCTAGATGTGTGCTGCCCTCTAGCGGTGACGTTATGCGTGATGCGTTTGAATTTTCTTTTCTGATACAGACATTGCGAAACTAATTGGTTTTGGAATTTTATTGGATGTCACTACAAAATGAAGTTACATAATTTTTAAAAGAGAAAATGAACGAAAGGGATTTTATTTGACACTTTTTTGACTTTTGAAAATGAAGTTTATTGTCTAGCTTTCGAAAAGTTTAAAATAACGATTTAATTAAATTCGTTGATTGTTTATAGAGAACACTTGAAAAGCAAACTGCATAAATACGCCTCTAGCACTAGCACTCCCTGATTAGCTGCTAATTGACGTTAGTATGAAAGCATTAGGACATTGAAGAATATGCAGTCTGTGTGCTTGTTTAAACAATCAGAAGCAAACGTATGTAAACGATAAATTGGAAGCACCATTATCGCTTCCACTCCTCCGGTGCCTCACGGTCTCTCTCTCTCTCTCTCTAGCAGGTTGCCGGTGTTGAAGTTGGCTCGATGCATTTGAGGGGGTGTCGATAATTGTGTGTCTGTATGGAAAAACAGAAAACAGTCATAACTGATATGAGGCTCCCGTTTTGTTTTTCTCTCCCCACCCTCCCCCCCCTCCTCCACAATGTTCCCCAAAAACCGGTTCGTTCTTTTAGCAGACGGCCACGCGACGATTGGGACTGTGCTGCACCAACTGCGGAACGCGTACGACAACCCTTTGGCGGCGCAATAACGATGGGGAACCGGTGTGTAACGCCTGCGGTCTGTACTTCAAGCTGCACGGTGTCAACCGCCCACTGGCAATGCGCAAGGATGGCATACAGACGCGTAAGCGCAAGCCGAAGAAAACGGGTGGCGCCGGTTCGACGGACGTGATGGCGTTGGTGGGCGGCAAAAAGGACGATGGTATGGGTGAGGGTAAGTGTCCCCGGGAGCGCGTACCCTTTGTGCAATGAGGCGCAGAATAGTAATGAATGTGTTTCCCTTCCACAGGTTTGCTGCAAACCGATCGTAACGGCAACTCGAAGAATCTGTCCGGAAGTCCAAAGTCACAAAACCTTTCATCGCCTGCAATTCGTTCCCTGCACATTTCGCCCCACCACGGCCAATCGTACAATCTGCCCACGTCCCTGGGTGCGTCCCATCACGGTGGCGGTGGATCGTTAGGATCTCTGGTAGGAAAGTACGATCTTTCGGCACTTTCGCCGCCGGGTTCGCTTGGTGGAGTCCCGGGCAGTATCTCGAGTGTCGTGTCCTCGTCAGCATCGCACCAGCAGCACACGGGATTGAATTCGTCACACATCTACACGACACCGAGCTCGAACTCGCTGGCGACCCATCACAGTCACTCGCCCGTCAACGGTTACAATCATACGGCCGGTGGTTCCAACATCGCCGGCAATGCAGGTAGCAATGCGGGCGGTGCGAACGCTTCCGGTTCGTCTAATCACGGTGGGCTCGGTAACGCACCCACGAGCAACACACCGTTCGGTCAGATTAAATCGGAATCCAATCCACTGGGTGCGTCCACCACACCGACATCCTCCGTACCGTCCAGCAATGGGTACGGGGACTACATGAACAATTGTCTGCAGAGTGGCTACTTTGGTGGAGGTTTCGGTTCGTTGCACACCCACCACAGCCCGCACCACGTGTCGCCGGGTGTGGGAGGTTCGGTGAATGGGGCGTCCTTGTCACATTCGCACCATGCACACCCGCACCATCATCATCACCACCATCACCATCACCCGACTGCGGCGGATCTGGCCGGGTACCATCATCAGCACAACGTCATCCAGGCGGCAAAGCTGATGGCATCTTCCTAAACTTAAGTAAGCGTTAATTAGGCTCCGAGCAGTATGCGTACTTATGCGTTTGTGCAAGAAATTCCACGTTCAAGAGTTCCTCGCTTGTCACTTGCCCCCTATTCGTTAGGATCTTGTTGAATGAATAAGAAACAGATGTGTTTCTTCCGGTTCGAATGATCTATAAAACCGATGGTTTCCAGAAAAAAATACAACAACCACTCGTACTAGTAGCAGGTATGGTTTAAGCTGTGACTTGCTGGTGAGCACATGAGAGTAGAAGTACATCTCTTCGCGTAGTATTTTATCTGTATTAACACATACTTAAGCGTTAGTGGAATGTGACATACACATCCTATATGACATGACAAGAAAAAGGCTTCTGTAAATATATTTAGCAAACATACATGTAGTCGTACACATTTACTACGGTAGGACAAAGTGCTTCGAACTTCTTTTCCGCTTGCACTGAGGAGTCGTTTATTGGTCCTGAATGTAAAGCGCTCGATCAAGATGGAAAAGTCACTGTTCACATTTGCATTCCCCGAATAAAAGAGCTAGATACTAGATACTTAGATAGAAACATTCAAAACTTGATCTTAAGCCAAGTATATCCTGCCCAGAGTATAGTGGAAGGCGAAACACCATTCGCTTCTTGCGTGTTGCAATAAACAGTAGTTAGCGAGTCCGGGATGGGAAGATAGTGATAACGTAAGCCACAGGTAACAGTAGCAAACATATTTAATATATACGCCGATAAAGGAACTGTATTACGAACCGTAACGGGAGGTATTTGAACAATGGACAGAAGTATTGAAAAATAAAGCACTATTAAAGCAGATGAGCTGTGGTGAGGTGTTTTTAAATTATGCGTTCTTTTTGGTGAGAAAATGTTTAGACAAAGGCAAGTATCACGTCGAACGAAACGGTTGAACGGTGAAAATTTTTAGTTTATGGTGTTTTCCAATAAATGAATTATTTTGTAAAGCGTACAATAGTTCATGGTCGGTAGAAAATGGTACTATTCAAGCAATACGTAGGAAGAGTTAATAATTCTTCATACGAGTAATGATTTCCGCATAATCGAATGTTAAATAAAAACAAATTTGTTCGAAATTAATTGCGTTAGTTTAGTTTAGTTGTGCAAGTCGAAATCATGAAAATATTATAATTTGCACGAATCTGTATCAAATTATACGCTTTTTTCTCCATCCTATTGATTAATTCTTTTTAAAGTTTGAAAAACACAATTATTACAATGCGTTGGTTATTCCAGTACTGTTCTTGCTAGTGAATCAAAATCTGAAAGAAGAGTATATGATATTCTTTGTTTATTATCATTGCTTTGAAATTTTAATATATCTTTACCAGTGGTAATTGAAATTCACGACGCGTTTGAAGTGATTTACATTACAAAAAATCTGTTAATTATGCCTCTATTACAGATTGTGCATTTATTATTCTATGAGTTTTTAAATTAGTAAATTTTATTTTTTTGTTTGCAAAATAATTCTTTAAGATTTGAATCGAAATGTGTAATAATAAAAATTAAAATATTTTGAATTAAAAATACGTGAATTTTTGCATGGCAATCACAATAATTGCATGCTCTGGTTTTCAAGTTTATAAAGAAAATATCTTAAACACAAATTTACAACAGTCTAGAACCATTTAAACCTTTTGAAATATTTACCGAATTTTGAAATGATTATTTGCATTAAAACAATTTTTTTAATTTTTAAAACGTACTGTTACACATTGGGTTGAAAATTGTTCCATGTCACTTACAATCCAATGCCAATAACAAATCATTTTCAAATGTGGTTTATCTGCAGTTAGTTTAAATGGCTTTAAAATTATTGAAATATTTCTAGACTTTTTTTTTGAATGTCTATTGATTCCTGGTGTGCAATTATAAGGTTCAGCTGAATAAATTCCATATATTCTTTTTGTTTTAATGCATTTGCACATTTTGGTTCACTTCATTTTAAATCATAATGCTACAAAACTAACGTTTTTTAAATACGTATATATGCACAATCACATTCCCAACTTTAGGCAACACTTTGAATAAAAGTACCGAGAAATTGGCCAACATGCGATGTGAATCACTTTAAAAGGATGATTTAAAAAATGTTTATAATGCAATGTAAGCAAACATAATGAGCAATAACACGAAATATTCAAATATTTTATTTAGATTGTTGCTGTAAATTGTTAGGTAATTGGAGTGATAAAAGCGTAAGTTAATTTAGATTACAAGACACCAATTAATCAATTAAATGATTCAAACATTAAAATGAAAAAAAAAACAAATAAGTAAGTTTGTGTTAGTGGTTAAGCCCACGTTTCAACTATTTAACAGTAAAATATCCTCCCTCGTTGCAAAGAAAACGACACGCCACAAAGATGACACATTCAACCAGAGTAACGTGACGGTGTTTGATTGACCATGCGCTCGATTCTAATGAGCTGCTCCGACGCTATGAGTGATCAATGTTTACTTGTAGTAAATATTCAATCCCGCCCAAACCCCCCATCCCCCCCCCCCCTCGTTCGCCATTCGGTTGCGGTGCCCGGACAGAAATGTGTCAACCTTTGCTCATCGATAACGATGTTGCTTCCATGCCTTGAAGTGACATTTTGATGATTCCTCATTCTCGACACACTTCTGCCCACGATCTACCCGTGTAGCTGATTTCCCGGGAAAGGTGTACCGAACCCGAGGCGGAAGTAATCCACGGATCGGGTCGGTGCACATGCCGATGGTTCGCTTGATTGCGGAATGAAGAATGACGGTTGATCGATGAACGGTGGATATGTTTTCCACCGCGTCTTTTTTTTCACCCCCGATCAAAGACGCGGCGCCAATTGATTGTTCCGATTGTCAATGTCAGAAACCGAGGCTGTCCTGTTAAAGGTGAAAGGAAGGCTCCGTATTTATTCTACTTGGGGATGATATTCTGAAGGGTATGTCAGAGTGGGTGGTTTAACTGTTTCTTTTGCTGATTGTTATCAGTGGCGAACGGCGCGACATAACGAACGGTAATGGGAAATGAAAATACAGTTAAATCAGGAAATACTGTTTTCATCAGCAAAATAAGTTATACTTTATTAACAAGTGAAGGGTTTCTTTTGCATTCCTAAACATTTAAAAAAAAAACTTATATCCAATTAAAAATTATGAAAATAAGATTTTTACAATAATAAACCATTTATTTATTATTATTTATTTATGAACTTATGCCGAAAAGAATTTCACTCGTAGTATTTGATGATAAGTTGCGACGAACTGAAGGCTTTCCAACTATTTCCTAAGGTATGACTTGAACGCGCATCAGTCCCTCAAGTATCACCAGGCACGATTATAAGGACCTTTCGCGTAAACATGGAGAACAACTGCTTCGATTCGACACGGATAAGCCATCCTTACTTGGTACGGGGAAGTTCTCGTCAGCCACGTTCGTCTATTAAGCGAACGCGTTGACCGTCGATGGGAAAGCAAATAATGCATAAATGATTGCGATGGCGTCTTGTAAGGTGTGAGCTACAAGAATGTGTAACCCGGAAGTCGATATAAAACGTGGCCGGCAGTCGTGTCCACCAGGTAGTACATATTTTTGGCAACTGGACAACGGACGGCCAATGTCCTCGCTGGTGTGCGGTGTCTGTGGCGATCGTAGCTCCGGTAAGCACTACGGTACAGTTTGCTGTGATGGGTGCTCGTGCTTTTTCAAGCGCAGTATCCGGAAACGTGCATTATATTCGTGCATCTGTAAGTGTGGCCATCGGGCGGTTGGACTGTATCCAGCGAGGAGAGTAATTAAAAGCATCATAAGTTTGAAGTTAATGCCGAAAAATCGGTTCCCTCTCTCTCTTCGCAGCCGGTCAGGGTGGATGCTCGGTGGATAAGGCACGTCGCAACTGGTGTCCCTTCTGTCGACTGCAGAAGTGTTTTCTGGTGGGTATGAATGCAGCGGCCGTACAGCAGGAACGAGGCCCTCGGAAGAGCCGGAAACTGATGTCACAGAAACTGAACACCAGAAAGCAATCGGCTCAAGAACGGTCGAAGAAAGTGTTGCATGGAACTGATGTAGGTAAGTGAGTGAACAGTATTTTTATAAAAAATGCACACAGAAAATCATCTATAACTTTTGAATATCATTAGTTATTAATCTGGAATTTAGTACCTGTGATTAATCATTGTAAACTTCAAAATTCTGAGGTTTCTCAATGATGGATCGATTAAAAACTAGGAAATACAAATACAACTGTGTCTCGTGTGGTAAGAGCTCTCAACAAGAGTCTGACTGTTCTAAGAACTAAATAAGTGGTCGTGAAAGTGTTCCAATGGATATCAAAGTGGCCAGGAAAGTGGTACAACAGCTGTCGATCCGCCCGAGTAAGCTTATTTGAGATGTCATTAAAAAGTTCAAGATGCAGTCAAAGTGTCATTTTTACAAGATGTTTACAAGTGTTCCATTACACTGCAAGACGAAATTTGTGCCACGAGCGACTTCTGTCAATTTTATGTATAGAAAAAAGTATCGTAACAGGTCTAGCTTCGATGTATTCGAGGATATTGTTGGTTGGCCTATGATAGTAAAACACAATTTCTTGCAAATTCATTCTTATTCAACATACATCCCTTCAAGGGTGAAACACCGATTATGGCGGCCTTTCAAATTTTCGATTACAATTTTTGAAGTAACATTATTCCTTTGCATCTAAAAAGGCTACAGTTTCGGCGATCACCTCTTCATCTGACGAACATTTTTCCCAGCGAGCATCCTTTAGAGATCTGAAAAAAGGAAATAGTCACTGGGATCAAGATCTGCGAAATACGGTGGGTTGGAAAGACATTCGACGCCTAATTCATGAATTTTTACTATTATTTTCACTGATTTTCGCTGACAACGTGGCTCGGTACGTTGTCTTGCCGAAAAAAAAATCTTTTCAATTTTGGCCATTTTTGGGTGAATTCGTCCTACAAAGTCCTGCTTTTCCAGGATTACTCTAAACCCAAAAGTTGCGTCGCACAATATGCTCTAGCTCACTAGGTTATTGTCCGAGTGCTCTCAAATTTTGACAGAACTCGTTTCATAGTTGGTACAATCTAAAAATGGAATGGATTTAAATCTACTAGCGCTATCGATGTGTCAGGCCAAACAATTATCAGCCGACCTGTTATCTGGCAGGCGCTTTATGATCGTGATGTATTTAACCATCTTTGGAGCAATATACGTTGTCACAAAAGCTTGGAAATCGTTACTCAATTAGTTGTACTGGGGAGACCAAAAAAGAACTGTGCTATAGGGGTTGAGATGGTGTAGGGAATTCTGTAGGTACCGTAAAGCATGCCTCGATGCCACCTTTTGCTTTAATAGTTTTGTGACAAGTATATTAAATGGTATAATAGTACTTGAATATCTTAACGATAATTTTGTCCTTTTCAATCCTTTGTTGGAGTATGAGGTGGTATTTAAAATCGTCATCATCATTATCAATTAGTTTTATTCCAAAAATATGAACCATTCCCATTCCATGAATAATTCTGGGTTATTACGGTAACGGAGCGTTGAAAGCATACCAAAACTTTCAACAAAATTCGGAGTTGAAGAACATTTAGGAAACCCTAACGAAAATCCTTGGAAAACCGATTGTACAGAGATTTTTGGGTGAGTTTAAGCGAAAGGCGTTGGAGTTCAGGATAGGAAACGAAATTGGTTAGAACAAATATTACAAATCATTACTCATTATCTGTTTACTGGTTTTATTCCATTTTGTATGAAATCATTCCTTCAAAACATTTACCCACTCTCGACGGATATTGTACTAGTGATACATGTGCGCATCAAATGTGATAAGAGTTCTTCGCAGAATTGTTTCAAATCACATGCTTTACCTAGCACGTGTTTGGAAGTTCCTCAAACCGTTACCCATAGTGACCACATTTGAGATGCTAACCTACTTATACGGGTTTGTAGTCGATCCACAGCAATGCTGTTGACTCTCTAAGCAACCCTGCACAATGAACACATGCACAGGTGGATGAATAATTAGCTTGCACATTCCTTTCCGTCGGTAACCGGATGCAGTGTTCCCATCTATTCTACGAGATGGAGCTTAGTGTTTTGCCAAAGATATGTTTGAAATACATTACATACGATACGAGCGTCGGATGTGCGAGAGACGACCGTGTTAAATCGATGCAGCCAATCACCTGTCTGCTTCAATCAATCCACACCCCATCGCATTGTGTAGGATAAACGAATTCCAAGTAATGTAATCAATGAAGCGAACCGAGCGTTTTGCAGTAGAACGCTGTCGACGCTTCTTCCACGTTCCGTTTGCAAATAACGCTAATCAAACACCATCATCCTTCGAACGGTAGTTCTTCAACGCTCAAGAATCGCTCATTTCTCGCTTCTCGCCCATTCTGCGCATGCAGACGGGTTCTCGGTGCAGATTCTGTCCCAGGTGCTGATGGCGTGCATCCGGCAGGTGCGTCACAACGAGCACTTTGCCATCTTGAGCCGGATGCAGCAGAACGAGATTCTGCGGCACGTGTGGTACGAATGCTTTCTGCTACGCGTGGCCAACTGGTCCATCGACATCTCGTCGCTGGTCGAACGGTAAGCATTGTCGGGGTCTTCATCTCACTTCCTGGATTAATTTCTGGTGCCCTTTTTACGCAGCTGCTGCGACGGTCATCTGCGGTCGGTAGTGGAGAACATCAAGGCATTGCGAGTGGATCTCATCGAACTATCGTTGCTCGAGACGTTGATCCTGTGTCGGAAAGGTACGGTTACGTTTGTAAGGATACACCCGTCGCTTCACCAGTTTCGTTTTCTCATGGCTTTCCTTCTTCCTTTCCCTCCACGCAATTGGCCAAACAAAATGGCTACCGTACCTGGGCGGATGCAACGAAAACAGAGTACGCTCTGAGCGAACGGGAAGCCAACCAGCTGGAACATCTTGCCGAGCGAGCTCTTACCGCCCTCAGTCACTATAGCTGGCAGCAGCAGCAGCAGCCGGAGCCGGGACATTCGAACGAGCTTGGTGTACAGTTTCGGGAAGTCCGGTGCACATCCATCGGGCCGGCGGGACTCCGGGTGCTGGTAGGCCCGGAGGCGAATGCACATCCGACCGGGCTCGAAAGAGCCTCAGCTCGTTTGGGGAAACTGTTGCTTGGTTTGCGTACCGTGGCGTTGCGTTTTAACGAATTTGCCGTCCGTGCGATGCTGCGGGAGGTAATTAGTGATGATGGGCTGGCACTGGAAACTATACTAACGAAACTGTAGCCCACTGCCGGGCCAGTGTGGCCGGGTTGGATGGACGAGTGAGGACGCTACGTTATTTACCCAATTTCTTCAGGCAACGCATTACGCACTTACGGCACGCCCTCCAGGCATTTGGGGGGGGGGGGGGAATGTGCAGGCAGAATCTAATTATGTGCACGAAATGTGCCTGTGCACTTTCCGGCGGTGTGAGTGTACCAGTGTTTCGGTGGCGTCTGGAACATCTTGCGGCGCTACCTGTACCGTGGTGGAATGCCGTCCGCAACGAAGGTCGAACGGAACGCTGCAGGACATTCGCATTAAGGTGAGAGTTTGTAATGAAATTACACTGGATGCTGACCGTGCGGGAATAAAGTGAGTAACCCGGTTGCACAGTGCACAAAAACGAACTTGTTAGGGAAGGGGCTTATAAGAAAAAAGCTTATATTGGTGGAGTGAAAAGTTTGTGCTTTGTTAAGCAAATGTATAAGCTCGAAATTAATTGAATTAAAATTGTGCTCGACCTTAATATCGATCGTCTATGCACTCTCTTCTTGCAGTTAAAAATGTATGTTTTCCAGGCTTCGGGCGATTTGTTGACTTTTCAAATAGTTTTCTTTCTATGTACATAGTTTAATGCATTGTGTATGGTTTTATCCTCCAGCGAACAAACTACAGGAAAATAAAGGAATAGTATTTACGGTAGCAAATGGCAGATTATGATCGAAAAACGACCAACAATATAAAGCTTTCCATTACCAATGAATAGACGAGCTATTCGCTCGAACGCGTTATTATCGTTTGGTAAAGTAAAACGGGCAATGTGCATATGAAAAACTTTTATTTTGCTTATCATTAGGGGAATTATGGCTGAATACTGTACTGTTACCAACTCTACCGCTTTGGTACAAATAGTACAAAAGATAGAAAACGTATATGCAATTAATGACCAAGAGAGAAACCATAGAAACTATAATATTTAACAAAGAGGTTTCAACTAGTGATGGACATAACGTTCCCAACTTACCAGGTTCGTTCCGTTCCTCCATTGGAACTATAGCACCTTATGCAAATGATAGATCAATAGTTTTCTGCAAAGGATTTTTGTCCAAAACTGAACAGATATAACGAGTACGGTGGAACAGATTATCATCTAAAAATACCAACAAATTATGTTCGTTCTTTTATCAGAATTTGTCACATTTTTATCCATATGACCTGCGGCCGACATAAAAGGGATTTAAAGAACAAAAATTCGATGTGCGATAGATACTTTCAAATTTAGCCACTTTTGTGGAAATTTGAGTGACTGAGAATGTTTGTGAAAAATGTCCTCTATATGTGATACGAACGGAGTCCGGTCCGGACCCCACCGGTGTCTAGGAGTTTTTTTTCTCACACATTCTTAGTCACTCAAATGTACCAACTAAGAGACGAATGAAATGCATCTATCTAAACTAACAGACCCCGTAGCAAGGACTGACTATCCGACTATGTGTAAATAGGTCGTGTCAACTTAAAAAAAAGGAGAAGAATGTATGACAAATGAGTTTTCAGTTCTTCATAATCTTGCTAGTGCAATATTAATCTTCTATTTCTAGTGTTATTTAAATTTCTGATAAAGTGGTCTTTATATTAATTCACTGATTATTAAATTCATGATTATGTACTTGTCGATTTGGAACGCCAATATTTCTCTAGAGGTTGAAGTTTCATAAAAGAAAATAATAGTACAATAATAAATATAGAACCCCGGTGAAACTGATGTATATTTTTAGCACTATCCATCCAAGTAGGACCAACGAGTATGCGAGGTTCGTTCCGTTCCTTTCTGGAACGAAGCTGGTTCTGTTTCGCTCCAGGAAAAAATGTGGAACTTTCCCATCACTAGTTTCAACCCAACTCATTGGACGGTTATACTTTTTAGCTATAAACACTTGTTTGCATTATTAATTTCGCATGTATTTGCAATAAGGCCCACCCCGATACAGTACACCCACAGAAACGTGGTTCGGCATTGTTTGCTTTTTGCTTTTTTATTTTATTTTCATCCAATAATATTCTGGAGAGTGGAAAAATATAAAATAATCTCTAACATCCATATAAACATGATTGAATAGTTTACCAATCGGCTATCCCCTCGTTCACCCTAACTAGAGTATATATATAGGTATATGTTCTCACTGATACACTCACATACACACACACGCGTATTCTACTTACTAACGTAACCTTCCGCGTTAAATTTCAGTTCGGTTCTACACAGCACAAGATGATATAAATCGTATTCTCGTCGAGACGTGACTGTACACTTTCGGTAGGAGTATGGGGCTTTTTTCCCGCTAATAACGTTTCATGTGTGGCTACATTTGTTACGCTTACGCGGTTGTTGCATGCTGTTTAGTTTGCGCTTTTTGCGCTTCAACCACTCCACCGCTAACTAGCCTTTGTTTGAGGGAGTGGTACAGGGTGTACGAGCAACTTAACTTTTCTTTGTTGCCCCTAGGTGGAGTGTGGGGGATTATTTGTTTGTGTATGTTGTTATACTGACTTAGAAATCTCGCACTACAATTCAAATAATAAAAGACACGCGAGCAGCTAGAGCTAACATAACAGTGAGTCTTTGGTTTTGATGCAGCTCAGCTGATGAGATGCACCACTGTTTGCTTCTACTTTTAACTCTAGACAACATTTGCATTATCCTGGACCGGATTCAGGATGGCGTTAGCGACGTTAGACTGTAGATTTTGCTATTTATTCACTGCTCTTTGGTAGAGCAATAACACCGGGATTGGCAACAATGCGGGATCGCTTCGTACACAACACCCAACACTACAAAAGTAACCAGATTGTGTTTTTCCTTCTATTTAACCACATGGTTAAAAGAGACGAACTACGACGTACACAAAAGCAGTGGTTGGAGTGGTTTGGCATTCACCTTAACTATCACCGGTTAGTATGCGCTAGCGTTTGTTACAATTACGGGTTGACAGTTTTCTGCACAGGCTCTACTACTGACTATCTTAACACGGTATAACACTTTAACAATCTCACCTTTCGTCACAGATTAGGTTGGTGTGGATGCAGAAGAGAAATAAAGGATATCGGGGAAGATTTTAGATTCTTTCATACCGGAGATCTACTCTTCAGTTGGCGTAAGGGAGGCATTGGCGTATAACGGATAACATCTTCTGCTTTGTTCATCTACAATGTTGGCTACAGGTAGTATAGTTTGGCATTTATGTTTCGCTAGAACACGTACACGGTCACAGTTACATGTATTTAAATTACATTCTATTTACATACAAAAAAAGGATGCACTTGCTAGTGGAGTTTAATGTCTTGAAATCAACTTCAATAAGAATAAAATAAAATGAGGCTTGGAATTACAATTTTTTGGCACAACTTTTTCAGATATATCCGACTCCCCTTCTGCACAATCAAACGAGGCAACGGTCTGTTTGCGATATTAAATCATTCAAACATTGATTTTTCAGTAGAATTAATGGTGATAGCGTCACATAAAAACGCAAGCGCCGGACTTTGGAAGGGAAATTGCTTTCCGCCAGCTGTTGCTTATAGATTCCATCGCAATCTGTGTCAGATTATAATGCCACGATGGTTTGATGACCTCCGCCGACCTGTACGTTAGGGGATGTCCGTTAATGTCCCTTACTAATTGTCGGATCATTCGGATTTCGTTTACTGCCTATTTGGAACGTCCCCAAAGTACCTTGAAGTCGCGTGGCAGCATTTGCCAAACGTTTCACCCGATTTATAGGGCCTGTAAGGCTGTCTCAGATCAACCGAAGCATATCTTGAACGGGGCGCGTACGAAAAAAGGGCAAACACTACAGTCAGATTGAATGCGCGTGCCATCGTTGTGAAAGTGGCTGTGAAAATAGTTTGAACTAATTAATTCCACACCCAACGTTACGTGCGGGGAACAAACGACTTGACCTTCGTGCTGGCGCTCGTAAAGAAATCTTCACGAAGTACCCCCGTACGCCGCAGACTCGCCGTACAAGTGTACGGCATTCCTTCAGGTTCGGGAAACTGTTTGTTGACTGTTGTGAATAAATAAGTAGTGTTTAAATTAAATTACCACCAACACTAGCAGCAGGAGCCGCTCTGTTCTGTTCGCACGTCCCCGGCACGGTGCAGTCGTGTGTATGTAGCCGGATGCTCGGGGCGCAAAGGCCTTTGAAGGTCGAAAGCGGATTACTTACTGTTTTGTTGGAGGGTTTAGGTGAGACGGGATTAGACGCTTGGGAAGTCGAGTGTTGGAAATGCAAAAGTCAGCTGAGGCGTGAGAGTTGAATTAATAAATGATGATATTACGTTTTGGGTTGGTTTGGACGGTTTGGGGGAAAGAATGTGTCTCGCTTTTTGCTTCAGTAATGGTTTAAGAGCGTGTACCATTTACGCTAGTGCCTCCAGAGGGAAATAGGCAACCCAAGATAATTTTCGGTACACCATTTTAAAGTTCAGGTGACGGGGAGATGGATACTTGCACTACAACAAGTTTCACGTCCCAACGTCTCCCAACGTCTAAGAGCATCGATTACGAGTTGGACTCGCTTAATACAAAACTTTGATGAAAGTTTCTTTAAGTTCTCACTAACAGGATTCAAGAGTAACTAATAGTCTTTAAGACGTGTTATCACGCTGGGTACAGCTCATTGCAAATTCACCGAAAAACAATTATAACATTCCTTGGCACATTTCAGCGGTCCGGCGCGAACAAACAAAGTCTGTCGGTTCAAGTCATGTTCGATTGACTGAAAAGTGTGTCGGTTTGTTTGTTGCGAGCGAATGTGCGATGATTTGGTTTCATTTCACGGAATTCCATCCACACAGTGCTGCCATTCCAACCGGACGAGTTGCAAAACCTATTTTCAACACCGTACCGACACTGTTGCACATCAAAAGATGATGGACATCGATCTAACCCGCCGTTCAGCTTGTTTTCTGTTGTTCTGTCGACCAAACAACTCCACTCCACGTTTGCCGAACGTGTGGTGGCCCACCGGTGTCCAAGTGTCTTGCGGCATCGAAATTGATACGCCTAGCTAGAGTGTCCGTTCGGTTGCGGAACCGAACCGTTTTGTTGATTGTTTTCGTGTGCGCTAGAGAGAAAATAAACACATCCAACATAGAGTCAAGGCAGGGCAGGTTTCTTGGGGCGTCTCGCGTGAGGATAGCGCCACATTTCTCCGCCACTGCCGTATCGCTCGCGGGTGAAGAAACACGCGGCGCGAAAGTTTTACCAGGGAAGACGACGTGATGGGAGGGCGCTGAGAAGTTCGGGGTAGGATAACATAGCCGCATGCTTGAACACGTGCTTGCTCACACTGTACACACAACCGGCACGCTGTAAATAATATCATCCGGAGTCGGGAAAATCTGGACACATTTGCGGCCGCCTTTGCTAGGGAAGTTTTTTGTTCGTGCCCTCTGGCTCACATGTTTTCAGATCAGTCGTGCATGGAGTCGATATTGCATGCGCTTACAGCAACGAAACCGAGCTGACCTGGTGCTCTCACCGGAGACCGAGCGCCTCCACGCTGAGCCGCAGTTCCTTGCCGTTGTGAGCTCGATCTCCCGTGCCAGCACCATTCCGGAATGCTCGGACACGCTCGTTGATTTCCGACTGCAAGCTCGAGGTGCTGCTACTGCCCGTGTGATTAATGATGAAGGACTGCGGTGACAGTGGGATCTCCTCGATCTTCTCGAGGTCCTGTGCGACGCTGGCCGACTGTTGACGGTGCATGCCCAATCCACGCTGCTTCTGAGCACCACCGGGAAGCGATCCGGAGTTGGTGGAACTAATCGAAGGGATGGAAGTCAGCGTGCCCATCCGTGCCAGTTGCTCCCGATCGACTGATATGGACGAAATGGTATCGAGCGTTGCCTTCTGACTCAAAGTGCCCCCAGCTCCACCACCGGACGACGGTCCGACATCATCCTTATCGAGACTGAACTGTCGCCGCAGAAACCGTGTCGAGCCCGGTTTACTCGAGCAGCTGTCCGAGCGCAACTGGTAGCTCCCATACCGGGACTCCGTACACTGGGACAGGTTGTTCTCGCTCGGGCTCAAACACTTGTAGTAGTTGTACGGTGAGCTGAGGTCGATCAGTTCCTCGATGCGCTTGAACAGCCGCGTCGAGCTGGCGGTGGACGTCGGCGATGGATTGAGCCGGTCAAAGTTCGGGTTCGCGTTCAGGAACGACCCGTCGGCGATGACTTCGGACAGTTTGCGTGTTTGCGGGCTCGGTAGAGGCGTTACCTTCGGCTGCACAAACTCACCGAGGTTGAGCGTGAACGTGTTGTTGCTCGAGCTCGAATCGATGGAAAAGGATGTCGAGAGGACGGCGGCAGTATCGTGGCCCGGTTGTTGCTGTTCCAGCCCAGTTGGAACGGGTGGCGTTATTTCCACCTTCACATCGATCGACTCACCCGCAACCGAAGGCGAATGGCTGGACGAGTGGTTCGCCGTCGAGCAGGTGTTGCTCTGGATGGAGGCGTTATTGATTTTGGTGTGGTTCTGCTGCGACTGGAAGAGGGAGTGCTTCAGGATCGCTACGTCGAGCCTGTTCCGGGCGTTCGGCGGGGGTAATAAAAGAAGATGTACCACGTTAGAGCACGACGGGACGTGGAATGAGAACGAGGGGAGAGGTGCAGGACCTCTTGGGATGTTTGTTTAGGAGGGAATGGATTAGTAGCTTAAACTTACCCGTGCGATTCCCTGATGATGAGAGGGTTGTGTTTTACGAGATGGTTCGCCATGGTTCGCCATTAGTTGACGGTGTACAATGATGGTTGTGAGAAAAACGGGGGGAAAATCGAAAACTGTAGGTATTAAGATCCTTTCTAAGGTGTAGGATGTTTATAATCTCTACAGAGGTAAAGAATGAAAAAAGTTATAACCTCTGGGGGAAGGATGTTTTGCGTTTGTTTGACCTTTAGGTGATTAACAAGGATGAGCGAAATATTTTGAGGTTGTATACACATTGCTTTGAATATTGTGAAAGAGATTCAATTGTGTTAGGGATTTTATTATCATCGACCATGTAATAATGATAAGGAGATACAAAAAAAAAAAAAATTAAAGTAATAAAGTAATTTAAGATAAATTATTCACGAAATTCCTTAAAACTTTAAATCACATTCAGGTCCATTTTTTTTGTACCCAAAAGTGATTGGTTTGATCTCTGGTGTTAAATGTGACCGTGAATCCAGGGTCAGTGGGTTGCGCTTACCCGATCGGTGGCGGTGGTGGCAATGCCTTGTCGAAACCCTTTTTGCCCAGCAACCAGTACGTGTGCATTTTGCCTTTGCCCTTGATTTCGATAGGCCCCCGGGGCTCGATTACGTATCCGCCGGCTTTCTCGAGCAAATTGCACGTCTGCTGGGACATATGAATTCTCCACGACGATCCTGTTTCGAGTGCAATGGACGCGGACGTGTGCAGCGCAGCAGAAGCGTGGATGAAAGGTGTGGAAAACAAGAAAAAAAAACCCGAAAACCAAAACCCAACCGGGTATGGTTGTTAGCTGAGGTCGGTATGAATCGTCGGATTGGGTTTCGTGTTTTTTTTTTTTGTCATCTCCCCGGTCCACATAATGGCGGTGTATTTTCCCATCTCTTTTTTTTCGTTTTTGGTCCGTCGAATGCGAGTGCAGAAATGAATGCAAGATGATGTGTTCACATTCGGTGTACGTGGGTGAAGAAATGCATGCGAGTAGCGAGACGAATGAATGCAGGGTGCGGATGCGCGAAGGACATCGATGATGCTGCAAGCAGCATGTACGTGGAGGCGCCCGGTTCTTTGTACCGCGAATAATCCCGGAAACCCTTTTTAATGGGTAAATGCTGTGCTCGAGGAAATGCAACGTACTTGTGGTGAAAAATTTCCAGCCAACTTGAGCTTAAATGAATGAATGTGGGAGGGAGAAGTACAAAAAAGGTACAAATTACAACGCTAACGTACGAAAGAGGAAATTCGTGCGCTGCACGTGCTCGGGATTGTCTTGTACCGGCTACCAGCTGGCAATGGATGACGTCAAACTGTGTGTGAAACTAGTAAAAATGTCCCTCTTTCCGGTAGCTATCAATGTTGACAGAAACGACCATCATCAACCCACACACACACACACAACCGCTGTCACTTCAAAGCGTTTCGGTACGAATTGTTATTAGGGGACACGCACACAGCGGGATGCAACTCAGTGCAAAGCTGAACCTGACAATGATAAGAGTTTGACACTGCAAACGCACCATGACACACGCAGCACTGCAATTTATTCATCGGATTCACCAACAGCAAAAAAAAAAACAGGAACCGCACAAAACAAATCCATCATAAATTAGTACGCGCGTGCATCGATAAAATGGCGTGCAGTCGTACGTGTTTGGTAAACGCCATTACTAATTAATGCGATTTTCGTTGTCTACAAATTGAAACGGCGATACGTGCGATGACTGATTGTGCTTATTTCGACCCGCGGTGAACTGCACTGCACCGGCCGTGGACACCCGGAAAAAGGTCACACGAAGGGCGGCGATAAGATAAGCGATAATCGTTAAACACCATGCCGCGACTGAAGTGGAACCGTAATTGATTTCCACGCCAAACAAACGTTTATTATGCTGGTGAAGAATTTTGATCATCGATCGTTTCATTCATTGTTTGCACGCAGCGGGATGATAATTTGAGCACAAGATGTGACATTTTGGTTTTGGAGAGGTAAATCTTTTGTAAGCGAGGTGCGATTCAGCTGTGCTCGGTTAATGATTGATGCAATGATAATCAGAGAACAGTGTCGCTTCTTTATTTCGCTTTGAGTAATTCAGCAAACTCGAAATCCGCGTGCAGCCTCTAATTGATAGGTTATTAGGATGGAATTTCAACAGGTTTGTGACTCCTCCCTTGTGTCTTGTGTTAGTTGGAAACTGTCAGAGAAGATTCCGAAGCGGAAAATCTACCACTGACCAAATCTTTAAGCAGGCGGACAATCTTGGAGAAGATGGCGGGGTAGCAGCCACACTTATCAAATCTTTCTCGTTGATTTCAAGGTCGCATATGATAGCATAGGGCGGGTAAAACTGTACGAAACAATTGACTCTTTTATAATCCCGGTCAAGCTTACCCGACTTGTAAGAATGATAATGACCAACAGATGGAAAATTTTCAGTATTATTTGCTATCCTCAAGGGTTGCGCTTTGAGGACTCTTCAACATAGCCCTAGAGATGGGTGGAAGTCCAACTAGAGCTGGGCAGAAGCTACTTACATAGACATAGACAGGGTTCTCCTTTATAGTAGATCACCTACCGAAAGATCGAGCATGATCTTACGGGTAGATTGTCGCTTTTTTCAAGTCGTCCAAAATTTTAACTATCTTGGGTCAAAGGTCGGCGCTTGTATAGAATTTATATAGTCACAGTACTCACATACGCCTCTGAGATGTGTTAGTCACGTCCGAGAGGAACATTCTCAGAATAATTTTTTGTCCCCGTTCGTGTGGAGGTACAACAGAGAAGTCGCTTTCACGGTGATCTCAAATAGTTGTATGATTAACCTACTTTTCTGGAGGATTAGTGATGTCATGCGAAAGGCACCGGACGACCTAATCCGCAAAGATATTTTTGGAGAAACTGAGGAGGAGCGATGGTGTTGATGCGTCCACCATGCCGACTGGAATAACATTATCACGTATTAGTAGACGAAGGCTCTCGACTGTGAGCGTTTTGGAGGACTCCATCAGCAGAAAAGATCGAGAAGCTTTATTAATTTTTATCCAGTTCACCCACACTTTAACGAATATCCTCATGACAATCCGCTGTCACAGCATCTCGAGATGTGCATCGATAAGCGTTTATGCCATTATGTAGTTTAATGCTTTCCACTCGTTATTGATTTAAAGATTAGTTAAAAAGTTCTCCAGAAATATTGTTAACACTATGTGGACTTTGTTCTACAACTCTCATTAACCGACAATATGAGTTCGGCATAATATGAAAGGATAATTTATGATAAAAAGCCACACTCAAAGAGCCGAAGATCCGAATGTGAGTCGTCCACTGCTGACCAAAGGGTAAAGGGTGATATGTTTCATTTTTATGGCCGCTGGGAATAGCCTAAAACTTCAGAAATGATTTGCAAGATTTGCGAGCTATTAGGCCTTTTTTCTAGTTATAGCCAGCAAACCGTTGGATATTTGATAAGCATAAATTGTAGAAGATTTTCACCCCGATCATACAACGGACATAGATCACTTGAAAGCTATCCTTTTTTTATTGTTTTATTTGAAAGAAACCTTGCGCTGGAAAACTTTACCCAAACGATTCCCACAGTGGATTTCAAACTGTCTACCACGTTGACTGACAGTGCACAACCATCCCTTAAAAATCACATTTACCAACATCCGACCCAAAGCACATTCCATTTTGGGGTGGGACCCGAACAATCTTGCCTTGCCAAATCTAATTTTCTATCCCTACCCGTACGTTTCGTGGATGACTAGGTGGATGGTTAGCTGAAGCATGAAATATAAGGTGCCAATGAAGCATGATGGTGTGGTAAAATGAGTTCGAAACGAGGCAATGAATGATTGATGGTGCGTGAGTGTGATGGAGCAGAACGGAACGTAATGTACGTGTCGTAGTGCCGCGCTCGGACACTTAAACAGCGGATCAGTACCTGTTGATTCCATCCGGGATGCCGTGTTGACCGTGTCACCGAACAGACAGTATCGGGGCATCGTTAGACCAACGACACCGGCACAGCAGGGACCTGGCAGGGTGGTTTGGTGAAAGGTAACCAGCAACAACCACGAATAGGCGAAGATAATCGTGAGTATTTGGGGAGAATGTTCAGAAATGTATAGTTTTATGGTCAAACCTCATTAATGGAGTGCACTTACCAGTGTGTAGTCCGATGCGTAACTGCAACGGAACGCCGGGTAGATGACGAACCTTGAAATGGCCACTCTGCGACAGCAGATCCAAAGCCATCGTAGCGATCTGTTCGGCATGGTCGGGCGTTCGGACGGGCAGACCGCTAACCACCATGTACGCGTCCCCGATTGTCTCCACCTTGTAGACGTTGTACGCATTAATAGTGGCGTCGAAGCAGGTGTACAGGTCGTTCAGCAAATCGACAACCTGCACCGGTGTACAGTGGGCCGCGATCGTAGTGAAGCCCACAATATCACTGAAATAGATCGTCACCTCGGCGAACTCTTCCGGCTCAACAGCTAGTCCAAGTTTGAGCTTTTCCGCCACCGAACTGCGTGGTAGAAGAGAGAGGCGAGTGCATTTGTTTGTTCCTCAAGAAGATACCACGCAAAACACTCACCTCGGTAACATTCTGTTCAGCAATTGTTCAGTCTTTTTCCGCTCAATGTCTAGCTGCTCCGTGCGTTCACGTATCAGCTCCTCGAGGTTGTTGGAGTACTTTTCCAGCATTTGAAACATCGTATCTACAAAGTTAACCTTCCGTCCGTGGTTTAATTGCTTGAAACGCTCACAGATACTGGGGGAGAGAAGACGAAAGAGAATGGAAACGGAAACATTGCTGCAGTGTTTATCGCAATCCCCAAAAGGACACGCTCCCATCACAACCAAACGGAATTGACTTACGCTGCAAAATCAGGTCTCATTTCGGGATTTTCTGCCCAGCACTGGCGCATAATGTTGATTGCTTCCGGCGGGGCCGCACCCTTCGACACCGAGGGCCGTATAAGCGGGGGTGGTTTCTTGATTTTTGCAATGATTTCCTCGGGCGATAGGGAAAGCATACAGTACGGTTCGCCCCGTACCACGACCTCCTGCATGATGATACCGAACGCGTACACATCGGCCGGCTGGGTGCCCGCCTTCGGGTAGGCTTTCGATTCGCGCAACGCTTCCGGGGCCGTCCACAGGAGTTCCTTCGCGCCTCGGGGTGTCGGCGCGATGCCTTGGGCTTCGTAGAAGCTTAACATGCCGTAGTCGGTAATTTTCAGCACCCACCGAGCGTCGACGACACAGTTCCGCGAGGACAGGGAACCGTGCACACGCAACGGGGAGGCATGCAGGTAGCGCATCCCGCGGACCAGATCCGTCAGCAAGCTTAACCGGAACGACCAGTCCAGCTTTATCTCGTCCATTATGAGCACGTCCTGCAGCGAGCCGCGCGAACAGTGCTCAAACACAAGCGCCGTTCGGGTTGGTTCATTTAGCCAGCCTGTAGGTAATGGGATAGATTATATAATTTAGAACCTTCTTAAATTTTTACAGAATTAATACGATGAATTAATTTTAGCTCTTTATATTAATAGTTAAAAAGGTCATACCACCATGCGCCTCCATTAAATATCTTCATTTTTTTCTTATTTTCCTTATTTTTCTTTTTCTTCTGGATGGGATTTGATCTCAGCCCTGCCGTGCGAAGACATGAGGCGCTGTCGTAATGAGCACCAGACCCCGTCTCTTAACGCAATATATTTACACTGAAAAAGGTCAAACTACCATGCGCCTCCATTTTACGTATGAGTGCTTTTATGCTTAGTACAATTTGGAGATAAATCATTGATGGTAAAATCGCTTTTCAACTTTTTGTCAGTAAATACACTAATATGTCTGATAACTTTATATAATTTAATTAAAAAACGATCAAAATACCATGCGCCTCCATTTCAAATATCAGAGCTTTTGTGTTCTGTACAATTTAGGGATGCATAATAAGTTTCAGAACAAGTTTAATTTTTGAACAACAAATATACGAAAATGTTAGCTACCGTTGTATGTATATGTATTTATCGTGTAAAATGATCCAAACACCATGCGCCCCCATTTCAACTATCGGAGCTATTGTGTTCAGTGCAATTTTCATGGGAAATGAAAAACTATGCACCACTGCGTAGCAAATAGTTTTGCGAATCAGTTCCGTAATATAGATATCAATTTTCTTGTGTACCACATTTAATTTGCACAGTTTTTATCGCCCATCAGTATCACTTTTCATATGGAAAACATTTACCGAGCATGGAACGTTCAAGGTTTAAATTACAATCCACCGAGAATGGTTGAGCGTTCAGAACTGAATCACAATCGGTGATTTCCTCTCTGGTCGTTCGTTTGATGAGCTGGTTGGTGCTGGTTCGGGTGAATGTTTTTTCCGGCCCTACGCACCAACCAACGGCTTGACCCGGGAGCAACATTTCCAATTAAGCAACAAGATACAGCACTGCCAGTGTGTCATTACAGTAGCTTTTCATTCGCGCAGCGAAAAGTTTCCGACGAATTTAATATAGCATTTCCTTCTTTCTGTTTATTCATTTCCATACTGCGCCGCATCCGGGGAATTATTTTTGTTGTGTTTTTTAGTGCTCCGGAAAAGTTCATAATGTACCGGGAAGGTTACGTTTTTAATATACGACCAAAGATCTGTTGTCTATAGATGCACAACATAGAAGCTGCTAGTGAAGATTACGTACTTTTCGCTGGATGAAGGATCATTAAATGATACATAAGATCCACAAAACTGATTAACTATTCAAAAATTGAAAAAAGGGATTATAATCTTCATAACATAAACGAATAAATGTTAGATGGAATCGAGTTTTCCTCAAGAAAATAAAATGAACTTTCATATTTCTAATAAAATGTTTCCCTGTCTCTTTTCACTACTGTTTGTTGCACTTATTTACGTTTGTTCTTTTCACGATGCTACGGACCACTACGGTACAGTTGTAGTATCGCGCTCATTAAAAGTTTCACTCTCTAGAGTTCTGGAGATCATCACCATTTTTTTGTTTGTAAATAACTGATGCGAAGAAAGTTAGTGGCCTGAACTTTCCGCTCTAAACACAACGTTACCAGTGTGCAAGTTAATGATGTTGATATCTGATAGGATCATTTGGTTTGATTGTAATGGTGTCGGTACTAGGGAACGCAGGGAACCATTCCATACTGTTCGAGAAACACTTCAGGTGAACGATGTACTAAGGTGTTTATTCAACCTTTTGTGCAGTTGGGAGGGAAGGAGCTGACATTATTCTCACAAAAAAAACACCAAGAATCAGTGAAAAGCTTTCGAAAGGGAAAAAGTCGACACGAAATGATTGCCGCCCTTTCTTTGTGTTCTCCCCTGGGTCCTGAAGTTCTCACACTTTTAATTGAATTAAAATTGGAAAACGGATTCCATTCGGTTTAACCCGGGACTGCGAATGATCTGCTGGAAAGGATGAGAGATTTCGTGTAACCAGTTGCCGAATTGGATGAGCTGGACGTTGTAGCTGTTGTTGAGTTTGAGAATATTTCACTTTCGGTGTGTCCACCGCGTCCAATTTTGGCACTTCCAAGCACGGAAACTGCATTTCACAGAAGAATTGCACCGTAATTGCAACTGAAGTCCGGGTGTCTGGGCGCAGCCCATGTGTCCAAGCATTCATCGGCCGATGGAGAGTTAATACATTGGATAAATTTATTGTCTGTCACCGCCAACAGGTCAGACAGTGAGGGTATGAAGATTTTTGACCCGTATCTGTTCTGCCGGCTTAACGTATCGTGTGGAAAATACATTCATCCCACGTTCGTACCGTGATGTGAAGCTGAAATACGCATGACCTATGCACAGTGTGTAGAAGACATCTAAATGACAATGATGTGGATGCTTGATTCCGGTCGTATTTGCTCATCGTCTGGTAGCACCGTCCGTGATAGTACATTGTAGTGGTTCAGAGATGCATTGGAAGGATAGAAAACATCGGATAGCTTCACAGCTTCATTTCGGGCGTGTGGTTAGAAGACCGCCCCGAAATTGGATCGATGCGATTCTGCATACATGCCCGCTGGAAGGCAAACGCCAATAGGTTGAATTTCAGGAGGTAAAAGTGTTCGATACGTTCCGTAGGGTATTACCAAAATGAACGTGTTTAGTTGTGGGAACGTTCCAGGTATGCACTACACCGAGGGTTACTTGAGATTTTTATTCTATTTCCCAACCCCATCCAACTTTGTACTGGCCACGTAGTCTCCTGATAATAATTAAATCGAGCGGACAGAGCTAAAGTTTCCTAGCTACATCGTTTCAACCCCAACGAACAATGTATAGTGGGTTCCCTTAGCACAACGAACTTGAGAGACGGAATACGAAAAGGACGTAACAGGAGGCTTTCGAAGGACCTGTCTGGGCAGTAAAAGAAGATAAGGGTTTGCATTGAGGGTTTGCGTCTAGTGTTTGACGCAAACGAGGGTTGTTATATTTAGAGCATTTCAATGTTAAAAAGGATTGTGCCGCAGTGGACGCATGATTTGCTGTAAGTGACCATAAACAATAATGTTTATGTTGTGACCACATTATAATTAGATTTTCCATTTTATTTATAACGCAAGCGATACCAGACCAGTTTTTCTAATTAGAGATAAACTATTGCGCTTTGGAACCGCAACACCGTATCAGTGGATATGTTATAGATAATGTGCTAAAAAGTTGTCTTATTTATGCATAGCAGACGGTCTACGGATCGACCTTACTAGTGAATAGAGAGCTGAAATGCTTTGAATGCGTTTACTATTGAAGAGTCTCAATCCTTCACAACAATACGATGCAACAGCCCAGTGCAACATAACACGTCTAATTAATAAGATTTAGATGCACCAATTACCAATGTGTCCTCCTCCAAGAGCTGTTGCTTTAGATAGGTTAGAATGAGGTAGAAAGAGCATAAGGCTTCAGGGGCAACAATCGTGCACGGAAGCACAAGATCGAAGAATTAACAATGACAGACAGCATCACAAAAACAACCACTCATCAGCAACCATAATGAAAGCCTATTCATACTGACGCTACCATTCGAATAGTCCTCCAGGGTGCTGCAACGGAGCGACATTGGAGACTTGGCGTGATGGAGTACTTTATCCCGTTCATTTGCTCCCCAAACATCGTTAATAGACGGTGCAGTAATAACAGACTCGCTGCACAAGACGGCAGATATTGGAGTCGCTTAATGTACTTCGAAGGAGGAACGCTTCGTTACAAAGGAAAATTATTAAACACACGGTAGCGGTAGCGTTTCGTGGAACTCAGACGGCACGAGTTACAGTGCAATAGCTATACAAACATTATCGTTGCAGGTCGGTACACATATTGGCAGATAATTTGATATCCAAATAATTGGAACTGATTGGTCGGTGAGCGAAACGGTTCGCTGGAATGTTATGCTGGATGAAGGAAAACCAACATTAATTAGCACCTGTTCTATGGTGGCTGTTTGTAATGGGATAATGTGCAACATCAGACAGAATGCAATTTTATTTTCATGATGCGGTTTCACCGTTAAGCATAGGCTTTAAGGTAGAAAGTGTTCGAGCAACTGGAACCGTAGTTGTTGTTGCACGAGTGAAACATTTCGCAGCTTCAGAGGGATTCTGCAGTGATATTCTATTTGGATCGAATCTCTTCCTTTCCTTGGCGTATCCAACCTAGACTGATTGATTCCACGTAGTTAGATAGTATACTCTTAATGAGTTGATGGTTGGAACTCTTTATACTCTATATCAAATCTTTTGTTCAAGACCCAAACAATGCAATGAATATCTTTTTGAAACTGTTGAGCGTCCGAAAAGTGATTTTGAGAGTTTTGTTACTTGATGACTTGATTATTGTTGTTCAATGGAATAAAATGCCGTTGGCGGTATTCGTATGGTCTTCTTTTTGGTTTCGAAAACAGCAATAGTAAACTGAATTAGAATAATGAAATTATTTAATAAAATATAATTCACATATACACGAGCATCGGTTGAACAATTTATTATCAAAATAATTAGAAACGCTCCTTTAAAGTATGCTCTCGGGAAAGTACATCATATCAGCTATGAAACCCAATGAACAAAACAAAATTTGACAAAAAAAAATTGATTGAGTAAATAGAAAAATTATCGATTTCTTCATTATATGGCGCCATCATTGCAATTTTCTCCGTTTTCGATAAAAGTCTCTTGAGATATATTTCACTGTGCAACACTCTGAACGAAATCTTGAGTAATACATTTTTATTAATAAAAAAAAAACAAATAAAAAAACTAAAACAAATTACAAAAATTCTTCAACCGCATTCCGCCGTGACAAACAATATACCTGTTGGAACAGAGTCGAAAATAGTAGAAAACAGAGCATCAAGTTACAGTATGGATGCTTCAAAGTTACGTACTAGCAACCGTTTGCCGTTAGGTACAAAATGCAGTTTAAATAAAAGCTGTAGACCAATTTTTCCCAGATGCTTCGATTTGCAGAGAAAGTCGTTGCCACTACTGCATAAGGTAGTGTCATATAAGCTCAACATATCTACAGGGTTTCTCTGAAGTTACCAATTAGCTCTTGCTTAGTAGCTAGATAGTAGTATTGGAGGACTCAGAATAAATAAACTCGAGGTACTCTGCTCGGACGAGGTATTGTAGAAGCAATAACCCATTATTTCATTTTCAAAGTTGATGTTTTCTTAGTGGACTGTGGAACGGTTCGGTTGGGAAGGCCGCCTCAGCTATCGCGTCGGTCACCGTTCGTCTTCGGATTGAATCTATTACTGATATTCAAAACTTTTGATTGAATTTTCGTTTCGTTATTGTGTGATAAAACCAATAAAACGAGTAATAAATGTCGCGAGGTTTTGGTTCTCTTTAACTTAATAATTATCACAACGTTTCCGTTGTGCGATTAATCGTTGTCCAAAGTTAAAAAAAAAGTTCAATTTGAAGTTGCTTTCAACACTTACTTTAAAAATTAAAGCAACACGTAAGGATGAAAAATGGAGGCTGTTATATCTGTTGCTGGTTAGGCGTTGTTTAGAGTACCATCCACTGCCGAGACACACAGTTATGAGCGACAGAGTAAAGCAGAAACAAAGCATAATGAATGTATTACTATCGAGGGACTTTGATCTTGAAACTCACCGTACCTTAC
Source organism: Anopheles minimus (assembly GCA_000349025.1). Taxonomy (NCBI): domain Eukaryota; kingdom Metazoa; phylum Arthropoda; class Insecta; order Diptera; family Culicidae; genus Anopheles; species Anopheles minimus. The sequence goes on along the minus strand of KB663832.1, from coordinate 15,208,916 downwards.
GGTACGGGTTTGCAGCGACGGCGAAAAGTCCCACCAGAGCGTGCAGTGCTCGGCAGCCGTCGAAAGACAGGACAAACAACTTCGACGCTAGTGCTGCCAGACTGGGGAGTGGGAGTGCTCGATAAACGGGCAGGTTAATGATGACAAATAGATCGAATAAGATGATCTGAGTTTACGGTGCGACCGTTAGGAAGGCTGCCGCTGGTCGTTCCATAAAAGGCACTCGGGTAGCATTTGGCCGGAGAGTGTTTCGAATTGGGCTAAGAGCCTTAAATCTACTAGGACACGATTTTTGTGCCCGTTGTTATGGGTTGTTATGTTTTGTTGAGGTTTTTTTTGCCTCTCTTCTGTCGAGCGAGAAAACTGTCCCGGATGCGCAACGACGCTTGCGTTTCCTTTCACTGTTTTGACGAATCACAGGTACGCCATAAAAGTAGGTGAATGTTTACAAGGCACTAAACGTGACACATCCGGAACGTGGTTTTAGCCCTCGATGCTGTTGTGGTGCGACATGCTATACGCGCGGTTAAACTGACACGACATGCGAGCAGCATCTGGCCGCTGCAAAAAGCGAAACCAAGCTGCAGCCTGCAAAAGAGAATGGAAACATGACAACGTGGGGGTAAATTACCGATTAGAGGATTTATGTTTTCGTGTCGTAAACTGTGCGCCATCACGAGCAGGTCCATTGCCTTCGTTTTCAGTTCGTGCGATGCCGAGCTCGATGGGATTTCCTTCAGCTGCACTAAATCACCCTGTGCCGCCGAGAGTGGCCGAAAAGACAGATAAAGAAAAAAAATGGGAGAGAATACTGTTAACGGGAATGGAAAATGCTTCAAAATGGTGACATAAGATGCTGTTTCCAATATGCGTTAAGGATAAATATGTGTGCAGGTTTGAAAGAGATCCAAGAGTCGTTTGGGGATGAACACAATGACATGAAATAGATAGAAAGCTTTTCTCCAACAAAAAATATGAATATTACTACAGCCTCAGATGAACCCAACAGTCATAAAGCTTAAGAAGAAAGCGATGCTTACATTATAACGTGCCTTATGATCGATTGCAGCGGTATGATGACGTATTAACGTCTCGCTGCCCGAGCTGGGCTTTGTCGGTGCCGGCAGACCCAGGTTCTTGAGCGACCCAATCGATCCCTTCAGCAGATCGGGCTTCTCCACCTCGGGACCGCCGAATTCCTGCAGCTGTTGAAGCCAGCAGCACAGCATTGCCTCGATACCCTCGTCAACCTGTACGGCAAGCGACCGGAACGGCAAATACATGCAAATTAGACCTTCATTAACGGCTTTTGCCACAATGGGCGTCAAGGGACTCGGGTTCGTTTCCCGCGGGTGCTAAACTTAGGCGGCAAGAGAAGGGAAAAAGAAAAGAAAAAAACGTTGGTCACGTTAACACTTACCCTTCGCATGTCAACTGGAAACACAAAATCCGACGGAGAGAGAACGATTTTGTTCGGACCTTTGGAGAGGCGCGTCTTGATGATGTAGTTTCTGTGTAGTAAGACAATAAAAAGAACGAACATTGCACTGTTAGTGGCTTTGGGACTTGTTGGGTCTGCAAGTGTTGGGAACGGGCATCCGGGTATCCCCCCGAGGCACCTGCACGGCGCCGCGACCGAAGAAAGGCGAGCCAAAGAACATTTTAATTAGCTGTGTAATGAAACAGATCGTTCAGCTCGGATAAGGTCGGATCTTTTATCTTTTATCTCGTGCAGCTCGTCAGAAATTTGCCTGTTTGCATGTTTCGGAAACAGGACGTACCAGCCGTGTTCCGCGGCAGATGAAGTTCGTTGTGGTTGAGTAGGGGAGAAACGGAAGAAGCATGACTTCAAACAGTGCGGCGGAGGTTGAAGGAACAGCTATTTGGTTTTGCCGAGCGAAATAAACAATGACAAATTATTTCCGCTACTTTGCACGTCGCTTTGTGACAATCGTGACAGCGAGATTTTGCTTCAATCTCTAGCAAAACTAGTGTATGAAATTACGAAATTCTGTACTGTTGATGATTATATATATTTTCACATATATTATACTAGATAGTTAGAATGCAATACTATGAGAAGGCTGAACGATGTTTGATTTCCAGCTTCAAGATCTGCTACTTCAAATTATGTTCAGTCCAAAGTCTTTATAATAACAATCAAACAACAACATCAAATTGTGTTATTAAAAGCGTAAAAGAAGCTGTAATACTCGTTTACATTACATTTTTACAGGGTTTTCGGGGTACATTTGAAAAATCTCTTGTTATATTTTCCTCCTGTCGTTTGGACCCATCTTCGTTTGTATAAAAAATAATGGAAGAGATGAATGACTGGATTCCACCTTAACTATGGAAGAGAATAACTAGCATCATAATAATTCCTATATCCTATATAAAATAGAAATATTTCTGACTGCTACCTTATGCTCCCTGAATACAGTTGAAATAATCAGGCATTAAGTAGAGCCTTGCAAAGCCGAATACGAGTATGTACATTGGAGAAGAGAGTCTTAGTAGACCGCGGCTAGGAAGAGCTTTTGCAAATCTAGCAATGAATAATTGAGATAAATAATTCCCCCTGGGCCTCAGTACAATAAATGATCTCAAGGGGTCTGAAATATCCAAGGGGTGCTTCGAAAATCGATGGATATTGTGCTAAGGTACCAATAACTAGAAACATTTCCCAGATAGGTCTCCCTACTAATGCTGGAGCCTCAACATTCGTAACGTTGAGAACCTCTAAATAGCATAATCCGCCACCGATCCTGACCTGAATCGGAAGTGAATCTGGTTGATAGTATTCTAATTTAATCTGCCTTCGATTTACCGATTCATGAAATATCATGGATTTGAAGATTGATTTTCTTATTACTTACGAATACCCTCTTTAAACCACTCTCACCAAGGTGCAAACCAATCCTCACAAACCACATTATCGAGATCACTAAAACATGTTTAAAAATTTAATCTTCTCAATGAAAAAACGGTAAACGACCCCTTTTTAGTTTGCTACTGAGTTACGATAGATTTTCGTTTATAATTGAACGGAAGAAAAACAAGCATTTCTATTTTTTTTATATCTGTATCTGTAGAAAGGTTTCTTCCTTAAACCGCTTAGAGCGTGGGACAATGTTGCGAAACTAACAAAACGCAGAGGTAAATGTCCGATTGACAAGTGTCGGAAATAACGAACGATAGAGAAAACGAATAGTTATTTTATAAAAAAAATGTCACGAGCATCAATGCGAAGACGTCCCAGGATAAGAAATGGTTGTAGAAAGCAGAAAATGTTACAGTGCGCATGAAAGGCAAGAAGTAAATAAAAGTTGAAGAATAAATAGGGCAAATTCGTTTGCTGAGTTGTGGAACTTAAATATCCAATCAGTGCAAAGTTCTTTTATATGTTTTAATTAGGAGATTTGTTAAAAACTATTTTTTTTTTTTTTTAATATTCAATATAGGAGGACATCAACTTGAAACGTTGTTTAAGCATTAAAACCCTCTTGGTATTTTACATGCATTATGTTTTTCGCATTACATAATAACTTTAGACGCACGAACTATCTTAAAGCTCAATAAAGCAATCTCGCAGCAAAATCAACAAATAGTATGTGAAATTTATGACTCTACGTTTAAAGATGCGATGAAAGATAAACTCACATCTGACGCTTTGTGGATGAATTCCGATTGTTTTCGGTGGCAAAGGCATGGGCCCGTTCCTTCGCGTTGGAAAGCATTATTCGCTTCACTAAATTTGCATCGCTTCCCGAGCGCTGCTGGGAAACCGTTTCCTTTTGTTTTCCCCGACAAACGGCAAACAGGATGGAGCACCCGTTTCCGGTGCGAACGGTCATAAATCATCGTAATTTCTCCCCAGCGTGTGGCAAGGGCGCATTTCGAGTACGTACGAGTAGGGTAATTGTAAGTGGATCTTGTAGCTGACCCGGGATCCGGCTTTTCCTAGGATAATCCGGCAAACGCTCGAAACACCCGAAAGAACGGCACACGGAGAGTAGAGCCTTAAGAGCAATACTGCTCGATCAAGATCCGCAATACTTGGGCGCTTACGTGAATCAGCTTGTGCACCTTTCGGTTTGTTTCAGTGCTGTAGTGTTCATCGTTCGATTGGCGCCTTTTGCTGGCATCAGACGTCCAGGTAAGGTAAGAAGCGCGTTGAATGTCCTGTTTTCTACACGACCAAAGAAGAGCCTATCTGGTGGAAGAATGACTGTGGGAGGATGAAATAGGTCAAAGCCCACGCAGCGAACGGAAACGCCGAAGACACGCCGATGGTCAATGTTTCATTTTCCTTCTCGATGAAAACTTAATTGAGTGAGTTATGTCTCGTCCTCGGGTGACTGGGAACTCTTTTTTATCTTTTCTTCAACTCAGCTCACCCAAACACTGCCCGGAGTGTTCCCGGTGGACCTGAAGTTTCATAACCGAAGTGAACCGATTAAACCGAAAGCGACATTCGGCGGCTACTGTACAGAAGCTTCCGAGCTGTGTGAAGTTTTGTGAGCCTTTTTTTTTCGTTGTTTGTTTGTAGTTGATATTTTCCATTGTAAGGTATCGTTTACCCAGCAGCACCGAATCGTCGACCCACGGCAGTCCGCGCCAACCTAATCGAAGTCAATTAATTTTACGGGCACTCGAGTTTTATGCCGGGTGGACCCTCATCATTTCATACAGGCCAGGTCAGCCAGCAGCATGACACGTTCGCTTGTGGACCTGTGTGGGGGACTAATACCCTCGCCCGGGAAAGCGAGAGAAAGTTCGGAATTAAAAGTTGGAAATACTTTCACCGCCAACGGGAGAAGAGATAAACACTCCATCCGCCGCGTTCGGAAGACGGTTACTTATGAATGGTTGTCCAGCTCGACTCCCGCAACCGTTTCTGGCTGACGGCCGAGACGGGACGTTCGATGATGAGGATACTTTGCAGGAGTTTTCTCGGAACCAACCGTCAGCCTTCCCGTGTTCCCGTGTGCGTCGTCACCGGATGGGACGGTCATAAATTTGAGGTTCTTCCTCTCTTTTCTTTTCGGCTTGTAGATTCTTCAGTATCGGATAAGTTTGTCGGTTAACTTTGTGATACTCCGTGAGCTACTCTAGTTTCTGCAGTGGTTCAGTGTCTTTGATTACTGGCCGGACGCGAGCACTTCAGTTGGGTGTACATTTTGGCTGTACCTGTATCCAGCTTCCTGTTGGGATTTGTCCACATTGGACCATTGAGCGGTGGTAAAGTAATTTGTAGCCGATATTGTTCCACCGGACGGTCTGTGGATGTTTGCCGACAGGAAATTGCTTCCCGAGATATCTTTGATAATTTGCTAAATAGTTGTTTAAGCTCTTTTGTAACTTGCAGGACAACGTTATGGTGGAACTTCCACAGGCGTTAAGCGACAGATGTGAAGTGAAATATAATTAACTATTAACGATAATAATGTATTACCATTTGAAAGAGTTCTGCATCATGAAAATCTAATGTGCTTATGTCATCGCGATTAAAAACGACAATCAATAAATAAGTTTTAACGTTGACCCGAGCTTAATTAATCCAAACACCTCGATTATCGATTTGCACTCGCATTTTGTACAAGTGTGACCAGACAGGGAGCAAAAACTGTTTTATTATTCATTCCGCGCCATAAAAACGTCCCAATCTGGAAGCTTTTAAACTGCTGCCACGCCACAGTTCAGCGAACGGGCTGCACAGTATCATAAATTTACGATACCCAAAATGCGGTGACTCGTAACAAATAAAACAAACTTTAGCGAATGCGATTTGGCAAGCGTAATCTCTTTTCCCCTGACGGTCCCAAAACACCCAACGAGGATGGGGGATCCGGTGGTGGCACCAGGCAACAGGTTCGAGCCCGGGTTGCATTATTTATCATCGTTATGCTATGGGGATGATCGGTGCCTGGTGCTTGCAGCCGGCCCAAAGCGATGCTGACCAGTCTTCAAGCCTAAGGATGCCGGTGATTGAATAAATAAATCCCCCTTGCGGGACGCACATTCGGTTCGGAAGCGATTAAAACAACCACGTGCGATTACTTGGAAACGCGCTGGGAAACGATGCGGCACATGGTGGCTGAGCAGGAAATTGGGCGATTAGTAAATGTTGGGAGCGTGCAGGGTATTTCCTTCCACCTGTGTGGTTATTATCATAATTGGTTGATTAGAACAGTGTTTCTAATTAAAGCCGGATGGATCCGGTGGCATTAAAGAGTTTAGCACAGCGATCGTGCCGGCATGTCCGTCGGTTTATTTGGATAGCAAACCAAAAACTCAACAAACAAACCCGATTTGATTAAAAACGAAAACCTGAATCCTAAACCTCAGTGTTTTCGTAGGGCTGATATTGATTGGACAAGTTTGTATGAAAAACAATTTTCAACTCCGTCCTTGTTGTTTTTCGCATGTTTTGGTTTATCACCTATGTTTCGCTGGTGGTACACTTGCCAAAAAAGTGAGGTAAAAATGTGGTGAGACAAAAAAAAACACCAGAAGAGCACAAACAAACTTCGGGTCATGGTGGTTAAACATTGATGTTTTTCACCGGCTGCATGTCAATCAACGGAACCGTGAACGGTACCAGAAATAGATCGTATAGGCAAAAGGAAGGCCCGGGACGATGGTTGAGTTCCGGCATTAGGGAGAAAATCAATTCCGATGGGCCGCCTCTTCACCGGAGGCCACAGCCGAAAGAGCCATCCTGTTCGAGCAGTATTTCAATTTTGGCTCCCACTTACCGACCGAAAGGTCTGGGCGAGTTTTTGAACGGAGCGGAGCAAAATGGTCGAGTGGATGAAAACATTACACAATTCGAAAAGGCAGACGGACACGCACCCTGGAACGAAAACGAAGCCATACGGTAAGGAACGTTTCGGGCCTTCGCCATGCTAATACAGTGTCGAGCTGCACCCAGCGTAGGATGTAAGTGCGGGATCGTAATTTGATGGGTCGCTACTGTCGCTGGGAAAGGTTGCCCGAAAAGCTGCCATCGGTCAAGCGAAACGAGATGGAAGTGAATGAAAGCCGGAATAATAATACTGCAATACGCATGATGGGAAAAAGGGCGAGCCACCAGCGTCTATTAGGAACGGGACCCCAAAACTTCAGCCATCCTGGAAGCGGCCGGTGGAAGGTGTTAAGTGAATGAACGGTTCCGAACTGTCAGATGGGTAGTCAGAAGATGGACGTGAGAATCTTTTTAACCTGCGCTTTGAGTGATAGATATATTAGCTTCGTTAGCTATGCCGAGGTAAATATAGCGCCGAGTGAGGAAGATCAAGTGTCTCCAGAATGAATTGGAAGCAAATGAAAAAAGAAGAAGTTCAGATGTATCCACAACAATACCAAACGCGGGAAGCGAAATAAATTGGGCCAAGTCCTGTTTGCCGAGGCTATCATCTCAGATTTCACCTGCAATGTATTTACGGAAATAGATACTTCGGAGACTTTCTGGGGAACTTTATCAGGATCAAAAGAATGCTCTGTTGCAAACTGTTTTATTATAGGGGAACACTGATTTATTACGTAACGCTTAACTTGAGAATGTTTGATCTCGTTCCCTTTATCAACACTTCTCTACTTTTGTACCGTAGATAGACCAAAAATGGGTTTACATTTGTTTACGGATACTGAAGTGTGCATTTTTTAACTTACAGAGTTTTACAATGTTTTACACAAGTGTCCACAACAATGCTTGTAATGAAAGAAACAATTGTCTCCCACTTGCTTTGTCGTGTAAGGTAAAGTGTCCGTTTCAATATCACAATTGTCCCTTTAGCTCGCAAAAACGGCAGCTTCGCAGCTGTTTCTGTTGTTTGCTTACAATTTCATTTCGACATGTTTTAACTGCTTCGCAACGTTAAATGGTGTGGATGATGATAATTCGTATTCTATCGTTATTTGTATTAAATTCGGTCTAATCAGTCTTAACACCTTACTCAATCTGTAAAACCTCATGATCCTTGGCATTTACTACCTTCTTTTCTCTTTGAGCAATATTTTAGTGACAGTTTGATGTGGATTTTTTACTTCCACGACTTTTTCAAGACTAATACTGGGGAACGCCGATTATCCGTGCTTATTGTTACTTGATCCTTGCCGGATAAGCGGACAAACAGGATAATGAATGCATCGGAGTTTTCCGATTAGCTTCATTTACTAATGGACGATGTCAAATCGCTTCCGAAACTGTCATTTTTTTAATTGAACAGATGATCAGACATCCGGTTAAATGGATCAGGCAACCGGGATATTCGGCGTTTTACTTTACTCTTTCGGATCCTCAGCCACGAGAAGATGAATGTCAGCTGATGGTTCAGTACTTCTGGTGATCAACTCAAGTTCCGATGATCCGAGATGATCTTTAACCACAGAAAAAGCTTGTTCGAGCATTTGGTTTATGGTTTTTATGGTTTGGGAAATCTCTCAGGTGCATTCGATGTCATTCATTAACAGCTGCTCAGCTGGCATTTGGAGTTACACATTACAATGTTTATCTTCTTATTCGTATCTGACTAAATGTCTGAAATGAGGTCACTTTGTGGTCGGTCTTTATATTTAACTTCTGCTTCTATGGCCAAACAAAACCAATCGATATCCTCGCTACGATGTTGCGCTGACAATTCATCTAAAATATCGCAGTTATGTTATCATGAAGATTTCATAATGGCTGCTATAAAATACCTGTTAAAGATCTCTTTTAAAATGAAGATTGGCATCTCTAAAAAAACTAAGATCAGAGTTCCAAATCTCGTGTATTAGAAACATCCTGTTATATTTTATGTAATAGAAAGTTGGACCATTGCTCCCCCTATGCCACGAATGGAAACGTCAGAAGGAACGATATCTCGCCCTTATCAACGTTACGTAATATATGGATATTCCCTAATGTGTTTGCTACCTATTCAAGAACCCAATCAAAACTCAACAAGTACGCCGATGCACGGGTGCAACATCGTTCCATGAAAAGCTGATGGTAATGAAAATTGATATGACCCTGAACAGCTTGGCAGGGATAGTGAAAACTTCCTCAAACTGTGGCTCCATTTTTGTAATAATAATCACTTCCAAAAAATGTACAGAAATGTGGTGCAGAAATGTAAACTTACCGCACGGCGATACTGAACACGATGCTACCGACGATCATGGCGACAGCGATGAGTCCCACCAGCCCGACGATGGCCCAGCAGAGCACTCCGCAGATCCAGATCGTTTCGAGCGTTGCCTCGACGACCCAATCGGCGTACCCGGGCGGCACGGGATGCATGCTGAACTGATGCCGGTGCAGCTGGCTCTGCTGCAGTATCAGGAACGGGCGCCACACCACGGCCGCCCGATGGTGCGAAATGTTTTTGAAGTCAAACGCCACAAAATCGAACTGAAACTTGCGGTGCTGGTGCGCGCTATGCTTCCGGCCGTCCTCCCATACGGCGAGCAGGAAGTCAAAGAAATAAAAGTGCTCCCCAAACATTAGCAGGTGATCGGTTGGCGGTGATGCACCGTCGGTTGCGTTCGAGCCGGCCAATCCATCGGTCAGCAGCTTATCGTAGCGGGTGAGGAACAGGTCACAGAATCGCTCTATTTCATCGACGGTTGCTGCGAGCGATTGGTTCGTGGTGGTTTGGCCGACGGATGGAAGCTCTCCGGTACCATTATCCGACGATGATGGATTGGGATAGCTGCCACCGTGACTCGCGTCCGTTTCACAATAGCTTCCAAACAGCGTTTGACAGCGCGCCGAGTCGAACGTTTGGGCGAGGATTTCGTACCAGTTGGCGACGTGGTTGAGAAAGTAATGAAAGTCACAGCTTTGCGATGCATTCGTCCCGTTCGCGGCGAGGCTTAGGAGCTCGAGCAGCAGCTCCGGAGGGTGTGACTGAAATTGCTGCAGGTGGTCCACTTCGTCGTCGTCTCCATACGCCGTGTAAAGGTTGGAAGCTTCATCGTCCTTTGTTGATTTGTGACCATCGTCACCCTCATCGTTAGTGTGTCGCCCGTCAAACGATGGCGCCTGGATGGGGAATTCTTCCACGTCCAAACGTATTTTCAGCAAATTCTCGCTGATATGCTTATAGTCACCCAAATCGACACCGTGCAGCCGGTGCAGGAAGGATCGAAAATGTTCGGTAAGTATTGTCAGCACGAGCAGGTTGGGCCGATGCGTTCCACCGAACGGGTCGTCCGCTTCGGCCAGCCGGCGGTAGAGCACGTTGTTGCTGTTGAAAATGGTTCCCACCATGTCGAGGAGCAGAATTTTCGTTTTGCTGTACTGCTTAAGTTGATTGATTACGCTGATTGTTTGTGGCGAGTTGATCGACGAACAGATGATTACCACTGTTGATGAGAAGCAAAGTGAAAACGAAATGGCACAATGAGATCGGTGGGGGACCAGCATAAAAGTTCGTTAAATGGTTTGTAGAAATTCCCTTTTTTTACTTCTTTCTGTGTGGCGCGTGTTCCCAATCAATGCCCCAATTGATTGCACAAAAATAGAACGATTCAACGTTGCAGTATCGTTGATAAAATTGTGCTCTCGTTTGAAGCGATAAAATGTATTTCTGCTTTACTTTAATACCCGCGACAGACAAGCGATAATTACACCGATACAGACGCGCCAAACGAGATTATGCTGATACGAACAGGCGTTGCAGGAAAAAACACACACACACAAACAGTGGCAGTGTAAATTAGATTCTTAATGAGCGATAAGGATTTTAATGAGATTTCGCTAGAGTTAAGAAATAAAGATTTGATGAGTGTAACTTGCAAAGTTTATCGTCCTCCACATTCTGCTGAAGAACGTAATGGCGAAACGAAGTGCGAATAAGAGAGATATCAAACAACACGAAAAAAAGAGGAAACTTTTTGTTCTTTAATTTCCCCACCCTGGCAGTGGGTGGGTGACCAAACGCCATGCTACAGGCTTCCCCGGGCGCAATTTATTTCTGTTTCCAGATGCGAGCCTAATGAAATGATCGCCACCAGTTCGCAGCGAGCCGGATTCATTGTTTTACACGATGGACGACGAAAACAAGCAAAGATTAACAGATGGGATGGGTGGGGGGGTGGGGGGAAGGGGAAGGGGGAAACAGAAACACACGCAAATGTTCATCAAAGTTGGGCAGGAACAGGGAAACAAATATAACAGCAAAGGCGAAGAACGAACGAAAGTTGAGCAAGAAAGCGGAATGAACAACAGTGAATATAGTGAAACAGGATCAGCCGATGAGGCGTTTGTAAATAACAAGCTAAAGTCTTTGTCGAACCCGGGGACGCATGCTAGAGGAAGTGGGGGGGGGGGGGAACACAAAGTTACCCACACAAGGGAACACTTTGGTGCACAAATGCGAGATAATTCGGAATCAGACAGTGTTGCGGAACGGAAGGCAAAAACTAGCGATTCCGATAGCCCCCGCCCGGTTGTGGTTGTGTTTGCTTACTTTTTCCATATCGGGGCAGCATGCTTCGTAATCGGACACGGTGAAGCAAAGCGGGCAAAAGCAGAACTGAGCCAAGCGGTTGTTTCGATTTTTTCTTCCCGCAAATCAGTTCTCTCCTCTGGTTCTGTGTTTCACGTTAGATTTCGCAGCCTGCGAAAGTAATGGTGTAGGGAGGAGTTAGAGAGGCTAGAGTTTCACTTTCCCGTTCAACTGGCTTGGATGGATAATCTGTATTGAGTCGGCAAGATTGTTGTTTTATGTGCAACACGAGCATACATTTTATATTTGCTTCTGCTGGTATGAGCAGAGAAAGAGCGATCAGATTTGTTTAACAATTTAATTACATCGCTAGGCAAACTGTTGTCTAATGTTCCGATTTGCGGCAGGAGATTATATAAAAGTTACTAGAAAAAGGAAAAAAGGATATGTTTTACATCACTTTTATAAAATAAGATCGGAATGTAGCACTATTTTATTGTCTTTGTTTTCTATTTAACTTTTAGTGTACTATCTTCTATTTAAATCGATTTTTGTCTCTAAATCCAACAATATGGACACTATGAAATAGCTGCCAGGTTAACGAAACATATTGCTGGTTGGTCTATTGATGGGATCTATATAAAGAACTCCTAGGAAGAGATCTTCCTTGGCTAAAATCTATGTTGACCTTACCGTGCAGACAACGATGACTTTACCTTGCTTGCGATGATCTTATTATCCTTATCTCTTCTTGCTTGGCTAGCGTTGCATTCAAACCTCCTAACTACATATTTCCTGTATTTCGGACAATTTTTCCTAATTACATATCTCCGTTTCAAAAGTATAGAAAGTCATGCACGATTCTTTTCGAACTACTTGTATATTTTCCACGGTCTCTCTTCAACCTACAATATTTGCGATTGCTAAGAAACTCAAACCATAACCACGTTAATGACAAATTGGAAAAAAGGTCCTGAGTTTGCCGTTAAATTTCCAAAACCAATTTGTATGTCGGTAATTTCTATGGTTTTCCCGTAGCGATTGGTTGTTGTGATCTTTTTATGTATCAGCTTTGTAATTTGCAGAGGTTCGTTACATTTATTTATAATTTATGTTGTGAATTGTTTTAGCTAAATATATGAGCAATGCATTGCAAGCGAATCGCGTATTTGCTCAGTTATCTCTCCAACACTGACCACTGCACTCACTGCACAATGTATTTATTATCTAATCTCACTTACAGTTTGCTGGTTTTAACTTGATCCAATAGTTTTTGAAGAAATGCTCTGTTCAAAATGACCAACGTTTACATATCAGCAATAGGCGATAATGACATCAAGTTCAACGATTATGCCATGTGTATAATCTTCTCGTTTTATCGACTTTCTAGGCCACTGGTCTGCTTACTCTAGTGAGTAAAAAACCAAATGTTCAAGGAATTTCGTGGATTGAAGTTCAACAGAGCCAACATATTTTTTAATATAAAAATTTTAATTATGTGTTGAAGGTTTCATATATTTTGGATATTGTATGCGAAAATGTTTTCCAATTCAACAATTTAGTTCAGTTTTACTGAACTTCACGTCTTTTGACGAAAAACTGATCACTCAACCTCATTCAGATATTGGAACTACAAGAATTCTTGTATTTTTAACAAGGTATCCAGTTGTTATCGTAAGTTACTAAACGTATAATAATGGCTAAAACCAGTGCAACATCTGACCACAGAATTCCCAAGGATTCTAAGGGGCTACTGTTTCCAAAACCAGCAAACAAATAGTTAAAATGTGTAGAATTTATTGAACTTTTCTCTGGATGCACCAGTATATTTCAAGTATAGCTATAATTCGAGACGAAGTTCCTGCAATGGATAATTTCCAGCGAAGAGCTACATTCCAGGCGTCGCTAGTAGTACGCCATTTCTGCCAGATCAGCCTTTTATCTGTTCCTGTTGTGCGTCGATCGCCAAACTACTGAATGGACATACAATTCCAGAACTTTTCTGATTTCATGTTTTGTTGTCATACAATGGTGATACGAAAGTTGTTGAGCTTTCTGAGCGAATCTGGGCTTTATAGCGAAGTTCATATATTGAGTTTTTAAATATGATTTGTATTTTGGATTGATTACAAACTCAATGTAAATTTCAATCGGGCTCAGCTGAATTCTAAACTTTTTTTTTGCAGTGAAAAATAAACCCTGAATGAACTTAAATGTAATATTCCTTGAGAATTGTTTTATTTATCATTTTGACCTTGATTTTCAAAAAACTTTTTCCAAAAAATCCATGATCCAATTTTCAATTAAGCAGACACTAAGCCTACCAAACTTCTTCTAATGGCAACAACACTACATAGTGGAAGTTTTATTTATCAACTCGAATAATTAAATAATTAAATACTTCCTTTATCATAACGATGTTGGGCAAATCTCACCAATTACAAAAAACCACACCAATTCGAGTTGTGTAAATAATTAAATCCGAAATTGAAGCTGCACAATAAAACCCCAATGCCTTTGTATTTGTTCATCTTCTTTGCATTCAATCGTACACATGCCGCTAGCCAAACATTTTCAACCTTTTTACCATCGGCCGGACGTGTGCCGGTATGCGGAAAAGGAAAGTCAAACGGATTCCAATTCATGCCGGTGCCTTTATTGTGTTGCTGCCTGTGCTGCTTTCGCTGGAATCCAATTTTGATTATGGTAATCATCGTGTTGCGATTGTTGATTTACTAACCACACAAACATACAAAACACATACATACGACGTTCGTTCTGATCAACTTGTTTACCCATACAAACACACACAATCACAAAGCTGTTTGCCCTTCTTTCGGTCAGGGTGAAGGATGCGAGAGAAAGAAAATATTATAAAAAAATAATAACACTCATATAAACATACACACATACAAGGATTCAACAACAACAGAAAGAATGTGTGAAGCCCGTTTGCCAGGAACAAATTGAATCGACCAACCGTGAAAGCCGTTCACAGAAAGATTGTTCGCGAATGGGGCAGATTGCGACGCTGGTAGCGGTGGTGACGAACGAAATATAATAATTGAAATTCGAATTTCACATTTCATTCTCCATTATGAACTCTCCATGGCTGGGTGCATTGTGTGGGTGGGAGGGGGAGGTAAAACCTAAGCATTTCCACGATCGGCAGCAGCAGACTGTTCCGCGGATCCGATTTCCGGGTCGTGTTGGTTATATTTTTTTAATAAATTCTAAAATCATTTTCGGCCACGAATTTTCACGTGGAACAGGGAGGGGAGTTTGATGACGATGATTTTTTTCCCTCATCATCCTCATCGATCGATCGATCGATAATGAAATATCTAGGTAATAGGGCGTAAAATTATGTTCATATTGCATTTTTTGGTACGAACGGTTGCTTCGAGTGTGCGCTGTTATTAGTCGTGAATGAGATGGATGAAAATTGTTTTGCACATTTATACATTACCTTTTCCATTGCCATCGTTAAAGGTGGAGGGAATGCCGGATGGGTCCATTGCTATCGTGTAGGGTATATGCAGATTACTGGCTAAGGCAAGCGATAACGCACGGTTCGAATCTGAAAGAGGCCGAAAGAAATAGGCATCAACATTTTGTTGCACAAACTAAACACGATGAATGGTCTAAAAATACAAAGTTCGAATCATTTCCGGGAAAAATGGCACAAACTTTCGGCAACAGACAAATTAAACGCAATGTTTACGCGACCGTAGAAAAACAAACTCCTCCAATCCAGTGCCAAATGTTTCGTGCCCAAGCACTCCCCTTCCAATAGACGATCGTTCACGCTGTTGCTTTTGCGAAAAAGCCAATCAATTTAAAACACTCGCCCGTACCAGGGTTTTTGGCATCAATAGCGGGCGATATTAAACACTAGCAGCAAACCAAGCTGTTGACTTTTGCCGTTGAAAATATCCGTCCTTGCGATAGATTGTAAATATTTGTGGTGCTGGCGCACACGGACACACACGTGTGGAGATGCGAGAATTCAGCGAAGTCCCTGTATGGGATGTGAGCGTGTATAAGTATGCGTAGAAATGTGTATGATTTATGTTAAAAGACACTTGCTCCGTTCGGTCGCTCCGTTTCCTATTTCGATTCCTTTTCGCATTGGAAGATCGATATAAATCGTCTGCAATAAGCTATTACATGTAAAGCGGGAGCCCAAACAACAAGCTTCCAAGAAAGTCGAAAGGATGGCATATTACCGTCCCAAATTAAGATATAGACTGCGGAAGGATGGCAAGCACGGCGAGAGCGGTGAGCTGCCAAAAAGTCTTACTACAATTGGATAATGTAAAGTGGCGAAATAAATCAACCCCGGTATGCGCACCGCCATCCGAAGTTGTTTTCGAAACGGAGCCCAGAAGTTTATCAAAATCGAATGCGTGTGTATCGATTGCTGATAAAAGATATGGCACCGACGTAAAGCGACGGCCGGATACGGGGGATTCGTGGAATTAAGATCCAACCTTTTCTACCCCGAAGCCATCTTGAGGAAGCTTAAAACGGGCGTCTCTCTCCCGAAAGCTTGAAAATAACTTTCGCACTTCTCTGCACACGGCCGCCGGTATGCGAAAGCGTAATCGGAAGCGATTCTCATTCCGGCTGCAATCGTTTGGAATGATGTCAGTTCCAAGAAAGTGGAAGCTAATTCCTTCGGTTATAAATTTGTATCAATTTGTCACCTAGCCTGAGGTAGCGGTTCGTGCTTCCGGGTCGATACCGCCCGCTGGTAATCCGCCGGTGCTCTCGATGTTTGGGGCTCCGTACGAGAAAGCAAGAAGCAGCCTGGCGGCACCAGCTCGTTTATGGGCTCATAATCTTTCCACCAGCGTGTGGTGAGTATGCTGTGAGCAGCGCATCGTCATCAATACGTGACAGTCGGGATCGCATAAAAATAAATTTCAATCAGTGGAAATTGTTTTCTCCCTGCTACCCAAGGCTGGGCTGGACGGTTCGGTCCACCATGTCCAGTTCTGTCTTTGCCTCGGGTAGCTCTACATGGACTCCTATCGATTTTGATTTTATCAGCATTCGCTGAATCCGGTAATCCACTATCGGCGGAAAGTTTCATCGGCGTTGGGATTAGTTTCGTTGCACGTGTCGGTAGGGCTATGGATTTAGATTCTCAAGGATGTATTATGACGAGAGTGACAAGGTGGATGCATTTGTAGCTGCTGTAGCGTCCAGCTGTAAGCTGCTAATGCTACTGATTAATCATTACGTAGAAGAGTATGCAAAAGCTCAGTTTTGATTAGATATTAGTTAATTTTGATACTAAAAGCCGTGATCTCTTTTAATAACTTTTAAGGGTAAAGCATTTTCTTGAGATTGATCCGTTGTAAAACCGAATGTAGAATTAATCACTGCTACTTAAAAAACGTTTCATAGTATTAGCAAAAAGCATGGAAGAATAGCTCATCCGATGCGACATTAATGTAATAAAGTACTCAGCCAGGTTTGTAGCCTGGGGAATCTAAAGTGGCACGCATCCTCACATCAGTAGGCTTAATGTAACTCCTCCATTGTCCTTCTGTTTATAAGGATTTTCCAATACAAAGATATCAGCTTCTTTCCCTTGCGTGGATGTGGTGGGCTTTACCGGGTTTGGACAAAATCCATGTCCCCAAGGTGTTTTCGACCTGAGTTACAAACTCTCTATCTAATCTCAGCGTCAACCGGCACTAAAAGTCTACGATGTGAAGGAGATTGCAATACAGGATAACATTCAAGCCACGCGTTTATGTTGTGTTAGGGTTTAATCTAAATGTTCTGGAAATTTCAAACACTTGAAATTAAATTTATAACTTTTTATTATGTCTTTTATTATATTTGATTATTATTTCATAATCATTTTTTGTAAATTATCATTTTTATACTTATTATCTTTGTTACTGATATGAAAAAATCTCTATTACCGGCCTAGGGTATCTCATACAGTTTTTAAAAAGAAATACAAGAAATATAAAAAATACAGCTGCGATCTAAAACGAAAAATATATTAAAAAATTGAAGAAAGAGAAAATTAAAAACCAAAATTGATAGATTGTAATTCTGAGTTCGGTGTGATTTATAGCTCACGTAATTATAAGAAAATACACTAACAATATCAATATAATATACCATATTTTTGCTATTAAAATTTGCACTAAATTGTATTTAAAAAAAATTGTGTTTAATTGTGTACTAGGATGTTGAGCAATCAAGATAAGAGTATTTTAAAAAAGGTTATTTTGCCGACATAAAATATTTCTAATATCCGAGTATATCAGTCTTAGTGCATGTAATGTAATGATAAATACTCTAATTCACTTTTATTCGACCAGGCCGTTCTACGTAATAAAAGTTTCTAGTTCATTTGCTTCACTCTTAAATACCTATTGACTTCACAATAGAGCATTCGTCAAACATTTACTTATGGTAAGACATGGTACGATGGTAAACATGCCACTCTCCTCTCCTCTCCTCTCCTCCCTTGCCTTCCCATTTATTGTAAGCGTTTTGTTGAGAGCGTGAGAAACCTGTAATTTAATCTATTTCAATATAACAACCATTCAACCTATTGCCTTACCCAAACAATTCGTAGAATGCAACGATTCCAACGTTACCCCCGGATCTCTCCGTCACTTAAACGTTCTCCAAACATCGCCCCACCCGAAAGGATCTTTACATTCACATTTCATCACCGGAAAAAGGATTCATTTAAGGCCTTTCACCAAAGGCCCATTGAGGATGTTGATTGCCAAACGAGAACCGTACTCCGGAAGCTCACGCAAGGCTTCCGAAAGATTTTCTTTGTAATATATTTCCACCACCGCGCAGCTTGGGGTTTGATTTCAGTTTTGGCGGATTTTTGGAGACGTTCCAAGCACATCCTTACAGGATGGATTTCATCCGGAGCGCTGCCTTAAACCAATGCCCACAACAATGTGAAATATGCCGGCATATGTGGGTGGGCCCCATTGTCACCCACTCGATTTGACCGCAATGTACGGTTTAACGCTGTTGGAACATTTTCGAGCTGACAGGCAAATGAAAATTGATGAACGTATTGGTTTTATTGCATACCGTCAACTATGTTAGGTTTTTTCTTTTCACCACAAGCGCGCCCAGGAAAGACATATTTCCATCGCGCGTCTGGAGCTGATTGACACACGAGCCACGACATCCACAGAACGGTTGGAGATACGGCTAAACCCGACGTGAAGAGTTCAAGATTTATCACGCGGTTGTATGTGTCCCTGGGTGGCGAAGGATGCCCAACGGAATGCTGGAGAGAAAATGAAACGTACGGCTGTGGGCGGATAATGTATTGGAAACTCTCCCCTATTGGACTTTCGCTCGAGAGGCCCGTCGGATTGCAAGCTTTACGCGTATATAGTCACGCACGAACAATGCAAATGGCTGACAGGGGGAAGCGTCACAAACACCGCTTTAGAGAGCTTTCCACTTCCATCTATATTTTGTTGGTGCCTTCCCGCTTGGGTGCGCCTGTTGAATGAAGCGGAAGTTGTTATTGAAGGAAGGAAAAGCCAAAAAAAAAAATCTCTCCGTCTTGTAACAGTGTTCAATCAGCTGACTGGTAGATTGTAAAGCGGACGGAATTTCAAATCAGCCTCCGTGATTTGGCAAACGTTCCATAGTTACACATTAGCCCGATGGTATAATATTCCCTTTCTATCGTCAATCCCCATCTTAGGGTTGGGCGGAAGATTCGCACAATGGACTGTTCAGAACCGTTCGATTTTTCACCATCTTCGTGCAGCGATCGTACACTGGCAGGGAAAAACTGCTTACCTTTGCAGGCGAATCCGTTCCGGCGATCATCGGAACGGTGCGAAGAGAAGAATGAATATTTAAATTGATGCTGAAGGTGACTATTGTAACAATGGCCGTCACACATATTCCCCATCCCGCGTACGCCCGGCGAAACATTGTGCCAGGGCGAAGGAAGCAACTTGCAAACGGCGTTCGGCACTCGTTAACACCGATGTTAACAGCGACGAAGCATACCAGTGAGTTTGCATTTGAAACTTTAATCAGTTTTTGGATCGATTTTCTTTCACCGGTTTTTGGGAATGTGAACAAATGTATAGAAAAAAAAGGAACGTTTCCGTATGCAACAAAAAGTCTCTGGAAAGCAGAAATACAATAGAACCAATATAGCTAAGATATATAGTCAAAGTGGGGCATCTTTAATTTGTAGATTTATTACAACTTTTATTCCACAATAGGTTTGGGAAAATTTCAGCCGAGTACACCCACATAAAGTGTCCTTTCATAGTTTGAAGATCGAAGTCCCACCAGGAGTGAATTGAGTCGATTTGACATAGTTTTAATTTAAACAATACTGAATGGTCGTTCTTAATGAATAGGGATGCATAAACGGCATAGTGAAATTTTCAACAAAACAAAAGAGCATTTAGTGCCAACATACAATAGTGGAAACATTTATAAGGACACCCCTCGACACTCAAGATTCTGATAGAATATGGCTCCAATTAATTTATAAAGTTTTTTGCTTAAAGTATGAGGAATGGTTGTTTCAATGATATTCAAAAGATATGACGATTTCTAGTGTGTTCCTTTCGGAAATAGTATAAGGACACTACTTGGTATGTGGTAAAAAAATCAATTCAACAATTTGCTTAATATCAACATTTCAACTGTAGCAATACACAAAACAAAACATTTAAACGTAGTCTATAATTGCTCACGCAAGTGTAAAAAGGCTAAATACAACTATTTTTCTGATAAAATAATCGTAAAGTACGATTTAATTCAATACGATACACAATACGATAAGTGTCCTTCTAATTGTTTTCAAAGGGCAGGCACTAAAAATCGTCAAATCTTTTAAACGATATGACACAACCGGTTAAGATCGGGTGCTAAAAGATGCCACCTAAGCATATTTTAAGCGACAAATTTAAAAAGTTAGACGGTACAATATTCAATCGGAAGCTCATGTGTCGAGGGGTGTCCTTATACTTATTTCCAGAAGTGTATATAAAGATTTTATTAGTATTTTTAAAATAGACATATCCACAAATAGCATGTTTTTAATGAATCTCATTCATATAATTAATAATAATAATAATATATGAGAAAAAATATCATGTGATAATTTAATAAAAAAAAACTTCAAAAATCGTTAAATAAGCTTTAGAAAATAAATTAAAAATGTTATCTCAATTAAGTTGGGTTAAGGATAATTTTTGGTACTTGCAATATGTGAGTTCCAAAGGGGCACTCAATCAAAAACTAAAAATGTAGGAAGCATTAATAAAATCACTCTCCTAAGTGCTCTATCGCTAGCAACAACTTGTTGGTAATTATTGATCGCAGCAAAAAACATCCCGGATCCGGAATTCCCTTCTAGTAGTATATAGTAATTATTCGCGCCTTCTTAACTTGTTAATTGAAGCGAATGATTTAATTAAATGTTTTAAATTTATTTGATTTCATTTACTTTTGTCATTAGTACCCAGACTTATTCCTCAACTCAAACAATATTTTTTCCTGGTTAAGTAAACTCACCATCAACAACAAAACCATCGTACTTACAATAAAAATAAGGATTGTTTTAAAAACTTGTTTACAATCTTTACTCTGCACTGCCCGATGTTTACTTTGTAGCACTGCTTTGCTTTTGAATACGAATGTAAACGAGTTTAGTCAGTGCCGAATTTATTTGCAACAATTTTCCCACCCAATTCATACACGGAGCCGTTCTTTCTCTCTTCCCCGTGCCATTACGAATTACATTTCCTTTTATTTGCTGCTTTAAATCACACCACAAAAGGTGGGACTGAAATTGAATTTTGACACAAGCAAATAATTCATGGTTTCAACAAAGTCGCATTGTCGAAGTCGGCACCGGCTTCCGGTGACTCACTTACAGCGCGTCGTCTTACACGTTGCCGGTGAGTGATGACCATTCGTCAGATTCATCACCGGCCCGCTTGCATATAAACAGTGGCCAAACCGAGTTCAAATAATAAACGAGCAAAGTTGAAAGGGGTATTTTTATTGTTCGGTTCCTTGTTGCGGTACGCGGCGTGTTCGAACTCAAACCGCAGCACACCGACCCCCCGGTGGTCCGAAGATCGTGCAGGGAACAACAGTTTGGAAAATTGTGAGTTCGCGCAAAGCTGCAAATAAATCCGCACAAAAATGTTCCACCGGCCTAAATAAACAATGGCGCGTACTTTGCTGCCACGTGCGAACATTCTCAGGATCGGATCGGACACAAAGTTCCAACGCGGTTCGGACCGGAAATGGTCCCGATGGAAATGTAAGCAGACGAACCTCGGTGTCGCCATCACGATCGTCGGGTTTTCCGCCCATGGTGGGTACCAGCGAAGGAAAGTGTTTCATTTTTCATTCGCTGATAAGTTTTAATGGCAAAATGTTGGCCACCGTTGCACTAGGGTGGTCTACTCCGGATAGAATGCTTCGGTTCGGTAGTTGTTCTCTTACCCGGCGGTTGTCGGGGTAAGATAAAATGCTTAATTTTTCATGCCCGAGTAACTGGGGCGAGTTACTGGAAGGTGCTCGGACCGTTCAAACGAGATCAAATTTTCGGAAACCCCCGGAAAATCCGTTGCAGCAACGAATGATTGCAGGCGTTGGTAAATAATTTAGCAAAACCCTTGGATCATTGGAGCGCACAGACAACGTTCTACCAATTATGGAACTAAACCGGGATATTTCGTAATGCATGGACAAAAATTGGCAAACGGCAACGGGGTGTAGGAACTTTATTTTTACTGCACTATATACATAGCGTAGCCTACCACACTGCCGGAACGATTCCGTACTTGGGCCGTTTTGTTTACTTATCATCTTATCATCAGCCCACGGAAAGAAACAAGAAACAAGTGGCACAAAATTTAAGCTCCCAGCTTACAGCGGTTCCGGCGCAGAGGGTGGGGTGTTTTTTCTTCTTCTTCTCGTTTCTTACTTGCACCGCTCACCAGCAAAATATGTCTTTTCGCTGTATGTTCAAACTTTGACCAGGACCGTTCAGTTGGATTAGGTCATGTTGTCCGATCTCGCCGTGTTTGTGTGTATGCCGTACGGATCGTTACCGTCTTGGCTGTCCTTTTCCACAGTGGCCTATTTCAACATTTTTATTTGATTACCGACGGAAGCGCCCGGTACGCTGTTTCAGGCCTCTTTCCGTTTATTGGGCTCCGAGTAAAGTAAACGCCATGAATGTAGGAAGGCAGTAATGTACAACCGGAAAAAAGCAAAAAAAAAAAATGTTTCATGTAATTCAAACCGTCAACAAGGGAGCATAGGGCTGGATTGTGGGTAGTACTTGTCGATTTCCGAGTGGCTTCATCATCGGTAATATTTACAATCGCCCACTACCCGTCGGGACGGCATTTCACCATCACCGGAGAGACCGTTCCTGAATATAATAACTTTACCATTGAGAGGTTTATGGTATAGAAAGATATCAGTTCTGCAAGCACATTTAGGAGGATTTGCCATGTTTTGGACAGCTTTTCAGTTAAAAGTAAAGATATTCATGTTTGTTTTTAGTGATTCGCTTCAGATAAGTTTCGATGCAACTGTTATTAGTGAACGACTTTATATCAGTATAAGGGTGTCCATTTCATAATTCAATTATCGGGAAATAAATACATTAATCTCTCAAAGCACTTTAATTCCACGATACACAATAAAACTAAAGAAAAATTCAAATCGTGTAAAGTTTTAAATATCACAAATATTACATTATTGCACAATTTGGATATGAAAGTGTTCATAACACGTGTTTTTTATATCACTTTCGGAATTTCTGTAAACAGTGTATGAGAATTGTTGATCGAAGGAGGAAAATAATCTCAATTCTCTACTGCAGAGTTACCATTTTCAATATAAGGATTAAGTGAATATGAAGATATCAGTCCTCCTTTGTAACCTAGAAGGACTCAATAATGCCTTTCAGCATATGACACATAAGGGTACAGTGTCATCAACTATCGAACGCCCTTTTTAGACCCCTTTGAGCCAATCCTCCAAGTATCCATAATTGATGCTGGATCATTGCTTCAAGATTCGACCAATTCCCCGGGGGTCTTAATAGTTGATATTAGAGTACTCCCTCCAGAATAGGAAAATCGAATGTATCTGTCAACGGACCTTAAAAAATATCTTTATATGAGTATCATAGAGACTTTTTCGATCGCTCAAGTGCGATACATTTTTAATATATCATTTTTTTTAAATTAAATTATATAGTAAAATTTTACATCTTATTATCATGATATCAATTAGTGAACTGCGCTCTACATATATAGAGACGTACGACGTATATTTAGATATTTATTTCTTTTGCATTGACTCTCATACATTGACTTTGCTATTCAAGTATGTACTAGTAAAGTTTACAGGGTATTCGGGGTAAAATTTGACATATTTCTAATATTTTATATTAAATTAATAATATTTATTACCCGTAGGTATTATACATCACTTAAATGTTTCAATCCTGACCGTTCTGAGGTTTTTGGAACTGCATCATGATGGATTCAAAACAGGGTAATAAAAAAATAAGATGTCATGACTGCTTCCCTATGCTCCTGGAACACAGTGAAAATTAAAGAAAACTAATACTAATAGAGACTTGCAATGATGAATACGAGCTTGAATACCAACCTCTAGCAGACAATTTGATTGCGTTCGTAAAGCAGAATACTTTGCATCAGGCTGTAGCATACAGGTTCGACAACTTGTAACGTATTGGTTCGACAGCGATGTAAATTTATAGTACCGCTGTAACAAGAGGTTTGACACCTTTGAAAACTAACGCGTGAACACTAATCGTAAGCCTATAAGATAGAATGGAAAAACACTCTAACACATTCATAGTCACACTTGGGAAAATGAGATAAATAGAAAAACCACTATCCCAATACACTCACAGCAACTTGTTTTTCTGTTCATTAAGAATTAGTTTGAAAGTTTTCACAACTTAAATTATCACCAAAAGATGCGCAAGAATTTTAGACACAAGTTGGTAATATTTTTATAGCATGAGCGTTTGCGTAAACAGCATAAATTTTACAGAGTTCATTCAATTGCGCAGCAGGACAATGGAGATCGCTTCCAACATAAAAGGATGTAACCTAAACATTGCGAAAGTCACGTACGCACAGATAAGCAGATAGAACAGGATAGATAATTAGAAATAGGTTTAGCCAAGCAAGAGAGCTAAATACGCCCATAAGGACAATGCATTAACTTGCATATAAAAGGAGGCTCGCGCGGAGCCAACAGAGAGTCCAAAAACAGAGTCTAATAAATACAATCCAAAGTGTGTAACGGAATAGCTGTAACAGTAAAAAGTGAAAAAAAAAACCCGCGACGACCCCACATATTACAAGGCTTCATGACGTGAGGTAAATGTTACAGCATCTACAATGAAGCTTTTACTCACAGAAGATCTTTGCTATTACTCGTACAAGCGCCGAAAAGGTCAGCTATTCACAGAAAAACTCATGGAAAACATTTGATAAACGCGAAGAAACTTCTAAACAAAATGGAACATCCTGCTGTCCTTTATCAGTCCAAATAGTTGGCCTCCACATTCCCCAGCATATTTTGAATGGGGCGCAAATTGAAGAAACTACCAATAATGGCCGTGGACGAGCCGGACTCAAACGGGAGGACCGGGGTTTGAATCCCATCCGAAAGGTTCCTCCGTAGTGATAACCGAATAGGTCGTTACATCAAAGAAGAAGGAAAAGAACACTTCAAGTAAACCAAAAGCTCAGTTAATATATAAAATGGAAACAGTTTTTAGACTCCTCCCGAGAAACTGTAACATCCGATTGTTCGAGGTTCCGAAGCTGAGTTAAATCTGTGATCGTTGGGATACTGGGCTAAATTGTTTTGCAAAATTATTTACTTACAAACAATATATTACCTAAGGAAAATTAAATTTAAAGCTCTTGAATACAACCGTCGACGGTTGTGTTATTGATTATTTTTAATATAATTATCATCAGTATGATAATGTCGTTTTGCTATGATGTACTAAAAATCGACAAATAAGCTAATAATTAAAAAAACGATAAACTAAGCTCTATGCCTATAGACTAAACTTGAACTCTGTGTACATACAGTCGTTCTGAATATTTTACTTAAATGAAAGATTGCATTATTTTTTTCATTGAATCACATTTGTATGGCCCGTGAACGAATAAACCAGCACTGTTTTCACTGCGCAGTACATTATGTTGGTAAAACCATTTCCAACTCTCAGCCGCCATCGAACGTTCACCGGGTCTCGGTGAAATGTGGCAAAAATATCAAAACCGTTTAAACCAATCGCTGTCAGCGTGGGCTACGGATTGATTTATTTATGCTCGGTCGTCCCCGGGTTCCGGAGTACCGCGCGGTTGCTGCCAACCTGCAATAGACACTTACCTGTCGCTAGCAGGATCGCTTCGGTCCAATTAAGCTGCTGCGCGATGCTTTTCACCGCGAACGAAACTGTTTCGTAAGAGGGAATGAACTTTTCCGTCGCCTGCAAAAAAGAGATGGAGCAGAGAAAAAAAACACGTGAGATGAGAAGCAGAATGCCTGGTGGGCAGTGGAAATGTCACCAACGGACGGCCAGTGTGCAGCGCGAGATGTAGAGGGTGAGGCGTGTAATGAAAAGACTGCTGCGTCCACGATGATGGCCGTGCTGGGTGGTGAATTTCTAAGTTTCTGGAAATTTGAAACGTTCCAAGGATGAAATACGAGTTCGGCGTGAAGTGGTTACGGCGTGACAGGCCAGCTGGTCAACGTGACCAGTTGCTATGGGGCGGTTTTTGCCTTCGCGACGGAAAGTGCCCTTGACGAGCGTTTCATTCTTTCGCCGAGTGACACACGATACGGAAAGTTTACGCTTCCGTTGTAGCATCCACCACGGGCTTGGGAGGTTTTTTTCTCCGTTCGCCAGATGTTTCACCTTGGACCAAAAGATGGCTCCATCAATTGTAAACTATTCTATTGATTTGGAGCGATACAGTTACACGAATTGTTGTCACACGCCATGACTCTGCATCAAACTAGGTCAAATTGCACAAAAAAAAACAATAAAGATACTTCAATCAAAACGGCATTTAAATTATAATAAGATACCTCAAAAGTTCCTCTACAGGAAAAAAAAAACAACAACCGCTGCCCTTGAAAAACTTCCGCCCAAACCTTTAGGCGATTTAGGCGAAAAAGCTATTACAAATTCAGCAGGCACTCGCGTGCATAAGGCGGACCGTTTGATTGACTTTGAAGTGTGCGTGTGAGCGCCCCACAAAAAAAACCGGAATAAAAAATTGGGTGAAAATAAAAGTAAAAGATCAAGCTGCGTAACTTTTTCTTCTCTCCGTTGTGTATTTTTTGTTTTACTTTGGTTGCAAAACCCATTTTAGAGGAAAGGATGGTTGTAAAAATGATGCCTGCAGTCGTTTCTGCGACGGAGAGGGTTGGTCTGTCATTCAACTTTCCTTGTGGGTTTTTTTCTCGTTATCACCTAGCACCGGACCCGGTTTAGTCGGTTGGTGCGTTTGTGGTTGTGTGCTGGAAATACTTGTGGAAAAGTTGTCCCAATCGACGCTAACGTTTCGCGTGCAGCAAGCCTCAATATTTTGCAGGCTCATGTCGCTTTTGAAGTGGTTTAGATAGTATCCACGAGAGGGAAACATTGAAAACGCGACCTTTGGCACGCATTCGAGAGGTTCGGAAGTATCGTGGCTTATTTCGAGTGTGCGAGGATGCTGCCCGTTGCGGGAACAGCATTAACTACAAGATGGATTCGATGTTGGATAGCTGGAGCCGATAGCGTACTTGAAAAGTTGCCGGACGGATGGCCAGATGCTGCACATTGCCGTGGCTCGCCATTAGCGAATTCCTCGAAACCCGATACTAATAACGACACCATCCACGGCGAGGGATGCCAGTATCAATCGCATGCGAATTCTCCCTCCCCGGACTGCTGCACTGTGTGTTTACCTTTACCGGCGCTCATTACGATAATGATGTAATCAATTAACCGGTGCCTATGCCGTTCCGTTGGTGCCATTTCAGGGAATGTTTGCCATTTGGTGAGACGTGTTGGATTTATTGTTTGTTTCCGCGCTCATGTGTGGCACGGAAATTTAGGATACAGATGGTCAGACTTGTTGTAAAACAAGAGAGAGAGAGAGAGAGAGAAAAAAAAAACGGAAAACAAAATAGCACAGCAATAGCCGGGCCAATTTGGCGCGCGTTTGCTAACGAGAATGGCCGGTCCAAAGTATAAACAGGCACAAATGTCGCCCGACGAGTCGCAGATGTGGCGGTTCTATTTTCAGAATCACGATCTTCACACCGGACACCGAACAGAAATGGCAATGAGTTTATAATCTAAACGAACCAACATCAAAGACTCGCTTATCGTCCGTAAATGATACGATACCACATCAGAAGGAGATAGAGAGAGAGAAAGGTAAATGTTTATAAAACGCGCTCTACCAAGCAATTAAATGCAACTGAAGCGTTGCTCTATAAAAAAAATTCTTTTGCGCAAAACCAAAAAAATAGAACTCATTGGAAGCAGAACTTAGAAAAAAATCCTCGCGATAAACAACTGCGATATGTAGAATGAAAGATCCTCGTTATTGTGTTGCACAAAAAGGAAATTCCAGAGCTTCGTGCACACACCAACCGAAAGCGTAATATAATCAAACGTAAAATTTTTGCCAACATATTTTCGTTCCCGTTCAAGGTGCTCCTGGATACTGGACTGGACGTTCCTTCACTCCAATTGAAAGCGGCCATACTGTTCTACCAACTTCAACCGGTACCATCATAATCAACGTTATCGTCATTACAGTGCTTATTCTATTTCTTCCAAAAACTGGAAAGCTTAATACAGAAGAAAGTGTATGTATGGAAAAAACCCAGCACATTTCTTCTCTCCCCCCCGGCTCATCATTTTCCCTCCCGGAGAAGTTGATTGCGGCGTGATTATGTAAATAAAACTGCATAAATTATGTTTTGCTTCGTTTCATTCCGTTTGGTTTGGAGTGGAAGCCGTGGTACCGGTTCCGGTGCGTGGCAGGCGTGGTGGCCCGAAAGCATCGACAGCATGCGGTTGGCTGTGTGTGGTGGTGTTTTTCTTTCGCACCTTTCGTGTTTATAATCTCGCTGCATAGCAAATTTCCAGCAGCAGCCGCACGGTCGCTGAACACTGACCTCCATTAAGAATGATCATTTATGGACTGACATTGTCAAAATGATTGACTGTTTTAAGGATGAGCCGGATGGAAAGGGAGTTTGAAATATGTGCTACAATTAATCTTGATGTATTGTAAATCAAAAAGTTCTTATAAAAATATATAAACTTTACATCGAGATACAAAAGGACCGTCACCAAACGCCGTGAATAGACTGACTATCCAACAAAAGGTAAAAAAGTCAATGGAATGGGAGGTCAAGACTTTGTGATTCAACCTCCAGAAAAGAGCAAGAAAGAATTTATGCAACAATCAACAATTTTTCTAAACAAAACAGATTTTACCAAACTGTGTGAGCGTTCTATGTAATTTTTGTTCGCTTTCGCTACGTAGGAGGTGTATGCAGGAGCATTTTCGCAAAAGAAAGCGTACCGAACCGAATGTCGACTTAATTAGGCAAACAATTCTCAGCATCTAGTCCCTGCGGTTACCATTGGGCTATTTTTTTTTCGATGAGAAATCTGTTGGTGTTAATTTGATACTATGAAAATAAATCACGTACCAACTTGGTGCTTGCTGCCGTTTGTGATCATTCATATGAAGTGTTAAACTCACGATGCAATGGTTGATTGGTTCCTTACAAAGGTAATTGAATTTTGTGCTACGATACGAAATGTTTCGCAAATTAGCTCGCGCAGCTTAAATTACCGGCATTTTGTGTGGAGGTAAATACATTTCCAGCCTTGAAAAAGCATAGAAACCAGACTAAATCAAAGATTGCACTAAAGTTTCTATCTGGAGATTTTAAATCCAACAAAAAACTTTCACATATAAGTAGAAGTCACTAAATAAATTACACCGGTCGTGAAGGGGGAGACAACTTGTGATGTTTCGGGAGTGTAGGAAATGGTCTCAATCGATTGAATGTCGCTTTTACAATGTGTATTCAATCGTAAATTTTCCAAAGCTCAAATTACCACAGTTTATTTTTCTTACATTCGGCGTCCTGTTTATACTATCTGATCCTAGTGTTGTCAAGTGCTGTTTATAATTTTCATACAATATTTAAAGTTCAAATTAAAATCATATAGAATTATTTAATTCTAATTTACTCAAACTCCTCTTGCTAAATTCCAACAGACAACTTTTGACATTTTTTTCCAGCCCAACTCACAACGTTTGTACGTTACATTCTGTATCATAATTTGCTGTTTCGATATCATACTTTAAGGAAAATAGTTTACTGTGGTAAATAATGCAAACGTTGTGAGTTAAACTAAAAAACCACTAAAAAAATAAATTTCACTGCTCTATCTATGCAGCACTATTACCAGTACATGAGATAGGGATTGACGAAAATAGTAGAGCAAATATTATAGTAATGTCTAAGCATAAGATAAGGTATAGAACAATACCCTTGCTGTTTTATAAACATCCACCATATTAACAAAGATTTGTCCATATATGAGCAAAAAAAAGTTTTACAGGTCATCGTCCAAATTGCGTTAATCTTTGGTACTTTTAAAGGTACTCTTTCAAAAAAATCAAAATCATATTTTCATATATGGCTATGAATACGTCTCTAATATGTAAGCATTTTATCCTTGTATTAGGTTAAATGGAATGTCAACAGGCACAAAAAACAAAATAAAATAACTTACTTGTTGACATATTAAGCGAATTCCAATTTTACGGTTATCAAATCTGGAACTCGGGGCCTTACACGAGCTCTCATTTCGTTTATTGAAAGAGCATGAAACCTTTCTCTGAGGTCTCTCGAGGCTCTTTTCGCTCGAATGTATAAAGCTAAATAAGCAGAACCACACACTGTCCTCCTGATAAATCATTGTCAGTCAGATATTCTTCAGGATAATAATTCGGATCTCCCGACAACTCATAGCTGATTGGTGCTGGCTACGATAGTGTTTAAAATCATATGGAATTACGAGGATTTCTACATGCTTTCAACGTTGAATGATTCGATTTGTATGTGATGTTCCTTTACTGACCAATGACAATGATAATGTATCCCAATGATGGAGCCTTCCTAAGCCGAATAAAAGTTGGGACCCAACACCTTTCAATCCCCCATCAAATGTTTACATTGACTTTGAAGCTGAAGAAGGAAGCACGGGATAGCTGATAACGTCGATGCTCTTCGTTGCTTCCAAATGAAGTACATGTTGGATAGAGATTCTGTCCGCTTTCAAAGGATGCATACTTCACTTCAGCTGATAACCGAAAAGGTTAAAGGGGATCGCTATCTCTACCGTTTTTGTCCATCAGTTTTGAAGGCGTTTGAGCATGGCATTTGAACACAATTCCTTGCTTTCACCTCACCGTTAAACCAACCAATATTAACCGAGAAGTATCGGTCAACAAGAGATTGTGCAATGTCCTTTCATTTACTTAAACTACCATTCACATAAGAGAAAACAAAAATGCAACGAAACACAGGAGGTACTTCAGAACTTTGCTGACAGAGCAAATAGGATGCTAAGCTTCGTAACACGACACTCTGCCAAATTCAGAGATATATGTTTCTGTGTTTGGATTCTTTGTATACCTGTTTTGCACCGATTCTAGTATATCAGATTTATAAGGCTGTGACCTTTCGCAAAGTTTGGATTAAGTTTTATTATAAGTGTTCAAGAAGCAAGGTTTATTAAGTACTTATGTCATGAATTTGTAAATAAATAAATACATTTGCAGGAAAGAAACCAACACAAAATGAAACAGAGTGATATAGGGAGTGATTTCTAACTTCTAACTCCCACTCATGGGCAATGGCCCATGAACGTGAATTCCACTTAGAATGTATGGATCCGTAGATGTAAGTACAATCAACATGTATTTTCTCCCTTTCCTTACCTTCATCCTTGGACACGGCCAGAAGAGCACCAGCTTCCTGTAGACGGTTGATAAGTGTGTCGAAAGGCTGTCACAGTATCCGATGAAGCTGTCACTTTCATCCGACATATAAAGTACGGTCGCAAATGCGGGATCGTCCAGCCAGCGCTCGAACGCAACCATATCTGTTGTGTCGGAAGGGAAAGGAGTGAAACGGTCAGTTGTCCGGAAAGTGATATGCGCGTACCAAATAAACACCCTAATCGAAATGGGGTATGATACTGGAGCTTGTTCATTTTGTTCTGTTCGGTTTTTTAAAGAGCTCACGAACGTAACGCTGAAGCAAAAGTGTTGAACAGTCATGAAAGGAAATCGATAGAAAAATGCGTCAAGTGTTGTGGATCTTTCCAACATATTTTTTCCCTTATTCAAACACAACAGATTCCGGTGCAGAAATTTGCAAAGCAACGGAGCAAAACCATAAGTATGCGTGTGGAAAGAGAAGGGGGAAAACAATCTTCCAGATCGAAAACCGTAAACGACCCTTCCAGAATCGAGCGGTTCGGTTCGATTGGCGGCTAGGGTTGATGGTTATCGTGAATCGGTTTCAAGGCCCGTGGGGGGAACAGGTCGTTCCCGAATCAGAACGCAACAACGGCAAACCGTTGACGGAACGGCGATGACGGATAAATTGGATTACGTCTGCGTAAAATAAAAAAGCAAATATATTAGATAGATAAATCAATTACTGGGGATGGTGTTCTGGCGGATCGCAAAACCATGGACCAACCCGGCACGGCACCGGAACCGGGCGATGAAATCGTGGGAAGTAACTGGCAGCCAAGAATCAACCATTTCCTTAGCTATTTTGCTTTCGGGTTTTAGCGAGACGTTGAAACAGCCACGCACACACACTCAGCCGGGGGCGAGATGAATCCATGAGGATGTCGGTAAGCAATTGAAGTGCCGATACGTTAAGCGATCGGGGTAGGTTCTTTGGAGCTTCATGGAAAGTGACTTGAAAATGAAGTCTTACGAGTGGGTTCCGCTGATTCACAGATGGGAAAAAAAGAGATTGCCACAAGGAATTTGGGATAGGGAAGCAGCAAAAAAAAAAAACAAGATTGGTTTCGTAAGAAAATAAAGTTATTCATCGATTCGAAATAAAGTAATTACAACTTGACGACAACGGCATCGAATTCATTTCATTTCTCGCCTGTAGTTGAGTGGTTCGCAGGGCGATTAACGATATTTGGATTTTTTTTCCTTTTTACTAGCGTACAATTCGATGCTCTTTGCATAAGACACACTGCTGGCTATATTTGGTCACATAATTCAAGGAAACTTTGCCCACTGTTCGGGGTCTGCAACTGTTGAGCTTAAACAAAGAACCAGATTGTCAGTTGTCAAACCGAACGGACCAAACGAAGTTAACCATTCAAACTTTCACGCTTGAATTCAATTTGAAACATTTCACTTGTAATGGTTCCAATGCAAAAGGAAAAACACACTCTCAAGGTTTTCTTTGCCAGAAGTTGTGGAACAAGGGGAAAGCAACTTACCACGCCAGGAACGGAACTGGATCAGCTTGTCGAAGAGCGTAAGCGTCAGATTGTCGCTGTCGTTGTCGTCGTTGACGCTTACCACCACCGGTGGTGGCCGGTTCGTTTGCAGCAGTTGGACAAAGTTGTGAAATCCTTGGCGTAGCTGGTCGATGGAAAAGTTTTCAGGTGCAACCACCAAAACCCTGCCGGCCGTGTTGTTCACCATGTCACCGGGCTGGTCCGCTTCGGTATGCTGATTGTCGGTCGTATCGGTGTCGGGATGTGTGCCGGCTGGCGTGGCCCAACCGGAAACGTCGTCGTCGGGTGTAAAACTGCCAGCGGTGCTGGTGATCGGAGCAATACGGTCACTGCCAGCGGTGGAAAAGTTACGCTCAGGGATGCTGCTAGTGGTGCTGGTGAGAGGACGTGGAAGGACGTGACCATCGATAGTGGCAAGACCAGTGAACGAGTTGAGGAAGAGCACTGCAAAGATCAGCAGCCGTTGGGTAGCGTTGTACATGCGGCGTAACGGTGGCTTCATGTGGGTGACCATTGGTTCGCTCTCATCCGGGTAGCGCGCGTCTCCTAAGCGGTGCCTGGCCGCCGGGGTCCAGTGTAAACAGCGAACGGGGCAGCACTTTGCATGCCCGTTGCCTGCTCTGACCCACCCACCACGGGTTGATATGTTGCTGCCACCACGTACCGTTCGTGCCCACGGTCGTCCGTCAGCGGGTGAAAGATTAGTTCGCTCGGTGCATTTTAATGAGCGCGTCCGTCCCGGGCGACATCGACGATTGGTCGGTGGCTCACCCACCGGTATCTTAGTGTTGCATTATTTAATTAGCGCTACAATGATCAGCTCGTTAAGATGGTACCGGCAGCGGCACTGCACTTAGCGCAAATGGCGATGGTCGTGAAGTTGGAATTGCTTTCATCCGGCTAGTGTCTGCTGACGGGATTGCATGTGTACGTGGCCCCAATCTAGCGCAAGAAGAAAATGAGTAAAAACAGAGTATTAAAATAAAACAGGTCAGGTTAAAAGCATCCACTCGGACATTAAAACATTTTATATTGTTTCACTAATAGATAATTTTTAAAGACGCTTAATATAAAAGAACGATGTTTAAAAAAAAACAGAGTAGTGCAAAATTTATGCGATGTGTTAAGCGTCGCTTGAGCGAAGATCCGTAATCGATTATGCGTGGAAATTGAGAATTTATCAACTTTCCCCCTGGGTATGGCGTTCGGGAACGTAAGCAACATCCTATCGGATCAGGTGTGGATGATTTATTTTTACCAGCATGCGAAACGACAAATTTTCTCACCATTACGGTGGAAATTCAATCAACGCCTGCACAGGCACGAAAAAAAAAATTGGCATTAGGATGAGAACGCCGGAATGGTTATGGCTTCCAATCGCTCGTTCCGCAATCATTCAGTAGCAGACGACGGAGGACACACTCATAAAGCGAAAGAACCAAAACTGACACACGCACACATCGGAAGGGGATAAATGGTGATGACGTTGATGGTTGGTTTTTGTCTTTGCAGTCGCTCCAGAAACGCCTTTTTCGACGCTCGGTGGCTGTAGCTTTAATATCAGCATAAATCCTTTCGGGGTTGTTTGTGGGTGTTGGTTTGTTCAATATGTGTTAGATATTGAATAATAGAAGGGAACGTTCATTTATTACGTAACGCAACGAATGGGAGTTACTGACAATCTCAACCTAATCGTCACAAAACATAAAGCTATCCTTGTTTTGTGTTAGCTGCATAAAAATTCGTTGTATTCACTCCCACCTACCTTAAACAAAAATTTAAGTTTAGTAATCTCTTCCATTAAATGAAAACATAGTACATGACTGACCTTAAATGAATATCAATATTGATAATTAGAACAAGAAATTGATTCATGAAGCAAATCATTCATCGTAAATTTAGTTTAAATTTACTGTTATTTAGTGTCCTTACACCAGTTTTCTTACACCAGAATCTTAGAAAAGATGTGTATTATAAATATTTGAATTTGAATCAGAATTTTTTAAATGTCTTTTTGAATTACTTGGTGATAATGAGTTCCAAAGGAAACAACAATTTCTTTGCCGGGATCTTTAATCGCATTGAAATATTTATCGGGGACTTGAAGTGGAAGTTTACAACGTAAGACATTACTGATACTTGTGTAAAAAGCTAATAGTGTGGTCCTGAAATTTCATCAAAATTTTCACGTTTGCTCCGACTACCCGCGGGAAAATGACATTACTTTTCAACCCTTCTACTGTTGCGGTGCTAGTACAAGCTTACTTTATACCGCTTTAGCCTTTTTCCAGAAGTACGAATATATTTCAAATACTATATCTTAAATTGTCTGTATTTTACCTTCAATATTTCAAATTCCAAGATAACCTAATTCCTCATTGGCTATAATTGATGATAAAGTAACATTAAGTAACTTGAACTGCTGAGAGCCTCACTCACTCTACCCACCAATTTGAATGATGGAGCATCTTACTCACTCATGGAAAAGGCACAAATTAATAAAGAATAGAAGAAAAAAATTATAACGAGCAGCAGGTAATGGTAATAAGCGTGATAAGATTGATGTATATCTTAATGTTTAGAATGAAATTAGTTATCTCACTATGATCCTTTAAAAACAATAAGCTAATGAAATAGTTTTTTTTTATAACAAGCTTCTCACTGAAGAGTCCCATTAAAATTACATTTCTCGATAGACTAAATGACATCTCACGATTCATTAGAAAGAGAGATATCATAAAGTATCTTTCAAAACGGCAGCTTACGTTTGAGTCTCTTCCAAAAGCGGTATCGCATAACTAAGCCATCGAAAAAGGTCAGCAGTTCACGACTCAGACACCGGGTGCGCCTCACACAAGCAAGGCAAAGAGGGACCTCATTTCTCACCTCACTCAGCTCAGCTCACCTAAAGGAGGTAGCTGTACACAACTCTTGACAGACAACTTCACGATGTGCTCACACCGTTGTAGAATTGACAGTAACGAATAGTTCAACGATACACATTTCAAAATGGTTACTATAAAATGGTTGCAATTGCAAAATCTTTTATTATAAAAGTTGTTAGCATCTGAACTGCCTAAGAGCATTATTGCAATTAGTGACAATCGAATAGGGTAATTCCTCAAGGTGGTAAGGAATTTGCAACCACGAACGTACTGCAAATATCATAAAGTTCAACCCCCGCCTTGTATTTCATGTTACAAATTGTAACAGTATAAGGAATCCCCACCCTCAAGCAGTACGTAATAAATGGATGTCCCATAAGGTAAACCTTTTTATAGACGAATTAAAATTGTTTAAAATATTGAAATACTTGCCCAATTTTTCCCACCAAAAACATTTACTTGTGTACCTTAATTGATTATTTACTGTGAAGTTCATAATTTTGCATCGGTGCTCACATAAAGTTGCAGTACTCATACCAGCTGAAAGAAACTTCCTGTTGTTTTAGGGGAAATACCATCAAACAGGAAGCCAGCATCCCACCGGCTCGTGTTGAAGTATGCACAACGGGGATGCTTTTCCATTCGCTGGCAGTAAACAAGCTATACTACGTAAGCCTGCCGGCATGCGGTGGCTCGAAACCCATTTCAGTGAACTTCGGTAAAAATCCCTTCGACGCGAAGGTCGACCCTGAAAGCCACAGCACCATCACCTACCGATACCGCATCAGAACGGGCGGCAGAACGCAATAGAACGTGTGGGGCCGCCAAAGCCATACCGATCAAATGTTGAAATAATTACTTTTCTCCAAAGCACTTTCAAAGGACTTTTAATTAATTCCAAGGTGGGACGATTGGACGGGTGGTGGAACGCACCTACACACACACACACAGACAGGTTCGCCACATCCTGAGACTGTGCAGCAAACCACTCGGTTAAGCGGAGCATTCATAAGCACTCGTACGTTTCTTCTACCCCATCGATGTACCCGTTGCGGAAGGTGATCCACTCTCCGGGGAATCCTTGCAAAACGTTTAACCTTCGACGTGAAACAGTCGACTGCAGTGTGGAAATGCAAGGAAAAAAACCAGAACGATGGCCAGGAACGGGTGTATGAATAAAATACGGCTGACGGTGTGGAAAAATTAGAAAAATGAAAATAATATCTCTATGAAGGGAACGAAACCTGAATCGTTATGTGTCACGAGCTGTTGCCTTTGGTACCATAGACCATCCGGTTCCATCGTTTGGCGTTCGCTGAAGGATAATATCTTTCGTCAACCGGCTCCACTTTCTCATCGTTCCTTGGGTGGAATGATGCAAAAGTAGATGCACACACACACACACACACATGAGGCGGAAACATTCATAACCGATTGCGAAAGGACCTCGAGTGTTCGGGAAGGGTAGAAAGCTTCCAAGCGTACGGGCGGATAGGATGCCAACTTGGTTACGTAAAAATAAATGCATATGTAATGAAGCGCATAATCGCTACTCCCTGTACACTCCAGGATCTGTGGACATCCTGAGTGCGAGAACGTTTTCTTTCGCCACTGTCCCCTCCACGTATTGAATCCCCCGAGTGGATGAATCCTTCGACCGCAGACGAACCGTTGCACCACTGTCAATGATGATGTAGGCGATGGCGCGAATTGAAGGTGTATGATTGTGTACGGCCCGGATGGCAAGGGGACGGATTTGCACCGAATAGATGAGGCGAAGCGTGAAATAAAATGTGTAACCTTTATTCCATTCGTGATGCAAAACCGCTTTACTCGGCACTGGAGGAGTGAGCATTAGTTTTCCAGCAAACCGGAAAGTACTGCTGGCGGGCTTTTGAACTCATTCCTCTTCCATCTGCATGCTTCATAATGGGCGGAATGGATCGTTGCATCACACACACACACACCGGCAGAGATGCCGGATGAGTGTCTACAAAAACAAACAAAACCCACAAAGAGAAAAAAAAACGAACCACTTTTCTTGTTACCTTTTCCGAAGACCGGAAGATTGCGCGGGATGCTACACTGTATGCAGTGGCACTAACTCACCTGCATTTGCAATGGCGATGCGTTTGCAGTGGGGCACACTCCTATTAATATTAATAAGCAGTTGATCAAAGCCTGATGCTGCCGAAGGTTAGCCGAAGCGGTAGACGTTGTCTAACCTTGAGGGATTTATGGCACTTCTCTGGAAAACGGACTTATGTAAGCTTTACGCTTTGTTGGTTCCTTTTATTCTTCATTTTCTGCAACCGACAACTTCGGCCCGCTCGTTACTCGATAGTAATTGAGCTTAGTTCCAAACGGGTTTAAGGGCATCCTGTTCGTCCGCTGTGCGGTTGGGAACAGGTGCATTATGCAGGATGCAATCGATGCAATCAATAAGTTTTAGATAATCTTGGAGAAGTGTAGGCGGTTAGTTACGATGATAACGCTATCATCGGGACAGATTAAAATAGGGGGGAAATCTGTCCCGAATGAAAGAAAGCTTCCCGAGACGAGCACATGCAGGATAAGGGTGTTCAGAGGCAATTAGGATTCTCTGCTTTTCTATTATGTTATTTTTTGGGATTTAAAATCTTTGTCCGATAATCGAATTGAGGTGGTCGTTTTTAATAACAAACTTAGTTTGTAAACTCCTCAGAATTGAGCACTAAGGGTTTGGTAATAAGCTACGAGTTAGATAATCCGATATGTAGCTAGAATTCTGAGTTGGTCAACCGAAATGTGGCTAAAAAATCCTCGCCCTTAGCGAAATAGTTTGAGTAGGAGTTTCATACAATTTCCACTAGTGATCGGTCAAGTAGCTCTTTTGAAGGAGCGAAGCGCGTCGAGCACATTAGGTAGGTTTGTGGTAGCTCCGTGGTAGCTCAATATGGAGAATTAGGATTTGAAAACGCTTTCCAATGACTCTTTGATCGCAAATATGCCAGATTTTTATGTAAATTTGTGACCGGTTACTTTAAATTTTGAGGAACAGGGTAAATGCATTCATTTTACATTTTCTAGAGTTATCAGTCCTTCACCTGCACGCGTTTTTCTCATAAAAACTTGACAAGTTGAACATTTTTCAAAACTGACGAAAAAATAAATGGGCATTCCATTATACATAATTATCCATAATTATCCTAAAATTGCAATATGATATCCTTTTTACGATTGGCACAATAAAATTACGTAATAATACAGGTGAAAACATTATGTCGATAGTTTTTGCCGTTTCGAGCTGGTGGCTCTGTCCTGAGCGTGGAGGCGCCTGGTAGCTCCTTCCTGAGCGAGGAGGCGTCTGGTAGCTCATAGAGAAAACGTGTAGCTCTTTGCAGAACTCTTGCCAATGCTATATGGATCGCGATTGGCATTAGAAAATCTGAAAATTTTATCAAAACGAATATTTGCTGCTAATGTGCCTATTTGAAATAAATTGACACCTAGAAGGATATTCTGAGCATTTACTCTGTGTTTTATTATCACAGGATTTGAAGAATGTCTTGATTTTCGGTACGGTACAACAAACGAATGTTGGAGAAAAATATATAATTATATTGCAAATATGGAGAGATAGAGAAATCCAACGAACCAGAAAAACATTTTTTTATTATCAAATGTCACAAATTTCTTTGTACATGCAAGTGGCGTGTTCGTGTATCTTCCAAGGCAGTTTTTATATCTAACGAAACACTTATTTGAACATTATAAATGGGTTCTTTACTCGTATTAGATTAATTAAATTACAATATTTAACTGATTTTAACCAACACATTTCTTTCGTCAAATTGCTACATCTTTTTCGGTGAAGTGAGCGCAAGCGTGCTCAGTATCGTGAGCGGATCGGTTGAGGTAGCTCTTTCGTTTATTATCCAACACTAATTGCAACAGATCTTCTCCATTATAAGTTTTAATTGTGCCACCAATATAGCAATAGAACTTCTAAAGTATCACCTTGACCTGAAATTTCACAAAACATATTCACGTTTTCATCGTAAACACTTTTCAGACTGCCTTTATTTGTACGCTGTATATACTGAGCAGGATAGGATTTCCTACTCTTTCCTATAGTTCCAACGGCCCGCAGAACAATATTTGGCTCTGACAGAACCTTAATTTATTACACTCGAGAGCGCAAACCGAGCGGATAGTGGATCCGGTTTGAATTTTGTAATAAAACGCGCAATAAATATAAACACGACGTTTAAAATGAATTTTGCTGTTACACATCTATCTCCGTCCGGGTTGCTTGTCATTTAGCATCGCTAAGCCGTTTCCTTTCGTTACCGGTGTGCGTGCGCTTGGGTGGCCATATTGGCATGCCGTATCGCTCATAAACAAATCATATGGTTGCATTGCACTAAAATTCAGATGCACCAATGTGTACAACCATACGCAAAACGTTCGGACACTGCCAACGGTGCCGTTTGGAAGCCGGAAGGGAAACATATTTGCTTCACATTCGTTCCGATCCGTACCCGGCATGGACATTAACCTGAAATGGGGAGTTAATTTGATACTCATTTTATGATTATTTCACCAGACAGACGAGAACGTATCGATTTGTATGTCCCGCTGTTAGAGAGCATGACCGAACGAAGGTTAGCACAATTGCCCGTGAGTGTACTGCGGTAAGAACAGCTGTTAATTGCCGTCTGCTTGGCAGATGGCTCATGTTTATATACACTTGGACTGGGATTTTACAACTCAATTAAAGCTTATGGGAAATTAAAATCTATTACACGGTACTGCTGTAGCAATTGATGACACCAGGGCTGGGATTTGCAACAGTACGAGAGGAATTATAGTTGAGAACATGTGTAGTGGTAGCAAAATCGTTATCTGTGTGTTTTGCTGTCTGGTTAAATTTTAATCAGGTTTTGTTAATGCAACTGCAAAAAAGATTCGCCACATGTTAACCGGATTGGCAAATCTTACTTTAGAAGATAATTCCTTTATTTCTGTTTATTATAATAATAACGACCATAATGCTCTTGAAAATGTCGATAATAATGTTATAAATCTTGTAAAGAGAGGTTTCAAGCGAAAAAAAACATAGATATTGGTGAGACATACAAAATTGTTTATCTTAGATATTAAATTTTTAAATAAAATTCATAAATATTACTCAAACTTTTTTTTTCTAATTTATTTAAGTGATATTTTTAAAAGCATTTTTATTATAGAAAAAAGCCTAGTTCTAAAGGTACATACGCTGTTGTTTATTGAATTGCTAATACTTTAAGTCTGATCTGCGTTCGTCTGTTCGTTCGTTCGAAACTATCAGACATTGAAAATTGAATTTATACATGTTCTCTACTCTGGCGATTGACAGTCTCTTTCTGGTGGCGGATTTAACTGTTGGTGAAGCAGAGACCAAGAGTTCCTGCGGCTGAACGATGCACGCTTGTAACATCCTTCATTACTTATAAATTTCGTATTTGTTGAAGCTGTTTTGGACTTGGAGAGCCTCTTTATCAAGACAAACCGACCTTCATTTCACCATATTCTGCATATGGAGATCCCGGAATACGTCAACCGCCCTTCAGTCCATATTCCAAGCTTTGTGAGTCGGTGTGGTTTTGATTGGCCAGATGAATATATTTTGACGACTGATAATGGTTGAAATGAAGTTAAAGGAACAGACGAACGAAGTCCGTTGACTCGAAATCTCTGTAAACTAACAAACCAACGATGAATGGAAATTGAAAATCCCTTGGAATTGTAAGGAGCTTAAAACTATAGCGATTAATCTATGCCTGCACCTTATCAAGTACTTATACTTAATTAGACGAGACACCAAATAGTATATTACTAGTTACAGTACATGATAAGGGTTAGGTTATGTTAGAATATCAAATGCTCTTGTGACCTAGTTACGAATAATTATGGGAGCTTATAACGCACTTGAATTTGAAGTTTATTTCCACATGACGGTTTACCAACTTAAAAATAACTGACAAAAAGCTCTTTGGACGATTGTTCAATGTTCCTTGTTGTGTGTTAATTTTTCATGTAAAACTATAATTCGTACAAATATAGATTCACGTCTTAGTCGTAAAATTGTGGTTTTTTATATTGTGTGTAGTAATCATCTGCTGGAAGACTTGGATAAAAGTAAATGTTAATGTTTATCGTAAAGAGATTGTTGAAATTAAAAATGC
Organism: Anopheles minimus; assembly: GCA_000349025.1. Lineage (NCBI taxonomy): Eukaryota > Metazoa > Arthropoda > Insecta > Diptera > Culicidae > Anopheles > Anopheles minimus. The sequence continues at coordinate 15,166,705 of KB663832.1, read as the reverse complement.
GATATTATGCCAAGAAAATGGCGATTTTACAGCCAAAGCAATAATCTTAACTACTAGTAGTAACAATCCATTTAACCATGTATAAGTCCGAGCTAAGTTATTAAACGTATCAACTTGAAATAAATATTTCTATTGGAGATTATATCTTACAAGCATAATGCCCTTAAAACGTAAGAGTAAACGTGTGAAGAAACGGACAGAAAAAAGTGTTTAGTTGACATAGAAACAACATTTCAAAACGATTTGGCGATGTCATTAGGCACGTCATATGATAATCAATTAATTTGCAACACATAAAACAATAATTAGAACCAGCTAACATAAAACCATTCGCAATAGTGATATTTCTTATGTTGAATCTTCCAATCTCCTCCGGTTAATGCTGACAGGCTAAGCATTCCGCATTCGCCGTGTTTCGTGGCCGGGTGTGTGTTTGACCCATCGGCCAGCCGCAACCACAACCGGTTGTTGTGGTGTGGCTGCGTTGTTGCTATATTTATTTACGCCGCGTGTTATTTTTTTTGCGCGACCTGCTAAACGGAAGCGTTAAGATGTAAGCGTCCACAGGCGTGTTGTGTTTGCGGAATGAGGAAGAAAACGCGCAGTTTTCTGGATGAAAGGCGGGAAAGGGCAACGCATTACGTATCGCAAGTAAACGAGCTGATCGACAAACAAGCAAACGACAACGCGGCGAATGATTCCGAGTCGAATCTGTCATGATGTCGCGCCTGTCATGTTCTGCGGTTAGCTGGTTAAAGTGGTGCAAAAGGAGCAAAGTTTGCTCAAGTTTGCCCACCCGAACCTCCGGGCACAAGATGGACGCACTTAATGAACACGCTTCAACACTAGCGCATCATTCATGTTCCTTCTCCGCGAACCCGTTTGGACGCATGGATGATAACCGGAAGCCGGAATGAATTGGCAAAATGAAGCGGTTTGTACAAGCGCGTTGTTCAGCGGCCATCACATCCGTGGATTGGCTTTTTCTGTTTTGTCCTGCTGTCGTTCGCCGCCCGGCCGGTCCCACCCGACATGCCGGTTTGCTAATTGCTCACCCAACGCACTGTAGCACCGTTGGGGCAGATCTCGGTTTCAAGTACTCGAGCACTCTCGAGCGTGTCGACACTTCAGTGAACATCTTCTCCGTCACTGCGCTCGAGGCGTCTTGCGTCCGTTTGGCCACACTCGCCACCACCCGGCGGCATGTGGTTGTGGTTGAGTGAATATTTTTAAAGTTTGACCACATTTTGGGGGTTTTACTGTGCAACCGTGTGTGCTGTCGGGCGGGTTCGAGAGCGCAAGCTGTCTGTGCACAGTACATCATCATCATCGGCTTATCGACGCGCATCACACCAATCGAAGTTCGGTAAACAGCTGACGTCAGGTTTGTGAAACGCCACCGTCAAGATGTGTGTGCTGTCGAGTGGGGAATGCGAACGGTCCGGTCCCGACAGTCCCGATCATCACGGTATCGACATTTCACTCGTGGTGCGTTTAAAAATAAATATCTTCCCGAAACTGCGACCGAGCGAGTTGTTGCACCTGTTTTCCTTTCTTTACCAGCCGCAAACGGAACAAACGTACTCGCGAAATGCCATTTTCGATTTTGCCACCATGTTTTACGGTGGATGGGGAACTGTGTGCCGGGTTCGGTAATGCATCGTGATCCGGAAGGGCAGTCACTCCTCCGTCAATCGGGTTAGTAATGTTATCGGCCCGGACACCTAGCACCGGGACCGTGCGCTAACTGGTTGCGTTCGTGAATAATTTCCTCCGATGAATCTTGGCACCGTAACCGAACACCGCAGCAGAAAATCATCGAGCTGAAGGGGTCGGACCACACGACGAGCAGCAACCGCAAGATCGTGTGCGAAACCCGTAAGCACATAAAATATAACACCAGTACGTTTGCGGGTGCATCCGAGGCGAATCGGATTGGCAGCTTACCAACACTCAAATGCGATCCCTTCGCTGCACTGTGGCTTGCCCTTCATTGCCATCCGTTTGGTGAACGTGTGCTTAAAGGTTGCATGCGAATAACAAGGCTGCCGTCGGGGAAAGGGTCCCTAACCGCAGCGCAATGTTGTAGAAGTGGTCTGTTGTTTTGTTTCTTTTAGTTCGCAACACTCTTCGTATCCGCACATACGGCGTTGATGTGATAATTGAACGATACTGCTATCAAATGCATCGCCTCTGACACGAGATCTGGGCAAAAGCCATCAACCGTAGCAAGACTAGGGTGTTAATGTGCTTTATAGATGACAAATGAGATGTTTCTTTTCGTAAGGGAAACATTTGTGCAAGATAAAATTGGCAAGATATAAGAAGATACTTACCAAGCTCTAAATGCAAGAAAGCAGAAGTAGATAAGTATGTTAACATTCAATTATTACGTAACACAAAAATTCAGTATGTTCGACTCACTATACCTGGATGCACCACTTCCCTTATAGTTAAACATCGATTTGGTCGACGACCCTCCTCATTATAACTTAATACTACCAAGCACGTTATTGACGCTATCATGAGAGTACTTAAACAACAACTAATGCTACCAATCGTCATTTACAATTAATTCCGTTTCATTAGTCATCAATATCTTCTTCAGTCTCCAGAACCTCAATAATTACTGGCACGCTTTTTCATCGAGCAATTTGTTATTTTCAGATTGTCACGAATTTTATACGTCCACGTCTTGTGTTATTGCCTATATTTATACTGAGTTATGGTGATTGAGAACCCCAGCAAAGTCGAACGATAAATGTCGGCAATATTGGTTCAGTATTTTTTATGACCTTGATGATCACAAGTCCCGATCGATAGAGCATTCCTCTTTCGCTGATCTATAACCGCGGAAGAAGCTTGTTCAGAAACATGGTGTGGTAATTCTTCTAGATCTATCAAGTCATCCATCCAACAGCTGCTCGTATACTTCCGGCATTACTTTGCTTATCTTATGCAAGTATAATGGTATCGTCACTTTGCTTGTGCTCTTCATCTTTAACTTCTGCTTCCAACATCAAGGTAGAAAAATCCTTATTGCTTCCTCGTTCCGACGTTCAGACGACAGTACATACAAAATATCGAATTCATCTAACAGATTACACAACTACTTGTCACATTTCGTCAGTGCACAAGTTACAATTATCGATGCATCAGATCGAACATTTTATCTTTGAAGAGATCCAGAGTTCCAGTATAAGTAAAATCATCCCATTTTTACCTTAAATTTCGAAGCCCCGTTAGCTATCGTGTCCCGAAGTCCCCAAGTGCGTTTTATGTCTGCACAATTTTAAATGTTGTTCTGATTTCTTTGAGTACAACTCCTCTATCTTCGCCTTTCTATCCTCCCATATTACATCCTTGAATCTCTCTAACATGCGAATCTCCATCTGCCACTCCATCTTACTAAGTTCAGCTATGGCTACAATCAATTTTAATTAATATAAATAAATCAATCTTGTTATATGTTACGTAACATAAAATTCAACACCCAATGCCACCTTATTTATTTATTAAAAATAAAAATAATTTACTCTAACATACACGATAACTAAATGCCTGTCTAATGTTGCTCAAGGATAACAATTGACCCTGCCGAGCGGTCAATTACACTTTTATCGATACGTTTTCCGTGTCTTAACCTTTTTCTCGATGCACAATAACCGTATTTCTTCCACAGATCACAACCGGACGAAACTGCCTCCGGAAACTCCGAGTTCCAGGAAAAACCTTTTTGTTACAAAGTATAAAAGACACTTGCCGCGAGAATCTCAGAATCTCCCTTCGCGTTACGCAAGCCGGGTGGACAACGGCCACCATCGGAACTAACAATTACATAAACTTTGGCGGTATCCATTGCCCCATTCCAGGACCGTCTCGTTTAATGGTCCGTTGCACGCTTCGCTTTCCAATTGGTCGCTGTGCTAATGTGCTCGCGTTTCGATGGTTTCCCAAACGACGGTTTTAAAGATCAACCGTTGAAAGCCGGCCTGTGGCCCGACCGGACGACAGGGGAAGGAAAACAACATCTCAACATTTATGAGTCCATAAAATTTATCAATGCTGACTGGAAAAGTTCAAACATTGAACCGGGGAGCAGGCACACGATCGTGACCCGGGGGCAAACCGCACACTCGCCCGCAGTATTCCCGGACAACCGGGATTCAGATCATTCGGGTTTGACCTATCGGAAACTGACGGGGAGAAGCAAATAAAAACACACACACACACACCCGAACATCTGACCTCGGAGGTGGGTTGCTTAAAAATAGCGCCAGACATGTTTTCCCAACCGAGATTGCCCGCGTACACATACGGGGTGGGGTTTTTTTTTCTGTTTATGTTGCCCTCGCACCTTGCTTCTTCCGTTCTGGTAGTCTGAGTTTTTAGAGCTTAGCTCTACAATAAATAGGCAAAAAGGCACCAAATAATCTACAAAAAACGAAAAAAAAGCCAACCAACCATGGCAGGCATGTCATGGAGGGCAGTGCGAAAGGGGTTTACTTGTGATGGGTCTTGTGATGTAAACAATAAACCGCTCAACCCATCCGGCCGTTGTCGGTGCTGCCCGAAGCTCGAAGCCCTTGTGCACTTGTGGGGCGAACACACGACGCTCGGCTGCTCGAATTTGTGTATATCCCAGGCCAGGCACCTCCAGTGGGATTGTGCACCACCCGTTGTAGTACATTATTTTCCTTTGTTTTGACAGGTTGAAAATTTATAATGCGCTCGCTCCGGGGCAGACCGACCGGGCGGACCGAACCGCGGCGAACGTCCGAACGCAACAGGTGAGAAAACGGTTGCGCTGACCCGCTGACGGATTGCACAAGGCGAGCACCTTTGCGCCTCGCTCTGATCCGTTTTATTGCAATGATAAAGCTGCACGGCTGCTGGAAAATTAAATAGAGCAAAATAGATAAGGAGTAAGCACCATCCAGCACCGTCAGCAGTGCAGGCGGCTGAGAGCGCTTACACGTACACGGGTGCGAATCCAATAACCAGATCCAGTTGGAAATGGAAATGCGCGGGCTTGAAAGTGATGCTCTTCCGGCCGGTGCGCTGATTGACAGGCGGCGATTGGTTGTGCTGAAATGTGAGACAGTTTAATGTGCCGCTTAAATTTGTTACACAAACATTGGCCCCGCTGACCCTATTGACCCTAGCCCTGGGTAGGGATAGGAAGCGCAAATATGTTTTCAGTTTAGGTTCGCATGTTGAGAGATTGTGTTTTATGTGTTTTGGAAAAATAACATTTAGTAGCAAATGCTATCGAGTGAGATATTTTATTATGTCAACAGCAGAAAAGTGGAAAAAAAATCTCTCAAATTTGCTTAACTAAGCAAAATAAACCACATTTATTGAGTCATCAATGATGGCTCTGCCGAAAAACGTAACAATGTGCAGGAAATAATATGATGTACTGAAATCTCATTATAAATGCTTCAACTACACTACCCACCCATTCACTACTAACGGACTGGTGCAACACATTGGGGTGGGATTTGTAGTGTGAAATTGTTCAAACGATATTTCCCCTTAAGCACCTTAAAACGACCCTCCACGGCACCGCAGCTTACTGAAGTGCGTGTGGTCAGACATCGTTTGAAGTTGATTTCATCTGCAACAGCTGCCCACAGACCACAACACCAATTTCCTCTATCGATATCTAGACGATGTGTGACACTTGTTACCTTGCTGCTGGTTTGGCGAGAGCTGAGTAATTGAATACAGTTTTCATGTAGTTCAGTAGCCAATAAGGAAGCTGTCACTACCAGCAGGGGGTGCATTGAAATCGGTAGGTACAATGTATGGAAAACCGTTGAGAGATTGATTATTTTTGGAGATTAAAATCAGTTCTTGGAGCACGGAATTTCCCTCATCAGGTTAAGGGCTTCATATTTATTTTTACCCAGTTGTTTGTTGAAGATTGATATGACGACTTTTTCCTAGTTTAAGTGTACAAAGTGATGCCTAATGTAAATAGCTTTTTTCTTTTAGTCAGTATTTTTTATACTGCAGTTTATTTTCCAATCCTTGTGTTTGGAAAGTTGTGTTTGTGATAAAATCAACAGCTCTTCCTTCTTTAATGCAACATCAACTCCTTTAATGTTGTTACAAATACAAGGCTATGTTCATTATTGTAAACTCTCTAAGGCTTCTATCCAGTGTTCCAGTGTTCCAAGTATCCATGTTTATCCTCGGGATCTTTCCTGCTTTTCTGCAAGATAGAATGCATTCTCTGATATTTAATTAGACTCCTGTCGCACTGCCCATGATTTGAGGCTTTCTTTCTCTGTTAATACTTCGACTATTCTCAAAAGCTTCGGGGTGTCAAAAGCAGAAATCAGGTACTGTGCTCTTGAATAAGAGAATCTATCTTCTTCATCATTAAAATCTTTTACTAAACATCGTTGCATCAATTGTTACTTCCATTTCGTTTGATATTGGCCTCAAGACTTTGTTTTGCATCCATTGCAACTTTGTAAACGAAATGGATAGACAAAAATCGAAGAGGTAAGCGAACAATGTGTGCTTGGAATCCTTCGTCATCATTCGCTATTGCATAAGACAATCGCTTTGTTGGAAATTATATATTTCAACGCAAACGCAACAGAAAGTTTCCATAAAAAATAACTATAGAAAAAATTTATGAATATCTAACACAGAAAATCCGGGGCAGAAGATCCGAGGAGATAAGCGGCGCCGGTCTCATACGGCAGGACCGGGGTTCAAATCCCATCCGGACCGTTCCCCCGTAGTGAGGACTGACTATCCAACTACGTGGTATGAATAAGTCTCGTAAGCCAGAAATGGCAGGCATGACCGAGTAGGTCGTTAGGCCAAAGAAGAAGAAGAAGAAGAAGAAGAAGAAAACAGAAAATCATCCATCACTTAATCAGTGGTTTTATTTTTCAATTTCACTGATTACAGTTACATTTATAAATTTTGTAGAACATTGTTGGAAAATGCACCTAAGAGAAAAGGCCATTCGTACAGTATCAGAAGAAGTTACGCGCATTTTAATGACACATTCAAACCAATCTTATAAAATCTCGCTTTTCTAATCAACCGAAGCTTCGACAACATGGGCCGCACGGAACAAATAAAAAAAAAACCGTCAACAATGCCATCTGCCAGCAAAACACCAGGCGGCTCCATCAATCACGCCTACGGTCCTTTCCTCGGTATCTTTATTGCGCCGGGTAACAAATTCACCCAGCAGTCAAAATGTCAACCAGCGCGTGTCATATCGGTTATTGCCGTCACCATTTTCTCTGGTATGCCTCGCACTTCCATCCCTACCATCCCCCCTCACGCGCCCCAAATGTGTCCAAAGTATCACATCTTATATCAACCTCTCTAATGAATATCATCATTTGCCAGTTAATTACCGTCTAGTTAACTCATCCCGACCCGGTTCCAGTAGGCCACCGGGTGTCGTGACACATGTGTGCGATTCCTTCGCTGACACCATCGTCGCTGACCGGGGCGGCCACTCGCCAGAAAACCGTCGATGAAAATCATGCCCATAAATCATGACCGTGAAAATCGAAAACCAAAGCGCCCGGGTTGGTTGGCTAGTTGAGGTGAAAAATAAGCACCGACCGAATAGAAAGAAGCCGGGGGAGCAACAAAAAAAAAAACAACTAAACCACCCCCCAGTTGTCGACTAGATGAATTGCTCCCATTTCATCGGACCTGTACCATCGATCATCTTTCCGCTTTTCCCTCAGCGCCGATGGGGGGATGGAAATTCGCTTGCAAACCGGCGGCCTAGGGTCGAGCAATGTGAGACAAGGCCGCACGCGAACGTCCCCATACACGGCCAGGGAAGCTGACAGAGCTGGTTGAGTCAATGATGACATCGTGCCGGCAAACGGTCGGAATGCAAACGAACGTGAAGGTCGTGGCGCATGGCGAAAGGAGCAGCCCGCACAATGCCGAAGGAAATCCGCGAAACGATTACCCACGAAATCTCAATTTCGCTTTGGCATCGGGCCGTGGCGTGGCTTGACAGCGAATAAAATTCCCTGTCTCTTCAGCCAACAGCCCGTTTAGCAAACAGTACTCCTCGACCTGGGGTGGGACGGGAGGTAGGGCGAAACTATGGGAAGGCCACGGTTAGTGGTGGAGCCGGAATAACACCATCCTTTAGAAGCGGCAGCAGTTAGACAGCTTCGTAGTTCGCTCTGCTTTCTGGCGGAGTGGTTGCGAGCAGGCTGCATTTAATTATTTCTCATAACAACGGCTCGAGGCGTGCTCGGTTCGTAGCGTCGTCAGCCGTGATGTCTTTCGGTGTGTGCCGCTATTTTATTATGCTGTCATGTATTTGGCGACCGACAAACACTCGCTCACGCACACAAGCACAACCAGCTGGGCAGATGAATGAGGTAGGGAGGTTGGGGTTGGTTTGTGATGAGCGATCGGTTTGTTTAAATTGCGAGAATCAATTCAAAAATAAATACCATTTCCGATTTCGATTTCGTTCGGCGGACGGTTTAGGCAAGTAGACGAACAGCACGAACAGTCGTCCCAGGGAACGTTAAAAAAAGCCGGCTCAATGAAATGTCTGTCCATCAAAATTAGGATGCTCGAGTGGGAGCAAAGTGAATTTGGTCGTGTGCGAATGATGGCAATAAGCAACGGTTGTAAACTAATAAGCAGTAAGGCAATTAAAAATTATTGGATAACGAAATCTAATGCTTTGGCATTTTTGAGAAAATTGTGTTAAAGAAATAAAATTTCATTAAATAGTTATTTGTTCATTTTTCCCTTATCTTTCTATGTTTAACTTTATATGTTCATATGAAACAGAAAAGTTTATATTTTCAGTAGTTTTTACCCAAGGAAGGTTTATGATAATACTAATGTGAATTATTCTTAATTAAAGTATTGAAACAATGCCTTCTTACAGGGTATAAGTGTTTCAACATTATAAACAAACTAAAATGATGGGACTATTATAAATTATCAATAATTGGATTTGACAAAAGATTGAAATTTGTATTATTTGAAATGACTGCCGGATACGAAATAGAATAGAATATCCATGTTCCCCAGTATGTCAATGGACAGTTAATTTCCAGTGTCAAATTTAATAATAGTTCGAGTAGGCAGCTGTCAACGATCTTGACAGATTGGGAAGAGACGTTTCAAATCCACTTCAGTCGTCAATATATTCCAAATTTGCTGAAGCTGTCATGGATTTGAGGGGCTTTCTATTAGTGATAGGCAATTCGGATTCGAATTAGAGTTAAAGATTGAATCCCGGACCGGAGTAATCCGGATTCAATCCTGAATCTTGCATGTTCTGGATTCCGATTCCGAATTGAATCCGGATTGGGATTCGGATTCTTTTGTAGCAAATATTCATCTTTGGATCTTTCGCAATCTTTCAAGATTCGAGTCTGGGATTTTGATCAATGGTTATGAATAATTTAAATGTAGATTTTTTGTATTTATTCTAATTTCTTCAAGTGGTTTAAAAAAAATTAAAAAATTAAGACAAGAAGTATTTGGTTCGGATTCGGAGTTTCAAATCCAAGTTGAAATCCAAAAGATATCGGATCGGATCATCACCTCACTACTTTCTATCAAAGCAGGCCGCACCTCAACTTAACAATTGGGAAATATTGCACATATGGGGATCCCCGAAGATCGTGATCGTTTGCAAGTTTCACTAATGTCAGACTTACTGAATTGACTTCTTATTCCGCTTAGGTCTTTAAGAGGGCTTGGGTTATCACTTTCAATTTCAAATTGACTACAATGATGATATATATTCACGATTAAATTTGTTTTTAAAAGTATTAATAATATCCAATTCTTTTTCCATTTTTGTGAACATGTTTCTATTCATTTGCATGCGATAATTAATTAATGGAAGGAATGAAGTCCATTTGGGACAGTTTGTCATATATCCAACACAATCATGCCTAGTGTTGGATGAATCTGTTTCAAATCCGTGAATCCGATTGTATGTTTTAAACCGAATGCATGATTTTCAGTCCCCCTTCATAACATCTCAACAAGTCATAAATCTCATGAAATACGTATGCATCTCTGAAGAGTTACGAATCTCACAGGAATAACGATTTATGCTTTTCATTTTGTGTTAGCTTCTGCGCAAGTATTTTGTATATGTAGGAGGTGTTGGTAAACTTCAGTTGTGCGTATGAGGGAATATTAAACATTTATGAATCATCAGCGATGCAAGAATCTTGAGGGATTTATGTATTGTCCGACATTCCGGAGGAGTTTCTCCATAACTCGAATGTCTATTCTCGATGAGTGGTTCTTTATCGTCTAAATTTCCTAGGTTTATTGTAGCTTTAGTTGAACAATGAAGAATTATGTGTGAAGTTCGTCACCGCCACCATTATACCAAAGATATACACCAACTAGTTATGCTTGGATGTCGTCAAATATTAATGGAGTTTCTTGTAAACTAAGGGGTTGAAGGTAACGTTTTGTTTGAAGCTAGTGTGTAATGCAACAGATAATACAATATTGAAAAAAAAATGTAGTTTTAGCTAGAATTCGTTCATGAAAACCCATCACGATTCTTGGATGGGTAATTTGAAAGATTCTTAGTAGAGCGCGTTCATCCTCCATCACCCATAATGACAGCTGGCGACTCCATTCTGATAACCTTACCGATCCGAACTGCTCGCAAGAAAATGTGTCCTTCGGTCTCGTACAGGAAAGCATATTTTCGACCGTCGACAACAAGAAATTAATGATATTCCTTTCAAGGAAGTTTGAACCGTATTCTCGCTTCATAATGCTTCATCACACTTACCGGAAGGATGGGCACCTTCCCACAGTTCCAAGCGGTGTTCCATTACCGTGTGCTAGTGGGGACTCAAAATCTTAAGATCTCGGAAAGACTGTTGCTTATGGTTTTGGAGTTTTTCCTGGAAGGGTTTTTGTTTCGCCCAGCTGCATCGCTGTCGCTGTCGTAAACGGGTGAGCGCGTTTTCCGAGGTGATCCGATTTGTCGCCCAGCGCCCAGGAATGGGAGACGGAATCCCGAACCCCGGACGCATTACACGGTTCGTACGTTTCTGCTTCATTGGTCGTCTTGAACGTTGCCCGTAGTAAAGGCGCAACGTATGGGGGTGGATAGACATATCCGGTTAATACCCCACCAGGTTCACCCACGACCGAAGAGATCCATTTTTGGTTTGGTTCGTTTGGTGTGAGTTTATTCGACGCTGTTCCTCTTAACTGGAATCACCAGCATACGAACAGACCGTCGAGCGGATCGTGTGGTCCAGTGCTCTTTTTTTCTTCGTTACGGCACCCTGATTCGGGGGCCGAGGGTAGGCAGCAGCTGTTCAGCGCCATCGAACCCGACGTCGTCGATATTTTCCATTCCATCAAACACGGGACGATCAACAACCGGGTCCTATAGTTGGCCGGGCCATTGCTACTGGTGAACCATTCCCACCGCTTCCTTATTTGACCGACCATTGCCGACACTTGGAGGGAAATACAAAGTTTTCCCCCACCCCCAAAGGTCTCGTCAGGTTCGGTTGTCCCGATTGAAGGGATGCGTGTTAGCGTTGTGCGGTATTGCTCCATAGAAATTGTGTCACTTTAAGTGTTTTTCTTGCTTTCCCGCGTCCTTTTGCACACTCACACACAACTAAACGACGACCAAGCTTGGGCACCAACACACAACCATTCACCATGGGGGTTTTCTTATCTATTCGTTACAACGCTTTTCCTGGGAGGGAAAATGGGAAGCAACAAACTAGTGTATCTACTAGCCCACGGAACCAATTGCTGCGAGAATGTGCGAGAAAGCGATGGAGTGAAGAATTGTTCACAAAACAGGACTAAAAAGTGGTCCATCCAAGGAAGGATGCTGATGTTGTGGCTGTGTGTCTGAGCGGTGGAACGAATTGGAAGCAGACCGTTTTTCTGCACACTGTGCAACCACTCAAGAGACAGCTGGATCGCACGAGCGGAGCACAGAGCACGGTAGAACACACCGAAACACTGAGGCACACGATTTTCCTATTCGGAAAATGGACAATGTTTATTCGGTGCTGCTGGTGATTCTTAAACGGGGCACACTATCAAACGGCGATGGCGATGGGGTGTAGCCTTCGACCGCTTTACCCGATTGACCCTTTTAACTTTTGTTGCCATTCATAGAGGACGCAAGACGCACTCCGATCCACCATCCGAATGAAACAGTGCGTAGTTGTGTTGGTGTGAAACCTTTCAGTCCAGGTTCACCCCCTCCCAAACCCCCCTTTCCCCTTCTCCCTTCTGCAACTTCCCGGGGGCAATATACGCTCGTACGTCGTTCGTTAAGCTAAGTGAACATAATAAACGGAACGTAACATAAACATACAACCCTTGCCGCTGTACGTGTGGAGCGCCGAGACATTGCATCTCGACCGGACGGTGCTGATGCTGGTAAACATGTAAGCCAACACCCTCGCATTAAACGCCCCGGCACACTCACATAATGGCGCGCTGGGAGGCGTGAAACAATAACGCACTGGGTAAATAATACAACGACTTCGTGTGGCTTCGTGTTTCGGGGTTGGGAAAAGAAATGAATCAAGTCGATTACCAACCCCCGTCCGAAAAAAACCCCTTTCGGTTCCGGCGGTCGCCTGTGTTGCAACATGTGCTGCAGAGATCTGTGACCCCCACCGAACCATCCCACCCAAACCCCCGCGACTTACCTGGTGGTTGTTTTCCACTGCGCCGATAAAGCTCCGGTGAATGATTTAGCTGGCGTTGACACTAATGGTTCACCTTTTTTCCTGCTGGGACAGCACGTGAGACACTACGGTTTTCCGATATATTTTTGCTCTCTTCCGTTTGCCACGTTTACAACCTCAGCTCGGTACACTGGCACACGTGAATGGGCGCACGTTAAATTGAACTAATAGAATTAGATTGAAAAGCGCTTTTGTACACACGTTTCAAAATTTTGCTGAAACTAGCACAACAGATCACACCACCATATAAACCTGTACAGACACACACACGGCACTCACACATCCAATTATGTACCGTGTTACACTGCCGTAAACCTTTCCGTGGACCAGGCACGGGAACCAACTGTTGGTAAGCGACTAAACCCGTGCGACTGTGTGCCTCCAGATAGGGAAATTCAATTAAACATCACTGTGCCACGAAATCTACCATCCCCTTCACATCTGACCTCGCAGCAGTGTGCACTCGGTGGAAAAGGTGCTGGATGCTGGAAACACTGCGCGTTGAAACTCCCGGACGGATGCACGGACAGTTTCCACGGAAAGCACACACGGGTGCAGTCAACGATACACGAGGGTTATGGGGTTAGCTGAAGGACTGAACGGAAATAGCAGCAAACGGCAGTCAGGACACTCGCAGGACGAGCACAACGTCGAACGCAACGTCCGGTCTGGTCCGTATCGCACGAGCTGCTCACCGAAACTGAAGCAGAATCGCGTATTCTCCGGCCTGTTGTAAGATCGTCCGCTTTGCCGAGGCCAGGATAACGAACGCAACACGGCCACGTTCTCGGTTGCTCTCCCGCCCGGGGAGATTCGCTCCCGTACGCTCGCTCTCGACAGGACATCCGCTTATCTGGAGCTTTTTAAACAGTTAAATTACTCGCGAACCAACTGTTCAATTGATAATGCTGCTGCTGCTGCTTGCCTGCATGGAGGATGTTGTTGTCCTTTCTGGTACGCACAGCGTAGCGTTCTATTATCCTTTCGTGGAACACACTCTCTGTTTTTGCACGGGGGGTTTTCCCTAGCATTACTCTCGCCATGCGTTCGGCAGAAGGCTCGTCAAAGCTGCTTTTCTCCGTACTGGGCGACCGTGTCGTTTAAGTGCCGTTGCATCCGCTCATGTTTATCCTGATAAGATGTTGCTTTTGATCATGGAGCGATAAGGAAGTTGCTAGGAGCAGTACACAGTGTGGTGCAAAATGTTGCTCGGTGTGGTGTTTGTGACTTAACTAATAAATACTTAACTAATAGTTACTCAATTAAGAGAGAATTCATAAATCGTTTTTAAAAACAGAAAAAAAGTAATACTTATTACTATTAAACAAGGAGTTCAGAATTAATTATTATTATCAACGATATTATAATAGAAACTAATCGCAGTTTTAAGAATGATTTGCAATTATTAGAATACTAAATTAATTTAAGATATATGTTTTACTACATAAAAAATGAGATAATTTAATACAAATAATTGAACATCAAGTTTTGAAGTTTGGACACATTAAAAAAGCTTTAATCATAGTAACAAACTGAAGGTTTTTCGTTCATCTGTTGATTTATTATTCCCTTTTTGTTCGTTTTTTTTCCTTCTGCTCTGGGCTATTTCCCTCCTTGCCTTTTAACTTTTTACTTTTTTCGTTACTTGCCTCTTTCATTATCATTTCTTGCTTGAATATTTGTTCATGCTATCGTTTTTATTCCTTGCATTTTAATCTTCACTTGATTTGTTTTATGTAATTGTTATTTTTTATGTTAAGATACCTTTACCTTAGAATATTTTCATAAATCCCTTGTGACGTACAAGAATCAAGATGAATGAAATGAAATGAAATGGAACATTTCATAATAATTAGCCAATAATGTGACAGTTTATAAATAGCTAGGTTAGATGAAAATAGAAATAATAACACTTATGTTTAATCACGATGTTTTGAAGTTGAGATAATCAAAAGAACAATAATAGTAGCAATTGACTAAGAGTTTAACAAGCCATTTTGTTTTCCCAAGGGAAACTTTGTTGTAAGATAAATCATGTCAATTCTTATTCATTGAAGTACAAATTAATTGGTGTAATTGGTCCTTATGAATAAAAAACAATTTTATTCAAATTAATTTTTTTTTAATTTATAATTTGATAATGAATAATGCTACAAAACAGAATCCAACATAAAGTTTATATATTTTATTAATAAATGTTAACAAATGTAAACATCATATGAATAGTCGAAAGCAAGAGTTGGAAAACAGATTTCCAATTATTCAAATGGTCCATAGTTCGAAATGATGTTCAAAACACGCAAAGGAAAACAAGCTTGAAAAATTATAGCAATGTCCTTAGCTTTCTATTTCGAATCGTGAGCTTTCTGTAGCTTTCATGGACGGCCATAATGAAGCTTTCGTATAAAAGCTCCAAAGTTTGAAATAGATTGTTTTTACTTATGAAATGTTTGATTGGTATGTTAGTTTAAAGAGACTTTGAAACAATGGACTTTATTCGTCTCCTATTATTCCAGAAATAAGACCAGGCCATTTTGCTTATTATTGAACAATTAAACTTACACATAATCTAAGACAGAGTTCGCTTTGATAGGGAGACATTTCCTTCACGAGTGTAATATGGCAACAGTTTCGTTACTTCATAATTGTTTCATAAGTGAAAAATAACCATTTTTTTGTTTATCGCTTTATCTGCATTACATTGCACGATAAGGATCAATAATGTAAGTAACCTGATATGATGAATAAAAGGAAAAATGGCACCATTCAAAGCGTGTTTACTACATGCAGCCCAACGAATATAGGTTTTTTGTGTAAACTTTTTACCTTGAAGAATTGGTAGCTTTTTGAACAGTTTTTCTTTTTCTGCCCTCTCACGTTCTGCCAAACTTTGTTCTCAAATAAAACCCACCTCCCGAAACGTTTACGACACAATGCGGCATAGGTAAAATGTAACGCGCGTATTTTCCCAGTAGAAAAACTCATTGATCGACCAGATGTTGCATTACGTGAAGGAACGAATAAACGATTTGTTTAAGAGATGCCGTAGTTAGCAAACCTGACTTATGCCGCTCGGTAGGTGTAACACCTTCCGGTCATGGTGCCACAGTTCTAGAAAAAAAGAAGATGAAAAAACAAACGCAAGTAGCAAGCGAAAGTTGCTAAACAATGTTTTACCTTTTCGGTTTATTTTTATTATTTTTTGTTGTTGTTGCTCATATGATAGATTCGCAATGCTCTAACAGCTAGCTACAAAAGCTTCGGATGGGTACAAACCAAACAAGCGTGTGACTTTCGCCCGGAAAACATATGCTTCTTGAGTGAGAGAGTGAAGGAAAGAAAAAACTGTAGCGGAAAACCAGAAAACACCACAAGAGCAATCTTGGGGGAGATATTTTAGGGCCTCAGTTTTGCTAACCACCCTTTTGGAAGAGGATTCCCGGGAGGGAAAACTTTACTTGCTCAATGGGCCAATTTACCGAACGATGAATGGTCAGTGAATAAGTCCACCATTAGTCCTTCCATTCCTTGCTGTTACTGCCTGCTCTTATCGGAAAAAGAAAACATGTGACACAAGACCGGTAGCGGCACCGGAAGAAACGTGGTAACGCTCGACCCATTTTCCCGCTTCCATTGTTTGGGCAGCAGCGCACGAGGGGTCGCGGTCAGATGGTGGGAAAATCCAATAGTACGTTTGTTTGTTTACTTGTTTACTTGATCAAAGAAAAACGAAATCTTATCGCCTGGCGAACGGCTGGCACCTAAAGCCAAAAGAAGAAATACCTACTACAAACAAAAAAACCCAAATCTTTGAACCTACGGCTGTTACGTTCCGGTACGCTTCATTACATTGTTTTTTTTTTTCACCGTGGTTTTTCTTTTGTTGGTTTAAACTTCAGCTCGACCGAAATTGTTTTGGCAATATGTTTGTTCAAGCGATACATGCTTCAACGCTGCCGTAAGCCGAAGCAACAGCGCCAGCTGCCAAGCAGAAGGACACAGAACAAGTATTTCCATCCATCAGCGAAAAACATTAGCCTTAAGCAATGTTGTAAAAACAATTGATGCGATTTTGAAGTGCGAGTGTGTTTTCAATATGGTGTTGTAGAAAACTTATTATTGCCGTGAGTAATCAAATTGGTGTTTTTCCAAAAATGTCAGGTGTTTTAGTATTTATACCGAAAAACCTCAAATAAAAAGAAAAATAATTTGTTTATTAAATGTATCGAATCTTAGACGTCAATATGATCGATCAGATTGAAAGTTTAGAATTTATATTTTAATAAATTTCTTTTTACACCGTTTTTGATGAGCAAATGATAAATTTTTAAAAAAAGGCTGTACACAATATAAAACTGCTTTTAATGTTAAAATAAAAATAAAAAGGTATAAACGAGTTCCCAATCATGCATCCAATTCGTGAGTGTTCTTTTTGGCAGAATTGGGCCATAAAACGATCATGATGTAGAGGAATTTTCTGTTGTAAAGTGATCATAAATTTTTTTTAATAAACTTTGACCAGACTCAACTATTATCATCTTTGAGAATTGTATAGCGATAAATGGTAAATTAGCATACTTTCGCTAAGTTGATACAGCTATTCCATACCCTTCCAAAAAGACCATCTTAAACTGGCTTAATCACGCAAAGGATTTCACCTCATCGTGGAAACCTTCGCGTAGATAAAAAAAAAAAAAACTTTGAGGATCGTCGTCTAATGCTGTGACGATCGGAGACATTTAGCCTTCTTCTCTGGATCGACAAGAGGGAGGTTCTAACGGTTTGATGTTTTTAGCTCCTCGGGGTTCTCTCGAAGGACTTTATAGCAGTTTGTTGCGTTGCTGTCCGCTAACATAAACTTAGATTAATTTTCGTCGCATCTCCAACAAATAAGATCTTGTTTATTGATCACCATATTAGGACGATATTAGATGCCCCTAGCACTAAACATTATGACCACCCAATGGTGGCCTCGGCGATAGTGGCGCCGATCTTCGAACCCCTGTAGCGATGACGAAACTACCAACTACTTGTTATCAATACAGCGACATTCACTATGATAAAGGAGAGATGTTTTCGAAACAGTGGTTTATTATGCCATTATATGACCGGCATGACCCGAGTAAGTCTTGTTACGCCAAGCAACTAGGGAAGTACCAACGGAACGACTTCTTTATTCCTAAAAAAATATGTTTGTTCTGTAACATAATTTCTTAAAATTAATAGTGCAATATGAACTGTCGACGGATGACTGGGGACTCTATTCTACCTTTGTAACATAAATAATTGCAATGAGATAATTATTTATAGTTATAGTCAGATAAGTATTCTTCATCTCTAATCTAAGAAACTAAGTTCTATAAAAATATAAAACTAATTAACTAAATATACTAATTATAATTTGCTAGAACAAAAGAAGAATAAAACATCGAATGTCGTACCGCACTATTAATGAAGCAACACATATACAGTATCGAACACATATACATTCAATATGTGGAATGAAACAGTAAATGTTCTTTTATCCAAACGAATCACAGCACGAACATCACAATGGATTTTAATGCACCTCGAAGAACTCAGATGCGTGTACACGTAAATTAAATGTAAGGATAAATGGAAAATGTTAAAGCAAATCTTATACACAGGTAGTACAAAAATAAAACAATACGCCTCCCTCACCATTGCACTGTAAGTGGGAAGTTAAAATCCTTTCCCTTGTGTCATTTACTGTAATGCATCTTGCGCTCGTGGGTTTCCCTTTTTTTTCATTCACTTTCGGAACAGAAATAAAATCCGTTTTAAAAACCACTTGCCTGAGAAGACCCGGCACCCAGCTCGGTAAAACAAATTGCAGTAAAGGTAATGCTTTTATGGTGCAATCAGAAGAAATCAAGACAACGGCACCGAAAGCGAAACGGGTTGGATGGTTTTATTTACCCGGTTTATTTTTTATTAGTCTTCAAACAAACGTCGTGAAGTTACATCCCTCTTCCGGAGCAGCGAGATATGCAATGCTTTTACGAGCACCAGTTTCTGAAAGAGATTGGACCGCCTAGCCTGAAGCGATCTTGGCAGAAAGTGAATTTAACCATACCATTTGATTACGCTCACTACCATAAGTCTTATTGTTGCGTATGACGAGGGGATGTCTTGGCAGCGGCCGGTGGAAGTGGTGCTTAAAATTCATAAACATCACGAAGGAGTAGATAAATAAATTGACGGTAACGGTCTCGTCGTTTGTGTCGAGGTGGGAAAGGGACCAATGTAGGTTACTGTGATCCACAAACGGGAACCGTTCCCGGAAACGGAAGGTGTCAAGTATCCGTGCAGGTAAGAAAGATGATAAATTATTCATCATGTACTCACACGAGCTGCTCCAGTTCTGATCGTACGGCGTCGGGTGCCGATGTTTTGCAAGTGCGTTATTGACAAGATGTGTGCCGATTTAATGTCCTAACCTCAAACTCGCATGCACGGTCCGCTTCCAAGGCGTAGAAGATTATACAAACTTTCAAGAAGCAAAGTCGACGAACGGTTGGAACTATGTGTCAAACGCATGTTAGTCAAATAGCTAGCGACGGAGCATGTGGAAGCCGCAGTGCACGTTTGCCATTATTGTAGAACAGTACTACTGATTCCTGGTGTGGAAAGTACAACGAAATTTGAGGCTTTCAAAAGCTGCTTTCTGTCATAATGGAGCTGTAACATTTCGCTTGCCTTGAGTTGATGCATTTTGAAGATATGAAAGAACCTGAGATTGTGTGTATCTCCTTCCCAAGAGTATCCCCAGTGTAGTAGAAGCAGACGCAAGGGTTACACCGTCAAAATGTGTCGATCTAAAATGAAGGCACGATTAAAACCCTATTCCACCGATTTGTGATTCGTTAGGTCACGAATAACTAAACGACCAACTCACAGCCGGCAAGAAGAGGCGTACAGCTGCTCCAATGGCCCGAGTGACCTTCACCAAAGTGCATGCTCATTTGCACCGCATGCACTCGCGCGAACGGATAAAGCAGCAGTGACTGCATCGGCTAACGACAAGCCGGTACAGGCACCCGTATAGTGATTCGTAGTGGAAGCTGACTAGTTTTGTGAATGCCGAAGAATTTCCCCACATTTTCCACCGCAAACCACCGAGCGAGAACGGGCAAATGGTTATGCAGCCACACAGCATCCCACGCCAAACGTCACCCAAACGCCACCCGCCCAATGTCCCGGCAGCTGTGGTGTATGTTGTTTGTGTCTGGGCTGTGTGTTTATGTGGGTGGGCAGCAGGATTGCGGCTACGGTAAAAATGGGAATTTAATGAGTTTCATGAATTTATTATCTGCTCCACTTTCGATTTAGTGACAAACCATCGATGCTGAACCACGAGCGCTTCTGTCACCTTTCTTGTGGTGATGCTGTGTCCCGCTAGAGTGGGGGAGGCATGTTTGGTGCAGGCGTCGTGCATGCAGCAACACTGGAAGCGATGAATGGAAGGCTACCGAGCGGAACAGGGTTTGAAGGAAAAAAACACGAAACTGCACGTTTTTTGCGACCTTTTCAGTTGCCCAGCGGCTTTTCATGCCTTTGGGTTTGGCATTTTTGTGTAAGTTTTGCCGTATAACGGAATGGAACTCGGTGATGAAGATAGTCTTGTCGCAAAACAGGATTGGAACCAAAATCCCATCTGGAGCACATTCCCTCCAAGCCAAATTAATGGCAGGCCAAAAGTTCCTGAGGTATTAGTGCCCATGTGGATTGACTAATTATAACTGACACTATCAATATGTGACCAAATGCATTTAAAATCTGTTTTTCACTTTACCTATTTTTAAACTACTTATTTTATTACCACATTATTGTACCTTTTAAGTGCTTACTAATTACATTAGCTTATATGTCCCTTTACGACCACCTCCACCATGGGTTTACCGGGCACTCACGGACTTGTAACTCACCACCACTCGGTCACTCATCTATTTCCGAACGGTTTGTGTTTCCATGCGGTTTTATTTTGATTTCTGTTTTTGAAATTGGTCAAAACATTATGCGAAATTCTTGAATATAAAAGTTTTTACTAAATTGCAGGATTTTTTTACAATTCGGACCCGTATTTGCCGAGATTTCAGAGTATTTCGCTCTTTATGAATTATGCTATAAAAGTAATTGATTCTCTTAAAATCCTTTTCGACTGACATGATTAAAGAGTTTTTTGAATAAAAAAGCTTTCACTGCCATTACGCTTGACGCGACAAGTAGAAGAAAGTAGGTAAAGACGGATATTTTAACACTAGAACTACCAACCAACCATTTTGAGTCAGTAAAATTTTCCGGACTTTGCTTAGATTTGACAATTAATAATCGATCACAACGTGAATTTCTGTGAATTTGATTAATAAGTTACGATTTTGGTATTGATTTTTCCATTTGTTCAATCGCAATTTTGTACTTCGTTTCAAACATTAAACAGTATTGCTCATTATTATAGCAAAATATATAAATGCATGCATTGAATGAAATATTCCTAGAGAATATTCGATGGCCAACGTGCTTTAATATTTCATCCGTCCATAATATCGTTATATAAATATTTTTCCTGAAGCTTTACAGCATATTAGAATGAAGACTATTATACATTATAAACAAAGTACCTTTTTTTGTTATTGTATGACGGCCAGGCCGTATAAGACTTAGTTTACCACGTAGCAGGATAGTCAATCATTGCTACGGGGGAGCTGTCCGGATGGGATTTTGGTCCCGGTCTGTTGTGTGAGAGAGCAGCGCCGATACCACTACCCCACCGGGCCGCTCCAACAAAGTACATAATTAATATAAATAAAATATTCAATAGGACTAGGATGTTTCCGCTCACTAAAACTGACCAATCGTTTTGACTGGTCCGGTCGAAGAGGCAATTTCCTAATCTTGGTCGTTCTAGTGTTGAAGTTAATTAAGGAAATCTGTGGACATAAAAATCCAGTGACCATGAAGGATGTGCATGCATTATTTTACATTTTAAATGTATCAAAATAATCATAGATCTAATCATGAAGTTTCCATAAAATTTGCTAATTTTATCATAATTAAAAATGCATGCCTCAATTCAAGCCGTTTCAAGCCGTGATATGATATGAGAAAGGTCCTACAGAAATGTGTACTGTACTACGATGCTTGGAACATACAATAAAATTCTTTTAATGTTCAAAGTAGTATTTAATCACTAGAAATAAGTTGGAAATAAAATAAGTTTTCCCATTAGGGAAGTACGTTCGGGATTTTTGTACCCGCTCTCCCATGTAAAAGGCCTTCCATCTACAACTCCAACAAGTCATCTCAATTTGTGGGTAACTGGTAACCAAAAATAACAGCTGAATAACATAAGCTAATTGAATCAAACACATTTGTTTATCTTTCCTAATCTGGCGCCTTTTGTTTAAACCACAAGATTTTAAAATGTTTTATACATATAATGTTATTTATAATATTATTACCGATTTTTTACCACTTTTGTGCTTGGTAATCAATACTAATAGCTGACATAGGAGATGAAATCCATCTTAATTGGTGATTATGATCTTCGTCTTCAAATTTATCTTAATACTACTGTACATTTTGTTCTTTTTTTCTCCTACAATCTTTATCACTTTCTTGGTGTATAATTTTTTGTGTTAAATCTTTGCAGGACACAATACACCCAAATACTTAACAACAAAAATAGCTTTTCTCGATGAGCTTATCCACATTCGAATAAACACTTCTACGTATAAGCCGAACGATGGAGATAAGATAGGACCTCAAACCAATCATTTCGTTAACGTACCAACTACATCACTATTTCGTAATTACAACTCCAGCCCACTGATTATCAAAGTTATGTTAGTATTTATTTACGATAAAACATTCCATATAAGCATTAAACAAGCTTTACGGAGAATGTACAGACGGACAACATGTTTACTCGACAACTTTTAAGTATTTCCCCCAAGTGCATAATAATACACGCTGTTAAGATAAAATTACCCTTATTTCCTAGTTCCACTGCGAACCATGCTGCGTATAGATTTATCACATTTAAAACACCTATTCATATATGTACGCGGCCGGGTTTTATGTGTGCTATGAATCCCGCTCTGTTTGAACCAACCGCTGCAAGCATATCTAGAAATGTCCTCGATTCTTCCAGAAAACCTTCTCGTTGTAACGGACGGGAGGGTTTTGTTTTTATTTGCATAGCAATCATAGCGTCAGCAAAAGATCAATTTCGCTCCGATGCCTAACAACTGCCGACGGTTATAATTATTTATGACCCACTCCGATCGTAACAGCCACGGACCGGTACCGTTGAGTATTTAAGGGTGCCATGTTCGGCACTTCATTAAAAGCATGCTCATCGCATCCATTTGGTGCCCGTCCTGCGGGACTGCGGAATACACGCACCCGACCTGTATATGGACAACATCAAACATTACGACGGACAATTTATACGTCGAGTGTGTGTCTCGTTGCGTTTATTTTGCTTCTTCCGCAGCAAGCATGGCAAGGATGGTTCCGAAATTGATGAGCGTTCATCAGCACCGTTTTTGGGGGCAATGTCGCATACCCGAATGCATGAGCCCGCGTGTGTGTGTGTGTGTGTAAGCGAAGGATGTTTTATGCTCGTACGGGAACGCAGCAAAACTATCATTTCGTCGTACTAACGGTTCGCAATCGGTCACCTAATAGTGTTGGTCGTTTCCGATCCAAAGCTATTTAGATTACCATCATTACGAATTACGATCCAAAGTTCGATCGGATTCACTGTCCGGTGGGAGTTTCGAACGTTCGAAATCGCTCCGGCAATCAACACTTGCTGATGGCCGGCAGCGTAAGTGCAAAACAGTTTAGCGTTCGTTAAAATGGTCCATGGCCAAAGCGCTCGCTAGTCAATTTTCGGGTCTTGCCGTGTATTACAACACGTTTCAACGGTATTTTGTTGATCGCGGAAAGCTCCAACGTACTGCTCTCTCTTTCTCTCTCTCTGCAAAACTGCACAGGATAACCGTTTACATAACGCAAAACGATGATGTCCGTGCACCAGTATGGTAGCAATAAGCAAAAATCATTAAAAGTCATATCGAGTTCCGATTCCGGGGCTACATGCTGGAAAAGCCCGAATAACGGAATGTAGCGTAGTTCATATCGGAAACATCTGTAACCCTTACGAAGTGGGTTGCTCACTGTTGTATGTAAAGTTATGCACAGTGGTTCAAAACAAACGGGAAACGTTGTGTTGTGGTGAAAGATTTTTTATTTATTATAATACTACAGTCAATCATTAACGGTATTTTTATAATTGGGGCCAACGAAATCTAGTTGTTTTGTAATTAGTTTATTGTCAGTTTAAAACAAATTCTAATCTGCTTACTTTTGGTTGTGGACTATCCTAATGAGATTGTACGAGGTTTAAGGTGAGATTACTACAGCATATTTTCAATCGTAAATAATAAAACCTAAACCAGAGGCGTAACAATGGCTGTGTCTTACATAAATCGTTTCTGTTTAAAAATCAGTATGCTGTTGAAAATCATACGTTCGTTTTCTGTATGAAAAAAAATCCTCCAATCACAATAGACGATTCCCGCCAACAACCTCATAGAGCCAGTAAGCAGTTATTATACAAGGAGGCTACGAAGGACCTCAAGCATGAAACAGATAGCAGACGCCATTACAATTATCCTTTCGACCAATTATCTCCTTCCGATTCCGGTCCACAGTTATTACCTTTGAGTCCGATAAAGTTATGTTGAATGTCAGGAGACCCATTCCGGCTCACTGACAAAAAGTTTCTTTTCGAGATTTTGACTTATAATATCCCTGAGTCACAACGAATCGTCCAAGATTTCACCACCTTAGGGATGATCTTGAGGATGCTGATCGCCAACAGATCATTCTACAGTCTGACAAAATCTCTCAGACGTCGAATGGCTGGTCATGTCATGCGACTGGCACAGGACAACCTATCCAATGAAGCCCTTTTAGTGTCCAGTGATACCCAAAATTGTTGTAGTTTGATTGTTTTATAGAGACTTTGGGCTCTACGGAGATTCCCAATCTTTGGAAATTTCATAGGGACTTTGGTCTCTATGGAGATAGTTATCTCTGAACCCACAGTTAAGTAAAAGTCTTTGATAGATATCTCCCATACATCTAGCTCTTGCAAGTTTTCATCTGAAATGTTATTATTATAATCAAACGGATCTTAACCCTTATTACTGTTTGGCTGTGTCAAGCAAAACAGTGTATTAATTTTTGTTTGTGAAGTTGAGCAATGCAATCGAAAACTCATGTTTTCCTTCTTATTGGCTGTAAAGTATTATACATGATCTTTATCCCAATTTATGTGAATTTAATGGAATATTCCCAACTTTCATAAAAAAATCTTTGCTGTTGATAATTTTCAGAACATTGAAAAATTACAGAAGGTTGAAGAAAAAGGCGATCTGCACAAAAAGCTGGCCCAGCACAGATAAACTATTCAAGAAAACATCAGGTGGATCCTGAACACTGACATTATAGATGATTGCTTACAGATTAGATGGATTAAGTAAGTTCGGATTTTTCAAACTATTGTATATAATTTGATTATTTCATTGGTCAAATATCTGTAAATGGATGGCGGTTTCATCAGTGCTTGAAAAGTGAATGCTGGATAAAAGAAAACATTAAGAACCACTATTTAAGATCCTCCTGGCTGGATCAGGTGGAGTCAAACCTGAGAGAAATCGGATGCAGCCATGGAAGGAGGGATGGAATCTTGGACCGAGTTTCCTGGAAAAGGAATAGCGGCAGAGCATGCTAGTTAAGAAGAAGAACCCCATAAATCATTGACTTTAGAGCTAAATTGGTTGGTTCCAAATCGTTGCTCAGATTAAAAAAGCAAATTGTTTGATTTAGTTCAGATTAAATACATTATACTAATTTATGGAATACTTGATTTTTCTGATTATTAGGAAAAACCACAACTATATTATCAAATTACGAAGGCTTGATTTATGAAGAATTGCTAAATCCCTTTCTGTCCAAACACTTAGTCCCATAGTTCAGCGTCATGTTCATCACGCACATTCACGGTCACGGGCACTGTTAAATGCTTAATCCTGAGAGGATAAACCCTGCCCCGTAGAGAAATGGGCAGAAAAACTACCAAACCATACCCTTCACGAATGGTTGCTTACTAATGGACTGGTTGGAGGGATACTCGTAACTCGATAATACCAAAACCCCGTCTCCCGTTCACCGCACGGCCACCCTCCACTCACGCGCCGGACAGTACTGACGGGCAGACCGATCATTTCTCACTGCCGAAAAGCTTGGAACGCACGACGCAGGGTCCGATTTCCGGGCGGCCCCCGGAACGTGATGGTAGATCTAACAACGTTACATCGACGCCATCTGGTTAAAGTACGCTAAGTAAAACTTTTAGTCTCCATTTAGCAGTGCGTAATGGATCGCATAAAGACGTCCGTCCCGAGCCCTTTCGGTCACTGTGGATGGAATTTATTCGTCTCAACGCAAGTTTGGCAGTGCTTAATAGACTCTGCCGCTGCAACGGAAGCATAATTGGCCTCGGTCGCAAACGGATCCCCTGCCACCGGGGGGTGGGTTGCCCAGGGATGAATGAGAACGGGTTCGATACAATCCGGCGCCCATCTCTCCCGTCGGCCGTTACTTATATCTGTCTCCGTCCATTCCGTGTGGCCGCTTGCGGGGCACAAACAACGATTTGCTTCAACGCGATTGCAATCGATTTATCTGATTGAATCAACCGATGCGAATTGTGGTGAAATTCTGCTGAGCCGGCAGCTTCTTCGGGCCGCCGCTGGCTGCCATCACCAATTCGGGGTTTTCGCTCGTTACCACATCGTTTCGGTTTTTGCAATGTTATCGCAGTGGAAGTTATTAAAAATCGTCGTTTTAATCGCCCCGGGGGCGGCCAGTGGAACATCCGTACCGTGTCCGAAGCAGGCCGGGTTGAATGCACGGAATACGCAATAGCTAGGGTCGGACAGAACCTGTCGGGTTCTATTTGTTCGATGTACTCCAACGATGATCATCCTATCAAATTAAAGTGTCCGCAAAACGGGCACAGCATAATTTTCTATTTATCGTGCCATTTTATTGTGTCACGGCACCCACGTTGTGTCCGGTGTGCGGATATTTTTGGTCACGCTTGTAGAATGGTTGCCATTTCTTTTTGTTTTTTTGTTCTTGCCCACTATCTCGGGGCACGTTCCATCAAAGCGAACAGGACGATGTCCGGCGATACACCAAGGATGTTCTAAACGTGGCATAAACACTCCCACACTATGGGTGTGTGTGTGTGTTGGAGAACCAAAAGGAAATGAAAAAACGAAAACCAAGAAAGGTTGCGCCAACGAGTGCCTTACTTGGCAAATGAAGTTAGTGGAACGAAAGAAACATAAATGCGCAAGGTAAACAAGGTGGCTGCAAGAAGCAGCGACACTTTTCGGTGTCCGAAAAACCACATCGATTATTACCGTTCGGGCAACACCAGCGAAAGGTGTGAAAACCAAAGGGAAAAACGAAACGAAGAAGTGCAAAAAAAAGCAAAAAACACACACACACACACAAACCGGAAGGAAAAGCTGTGCGAAGACCATTTTGTATCCGTTTTTAATGCTTCCCGCTATACCCGGGGGTTCCTGTTACAGAAATATTTCGCCGTGCTGCTGCTATCCCACTGACATTTCCATTCACACGCTTCCACCCCAAAGAACAAACACCCGTGCTTCAGGGACGCTTTTTGCTTGTCGAAGTACAAAAAAAAACGGGGGAAAAAAACGAAAAGAATGCTTTCGGCTCAAGCGTTGATATCCGTAGCGGATGACGAAAATTGAGTTATATCTTCATTTTCTATCTATTAGAAAGTGGAGGCTCCTGTCGCTTGTTTCAGGCACGATCATGTGGAGGACGACCATCGCCAGCTGATGATGATGATGATGATGATGACGGTGATAATGATGACGATGGTATTCGTGGTAAAAGTTGTGAGCTTAGCGGTTTGTGAATTTGTGTATGCTTCTGAAACGTTAGTCTCTGCATTTTTCGAGGAGTTTTTTTTTTGTTCCTATTCTGATCGGTTTCCCGTACGCTGAGCTATCCAATGTAAAATGGAACATATTTGGAGAGGTTTATAGCAAGAATGAACATAAAAAAACATGATGTTAATGTAATAAAACGAACAAAGCATATCAGTATGCTTTATTATACAACCTTCTTCCATAATAAACCCAATGCTTTCCAACGGAATCTACGCCAGCTAAAACTGTGGACGGCTAAGCCTTGGGTGTCGTCCATAAATTACGTAACGCTCGAAGGAAGGGGGGAGGATCGCTCAAACGATCAGTGGGGGGGGGGGTTGGATATGTATTACGTAACAAAAACTCAAATTATTCTAGCGTTCTATATACTTTGCATCTGGTGTAGATTTCAGCAATTCAGTTTTGCACCGAGAACGAGCATGCCCTATGTCCGGTCAGATGAATTCTCTGCGATGTTCTGTCAATAAATATTCGTTTATGATTCATACTACCAACAATATGATCTCCCCTGGCTGAGGCCAATGGTAGCACTGTGGTATACGAAAACACAATGCAATCGGGCACCACTGCGTTTTCTCTCGGGCCACAGAATCGGCCATTATTGCGTTACTATTGCATCAATTTGAATTCTTTTTGTTACAAAAACATGACAACTTCCGTTGGTCCCACATCATACCTAAACACTCTAGTTTATATTTAAACTATCAAATGATAATTAATACGAAAAGTCACAGCTAATATGGAAACAGGATGACGAGGTTTGGGCTGAACGTCACTTTATTTTTCCTTGATCTTCCGCGCGTTTACAAACTTTTCCGTGTTACTTGGTCGGCGGTTGGCTCACGTGTGTTCTCTTCGCCTCTAATCCCGGCTCCTAATATCCTCCCGTTATTTTTGTTTTGTTTGTGGTAGTGATAGGAGGAGGAATGGGGTTGATAGTGTGGTAGTGATAGGATCAGGAACTTACGTCCGCTGGTAGTTGAGGTAGAGATGGGCTAACTGCCCGGATCACTACACAGGATATTCAAAGAAATCATACATTGCAACAAAGTCATGAGAGCTAAAATTTACATTGCGGCCATAAAGATGAGCTGCAATACCATTTCTTCAAAACACAAGCGTTTCATGTCTAAGTCTTTGTTTTTATGTGAGTAATTTCTACTGTTGAACTGCTAATTGATGTATTCTTCATTTGATAAATAGAATGCTATACATACATTGGTGTATTGGCGTATTTGTAAAATAGCGTTACAGAAAGTATTATAATCGTTATCAATGTATTGTAAAAAGGTTTCGGAATAAGTAACGAAATGTTACTTACGAAATGTTGTTAGAATCTCTCATCAAATTATTGCCGGACTCAAGCTCTCTGGGGAATTTAGTCTCATATGGAATCAGAATCCATTTGAGGTCTCGTAGTTATACGCGTCGTGTATCCCTTTTTCAATGTTTTTGTTGTTGTACTTCTTTTTTTTTGACTATCTACTACATTAGTATTGGTTAGTAAAAATTATAGCACTTGTTCAATTGTTTGTGAAACACTATTACATACTTCATTCAATCAACATGAAAAATGCAACCTAAAAATCCCAATTTTAGCGTTACGTAATTTATGGACGACTTCTAACAACTTCAGCAAAAGAGTCTAATAAACCGTCCTGTACTGACTATTGCTTTGCGCATAGTTTAAATAACATTGCTCGTAAGGAAGCAACACATTCTTTCCTCATAATGAACCTCACGAAATACAGACCATGGTTACGGTGTGGTAAACTATGCCTCGCTGTTAACAATATTTACCCAATGAAAGAGACTGGAATTTTTGATCAGGTATATTATCAGGCGGGCGGCCAAGCGTAATGAAAGTTAGATTACTTTTTTCTTCTCAATTATGGCGGCCGGTTTGTAGCCGGTGAAACCAAAGCAAAATCGGAAAAACTAGAAATTCTAAATGTTTGCAATGTGATTGGATGCTTGTCCAGAATGCGGGGACATTAACTACCAAAAGTCGGTTTCTTCAATAAGTACATGTACATATTCTTGTAGGAATGAGGATACAAAAAATTAAATATCCTTATTGGATAGGTAAAAATACCTCAACAATGTAGGTGAAATGTCATTATTGCGACTAGGAAGAAAAGTTTTTTGTTTTTCTTCATATTTGATAGCACTACAACCTCGAGAGGTCTTTGCCTTTGGTATTTCTGGGTTGCTTGATTTGTATTTACCACTACCTTCTACACCTCCGAGCAGAGCACTGAGCCTTTAGCTCCACTGTAAATGCGTTCGATTGAAACTCCTTCCTTGAAAATCATTCACGCTTCCGATGCAATCTTATCACACTCGAATGAACACTCCTAAAATATCTACACACATGCCAGCGCTAGGGCATGGACGATTAGGTGCCTTTGGAACATAAACTTTAATGGATTGAAATTCTCTGCCTCCATCTCCGCACCAGCCCACGGCACATGAGCCGTCCAGGTCAATAATATCAATCTCAAGCTGCTCCGTACAGCCAACCAGCTTGGAGGCTTCTCAATATCCATCTCACCGTAGCACCGAGGCACTACTCCCCAGTCGGTCCCAGTGGTCTATTTAACCATCGCTCAGCATGAACGAGGGTTGAGTGAAAAGTGATGCATATGATTTATAGGATTATGTGTCAAGCAGACTGTTGACTCCCATCACGCATATATTTGCTAACAAAACATCCAGCAAAGGAGTTGGCGTCCAGGGTACCCATCGACACCCGGATAGTTGGGCACCGGGTTTAGCAGACCTTTTCCGGTGCGCTTACTACTACCACCACCACCTTGGCAGCTTGGGCTGAAGTGGAATGGAATAATAAAAATAAATAAACAAACTGCAGGAAGTTCACCGTCCCGATCCGCCGGCATTGGACAGGATGAACTGGACAGGACATGTCTGTATGATGGTTGTTCAATGGTACCCAGTGCCCCGGCACAATAGGCTCCCCAATTCCAACGCCACATCCAGTGCCGTGTACGTATCACCGTAGCATTGGTATGCCTTCGGCCGGAAAGCTTATTACCACCGCACGTCCTAGTACACTCAGCTGGCCATGTTTCCGTTTCCTTCATCAATCATCGTCTGGGAAAGTCGGACCAAAAGCGTACCGCATCCATCTTTTCCCGGTGGGTGCGAACGTCTCGAACCACTCACTACGTGCCGCAAGCGTCACGAGCGGCAATCTCTTGTAAAACTCCACAACCACTAGCGGTGAATCGATCTTTCCAGCCCGGTTATGGTTATGACAGGCCTCGACAGGTTCTATTCTTGCTCAGGACATCATCGAGGCAGGGCCCCGGAGATGTGCGGCTAGTAGTTGGCGAACATGCCGGCCAGAACGTTGAAGCTGTGCAGTATGTTGGAAGACCCTATCTGTGCAAAAAAAGACCCGGTAGCTGGCTTTTCATCAGCAGAATCCTCAAAGATTATGGCAATCATTTAATGGAACGTTATTGCGATACCTCGCACCGTGTGGTTCCGGCCCGGGAATGGTAATCCGGCCGGTACAGCGGTGGCTACACACTCAACGATAAGTTGACAGCATCGTTATGGTAGCATGCCATATTTAGAGGAAGATGTTTTGAAAAATGGCTTTTAAATTAAATCTTTATGTCGAGCTTACTTCGAAACTGCTTGTCACTAGTTTTTGTGGTGCTTCCTGTCGTTGGTTTGAGTTTTTTTAGTACACTAATTTCTGTTTTGTTTAAATAACGAAACAAAACAGGCACAAACTAGCTGTCCTAATGGACATCGTTGGGCATAATAGTTATGTATTGTATGCAAGGGTTTATTAATCAATTTGTACAACAAAACAGTTTTCTATTTTTTTAATTTATTCTTTAACGTGATTGACGAAACGACCTACTCGCTAATGCCGGCCATATAATGGCTTAGTACACTTATTAATATCAAGTAGTTGGGTAGCCAGTCTTCACTACGGGGAAACGGTTCGGATGGGATTCGAACCCGGTCCTTGCCGTTTGAAGACTGGACGCCACTATCGCCTTGTCCCCCTTTTTGTTTATTATTTTTATTTATTATTTAGGCGCTATTCGTTTGAATATATTTCCTTGTTCTAGTCAATCTAAAATTTTATTGATGGGCCATGCTTTTGGTCAGCTTAAGCGAATTTTGAAGTTATGAGGGTATGAAGGGGATTTAAAGCGTCTACTCCTCGACAGTAGAGGCC
The DNA here is from genome assembly GCA_000349025.1 of Anopheles minimus. Taxonomy (NCBI): domain Eukaryota; kingdom Metazoa; phylum Arthropoda; class Insecta; order Diptera; family Culicidae; genus Anopheles; species Anopheles minimus. Next base: position 15,134,642 of record KB663832.1, on the reverse strand, counting down.
GGCTACTCTTTCCTTTTCCTATTATTCGTCTATTGCACTAAAACCTTGAGAGGGCTTGGCCTGCCCTTTTCTGGCTTCCGTGATTTGTATTTACCCTTAACAGGATATTCAGTCCTACGTATGAGGAAAGATCTGGATGTGACTTTGAACCGCTACTATCGACTTCATCACTACAACTAGTATTACCCCTATTTAATCTGCTGTCGCCATCAGAAATCGACTGTCAATTTTCTCTAAAAATGAATTCAGGACATTCGCCAAACGCATTCGTTCCGGAAAGGTTGACGCGAAGCACTCATTGCACTCTTTTACACTCATTTCGTATCATTTGCACTCTTTGCAATTGCAATTTGCAAGCGCTACTCACTGTTTGAAATATGACCTACTATGATGATTTTCATCGATTTAAACTGTTACACATGAGGTCGATCGATCCCGTTTGTATGGAAAGAAATACCTGTTAGAATTAAGCAATAATAATTATTAAGATTAGATGAATTCGAAATTAGCATGAAATTATAAACAACACTTGACAACACTAGGAGCAGTTAGTATAAACAGGACGCCAAATGTAAGAAAAATGAACTGTGGTAATTTGAACTCTGTAAAATTGACGATTGAATACACATTAAGAAAGCGACATCCACCCGAGTCACACCACTTTTTACACTCCCGAAATATCACAAGTTTCTCCCATTCACTACCGGTGTAATTTCTACAATACCCTACACTTTGAACAGCGTCTGCCAACTCTGTGATGGGACAATACAAGAAGAACTATAAATTGTCTGTTTTTGTTATCGATAAGCAAATGATCACCTTTTTGTGTCTCCACTCTGTTCATCACAACTCTGCAAAATGAGTGTCGCCCGGCGTTGACCTTTCCGGAACGATCAAGTTTGACGATTGCACTGATTGTTTTAACATTTGAATGGAAAGCTCATGTAAGAAGTTAATTAAAAACTTGTGTTAATTTAAAATTTTCTGGCTTGCCTTAGCAATTTTTAAGTTTTCTTCAATCCTAAGCTTTCCTTGGAGAAAATGCGTCAAATCACCAAAAGACTCCTTCAAGTCCAACCGTTCACATGTATTATACTTATATTCATTCATTTTTATATAAATTCATATAATCATCGATTCATAAAGACATCCAACCGGAACTTGGATAAGAAGTTGTTGAAATAAAAATTTAAAAATAGAACAAATACAATTCACCAAGTGCTTCACGTTTGCTGCTCCAGCATAAACCAAGCGCATTGAACCAATGGGGAAAACGGAAATAACATTTCCGTAGCTGCTGTCCCCAACGGCGGCACCACTCACAAACTATCGTTAGTAAATGTTACAAAATAGATTTCATACTCTTCGGAAAACCCCTTGGAACATGTTTCGCACCTTTCCACCCGGCGGGTTGCATGATTGCAAGCGGTTCCTTACCAGCATCCAGCGCAGACGAAGAGCTTTCTCGTGTAAAACAGCTCTTAATGTTTCGGCTGCACCTGGTTCGAGCGGGTGCAGCGATATGCTGCCAGGTGTAATGTATCGCCTATCGTTAGTGGCACGACCATTGCACCGAGCAGGACCAAATCCAATTAAAGCCGCTTCTCATGCAACGGCAAACCACATGAAGCGGTTTCGAGACGACCGGAACCTCATCCAGCCGGCAGTGGAAAACCAAATAAGGTGGCTATTTATAAGTTCACCGCCGCTTTGATCCCGACTTTATATACACTCACACAAACACATATATACTGATTAAACGGCACTGGCCACAGCTGTGGTGTGTCAAAGCTTGGGGTTAAAATAAACTATAAGTAGAAATAACTGAAAACCGAACACATTAGTGCCTTAAACTAGTGCAGTAAATTTTGGAAAAAGTTTCTATTTTCTAATCAAAAATAAAAAATACTACATTTTGAGTAATCTGTAATAATTTCTTTCTGGATAGCCGTATACATTTTAGGTCAACTGTAACGTTGCAGGTTTTAAGCAACAATTCTAGCCAAATTAAATCATAACTCTAAAACCAAAGTTTAAATCTTTAGATTAACACCGCAATCGACATACAAAAAACAAAGCCAGCTTCAATGGGTTTTCCGTTTAGGTTGCCAATTAATTTCGGGTTATTACAGCGAACGGCGCTGCAAAATTCGATTCGAAATCTGATGAGATGTAATTACCAGCCACAAATTACCATTCGCCCGCCAGTCCCCATTGACAGGCTGTATAATTGTTTGGACACAAATTTAATGAGGAAAGAATGATTAATCCTTTTGTGTGGCCGGGTTCGATATCGAGGCTGAGTTAGGATGAAATATACATTTTTTTACTCTAGTTTTTACTTCACCGCACACAACGCAAGCTCATGAACGAGTACAGAATTGCGATAAAGTTGCTTGTTTCAGCGGGTTTCATTTGAATTTTTTTGTATTAGGGAAAAAATCGGATTTTTTCTCCATCGAACCCGCATCTTTGTTGAACATTACAGCAAAAAAAAACAAACAGCAAGATAAAACGTATGGCTGCTATACAATGGAAGAATATATACACAAAAAAAGCTCCCTGCCGGGTGCTCCGAGGAAAAAAAAACAGTTCCGTACGAAAAAACGGGGATATTACCATTACGTTTTACGGTTTCGGTTGCGTGGACGTTACCAAAGAGTAGTCCACTGACCAATACATAATCGCTATAACCATGGTACAATGTCACTGGGAATTCATTTGCTCATTTGCTGAAACAACCAAACCTCTAGTGATCATTTGAATTTAGTGTTATTTATTGTAGGAAGCATCCATCGATCAAGCAACTGTAGTACACCTGTCGCTGCAACAGCCAAGAGTTGCGGAAGATGAAAGTCATCATCGGGCGCGCTACACTTGTCCAGCCGGCGATCGTTCGACGCACGTTAAATGGTCTCCGGAACGAATCACATAATTTGCTCCAATGATGTCTTGTATGGTGGAGTCCGTGTCTGTGTGTGTGTGTGTGTGTGTGTGTGTGTGTGTGTGTGTGTGTGTTGTCTACGACTCTTCCTCTTCTTCTGTTCCGTCTGCTAGGAAACAAGTGGCTGGTAATTTCATGCATGCGTAATATTTATCATGGTGATCTAGTGTATGCGTGCGTCTGAGGTTTTTTTCCTTCATTTCTTCCGCAAAGCACCCTTGTATTGGTTTGCGCAAACAAACACAAACATAGCATCTCTTGAGGGTGAGACAGACACTTTTGATTTTTTGTTTCTTTTGTCTGGTGTTGTGTTTTCACCCCTTCCAGCGTGAGATGGTTTCCAACTATAAACAAGCACCGCAAAAAAAAAGCACGTTGCAGATTTCTTGAGTTCTGGAGCCCTTTGCTGTAAAACGATTTAGTAAAACACTCCAAACCAACCCCCCAACCGTCGAGCTGCTCTGAACAGATTGATTGGTTCAGCAGTTATTTTGAGTGGCCGTTTTTTTTTTTGGTGTTTGGTGTATAGTTTCGTTCCACTCTCGATCGTACTTTGCGCGACCAAGTGCTCTTCACCTTCACCTTCATCAGCAGCCAAAGCTGTGGGGCGTTGCGTTTGTGCGAAACGAGTGTGTGCTTGAAACACGCACACACACACGTAAGCAACAACATAGGAAATTGATCGTCTGGTCGTTGGGGAATTGCCCTTCGATTTGGATTCGGTTGTTGCTCCTGCCTGTGGAAAGGTTTTGCTAACCAACCAGAAGCAACATTTTTCATCACACAGAGTGGTAAGGTCTCCGGTAAAGTTTCCTGCGAACGACTCGCTGTAATCAGTCGCTTGTCGAGAATATCATTTTTGCGACAAGCTTACACGTTTGCGGTCGCCACGTACGCTTTTGCATGTGCGGGAATAGGTAAATCAAAGAAACATAAAATTGCTTCCGTGCTGCTGGTAGCGGGTGACGAACGTCTCACCGGGTGTGGAAGCTGCCATTCGCAAGCATATTCTTCACGAGGTTGCCCCAGTGAGGGAGAAGATTCCCTTAGATCAGTGGTTGGCAACGTACCGTTTTTTTGACATTGTGGATGTGGCCCTTCGACATGAAACTTTGTCACCTTGCTAGGAATGTCCCCAAATTGAGGAGAAGAGCATTATAGGTTAGTTTTGAATTAATTAGAAAATGAGATATCTCACGTATACGCTCAATTTTTTATCTAATTTCTAATTTTAACAACCGTTTGGGCACGTTTTGCCATGAACATTAAGAACATTACATCCTTTTAGTGCGAAAAATAGAATACTTTGATACATGCTTTTACTGCTTCATTCGTCCACGACGTCAAGTGCTTTAAAATATTTGGAAAAAATGCCTTTTTCATTGGACGAAACTGACAGATGAGAAATAATGATACAAACAACAACTGTTAAAATGTCAGATTGAATACTTTAAAATACGATAAACAGCTCTGTTTTTGAGAAAATGCCTTTTCAAAAGTAGTGGGTTAGGAATAGTCGATTAATTTGCCATAATTGTTACTGAGCAGAGTGAGAATTTGATATCCGTTCAAAATCAGTTGTCAGATATGACAGCTGTCTCAGTTGCCTGAGATATGGTCGAAACAATAAGTAAGAATTTCCCATTCCCGTTTTTTATTTCAGCGTGAACATCTGTTATATATTTTTTACTAAAGCGCAACTACATTTTTATAAATATTCCTTGACATTTTTCAATTTACAAAACATTCCATGTTTTATATCAACGATTTAAGTTTGAGTAAATAAAAAATATAAAATTTAGCACATCTGAATTTCAATTCTTTTACTGCCAACTGTTTGCCGACCACTGCCTTAGACGGTAGTTAGAAGAACGCTCTAGGCTACGGATGCCTAGGTCATGCTTGTGCCATTCAGCAGCGAAGGAAACTCTTTGGAACGTAACATCACAGAACAACGATAAGCCCGAGGGCTTGCACTGGTAGCACTCGTTAACTAACGAAGTTCGCATATAGGTGCTTATCAGGCGACTCCTTAAGGATGTGCGAATTTCTTTCCCAACGGTGGCGGAGGCAATCCCATTAGCAGAATGATGGCTAAAGCGTAGAACGGAAAGACACCTGCAGCTGGGAGTAAAAAATTAACCGCAAGAACGTCGACAACGACGACGAAGACGACGCTTCAGAGTCACCATAATCCGGGTGACATTTAATTTGGTACTCGATTTGGAGGTAAAAACACACAGACACACACGAATCAGATTATTTTTTTTCGGCAAATGGTTGAATGTGGGTTAAGGTTTCGTTTCATTTGATATGCCTTGATTGCAGGTATGGTAGAACATTGAAGATTGGTTCAGATGCTATGGGACACATTTTCACAGGTTTTATCTACGTAATTCCTCATACTAGATTTTTTTAGGGTTGCTTACACCTTGAAGAGTAGGATTTACAAGGGAGTTTTGATATTGAGGAGTAATGTATATGTAAGAAGAACAAAGGCTTAGCAATAAGCTACTTGTTATTAACGCATTTAAATTTCATACTAATAAATAGTTTTTAGTTCCTTCTCACTTTTATCAGTTTTATTAATTTTATCAACAACATTGGCAAAACGGCGATAGAAGCTTCCGGCACGTGTTTCGAACACGTCTTCAATTTCGAATGATAGGTGCGTGATATAAAAGACCTCAGGGTCTAGACATCACAACAATAGCCCGAACTGATAGCAAACCTCAAATCATGTAATGTAGTTTTTTTCCAATAATGGCTATAATTTGATATTACAATAATAGTAATTTGCGCGTCACCACCTAAACTATTTTAAACACCGTAATATATTTGGGAGTTCATTCTAACGTTTGAAACGTAAAGTTCAACTTTCTTGGGACGCTGGTTTAGTTCAGTATTTTCGTATTTCGTATTTTATCGTGCAAAATATATCCTTTTTTTGCCCAATTTAGGGAGTTTTTCTATGAAACCACAATCTTCCATTAGTTATTAATTGGTATCGAAGAGAGTTTTGTTACTTATTACCACTTAGAATATGGAAACCGTCAACAACTCTTCTGCGAATGAATGGCAATTTTTGAGCAGAGTAATACTTGTGATAATGATGAAGAGTTGCCAAATGTTTCTGATGAGAGTATGGAGGAATTTCATCTGATTCAGAAGTCATTCATTACTCAAAATGTTGGTGTAAGACTTTGCCTAGTAATACAAGAGATCTTTTAAACACGAGGATGTCTTGTGTTTGTAAAAAAATCCTCTCCGCATCACGCAAGTCTGAACAAGCCACGCAGACCTGCATTGTCCCGCCATTATCATCCTACACGGTTAGAATTCCTCTTCAGCGTGTTCTGCTGATCTGTTTACCTCTACGTTGATAATCATAATAATCATATGATAATTTTCACAATTGTGAATTATATCCCAAAATCAGATATTAGTATTAATTTAAATCAATCGTGAATCGAAATAAACCACAATTGCCATAGATTACCATACCGAGAATCTTCCAACATAATCCTTACTTCTTCGACTCCCTCTAAGAGCCTCAAAATGACATCTGTTCTACTCTGTATTATTCTTCTGGTTCTATTCTGTGCAAACTTCTTTCCGACATAAAAGTGATATCAACAATCTTCAGAATATTCCTTGAATCTTCCAACTTGCTCCTTACATCTTTGACTCTCTCCTCTTCTTCTTGCTGGTATACGTGTAATTGCTCATCAGACACCATGCACAGATACCATGTAGTTGGATAGTCAGTCCTCACAACGGATTTGAACCTTGGTTCTGTCTCCTTGGTTCCCGCTATGAGCCTCAAATCGTCAACTGATCCACTATGTACTGCTTCTGCAACATTATGAAATTGAGATGGAATTGATTGAAAAGAGAGAAATTATGAAATTACTTAAATTTGTAGCAGATTGTATCTGAATCTTCCGAAGATTCTTTCCAATTCCAATAGCTTCCGATTAACAATAGCCTAATTGGTATCGAATAATGAATGAATGTAAGATATCTGCAGGTAAAAATATAGATTCCACCTACCACATGCTCATCAAAACTTTATCATTTTTTCTCAGCTACATCCACACCATTCTGCCATCACTTCTTTCTTATCATTTCTTCTTTTCGCATCCAAGCAATATCACGAGCTTCGTCACTTTTACAATCAAACGAACAGTGCAGGTGGATGCGCGTTTCGCAAACTCTCGGCGAACCATGAAACGCTTCCATTCCATGACATGCAAAAGCAAAAGCTCTTCACCTCCCGCATCGGCTTACACTCAATCATTCGCGTTTGATTTGTAACGAGCTTTCGGAGGTGGGCGAGTACGGCAAAATGGTACGCTTGCCGAATCGTCCTTCGAACTTTTAGCCAACTTCCATTATCCTTGTGCTAGGTTCGCCGTTAGAATGTACACTTCTTCCTTTTGCGCTTTAGCGCCTTCGCTTCTGCCAATAAGCTGCGTGCCAAGAGTAATGCGATTTTCACACAGTGCCCCGGGAATGGCGCTTACGGCCACGTGGCCCCGCGCCGAATGCACTGAAACGGTGGGTGGTGGCACTATACAGCTACACAGCAAAGGCACGTTTGAGAGATTTGCGCCCGCGGGCGAACACATAAATCAAATGCCAACAATGGTCCTGGCCAGTCCCCAGTGCCGGCGGGTTGTAGACGGGCGCATTTTGTGGATTTGGATAAACGGTTCAGTACCACTGTCGTGCTCGAGTTGATGCTCGATTTTCCACCCAACACTGCGCCATGTTACGGCGTTATGGCAGCGGCACCGAAAGCATTAAGCATCGGTTTAATTGAATTTCCGGCCCGATAAGACCCACCACGTCGTGTTGGTGTGGTGCGGGGGGGGAGGGGGGGGAGGTGGTTCTGAATCACCCGCCGTGCCAGCATAAACTTTGCCACGCTAGAACAAAACAATCGAAAAACTGCCAAAACCATCGATCGCCACCAAATTTCTCATCAACATTTTAGCCGTACCCTGCGCAGTGTGGAATTTGTTTTGGCTGGCCATTTACTCTCGACGACCTTCCCTAAACAGTAGCCCGACGGTAGGCGAAGGAAAACCCCAAGCAAAACATTGGTTTAACAGTAATGATTTGCTCGTTTGCTCTCGCATTTCGCTACAGCGCAAAACTTCCCGCTTCTCATTATGCGACCTTTCCCATTTGAAATAAGATATGGACGGGTGGACAAATGGTGGGTTCGGTTTTGTAAAATTTAACGAGCCATTATCGATTGATATTCTCGATGACGGTTCAACGCGAACATGAGCACCGTTCCGTTGCACTGAAGCGTAGAATATCCCTCATCAGCTCGGTAAAGGCACTCTTAACACTAGTGTTTACACGAATAACAGCGCCATTGGCACACTGGCTCGGTTCAGTTACATGCCCCTCGATGGGAGATTGTTATCAAACGATCGTTTAATTAAATACCCCTAAAGATCCGCCATGCGTGGAAAATTTAAAAGGTAATGTAACACCAGATTTAACAAACGATTATCACCCTTTCGTAATGAGGATGGGTAATCGGGTGCACATATTCTGCGCCCAAATCAGGTCAAACGGTCAATTGTGTTGATGAAAAGCGTTTAAAATCGTTTTCCCCACACCCTCCATCGTGCAATGCGTTGGAAGGATACATCAATCATGCGCGGGAGCACAATAAAATGTTTCATATTGAATTTTGAAAAAAACCCACACTCCGTCCACCAAATGGCGGACGAACCCTTGGCGCAATCGGGATGTGCAGCGAAACGTGGTGGGATCTTCATTAAGCTGGTATGAAATAATGGTTATTTGAATCGGTTGTAATGAATTATTTTGCACCAAGCCATCCCAGTCAGTTTTCGTGGAACGTCCCCTCCAACAGCGGTGCAAGCGATTGATAGATAGTGCTACCCATTCATACCGACGTTCCGACGGTTGGAAGTTGCGGAGAATACTTTGTGCTAAATGATCCGACATCCGAACGAACCCGACCGGGGAAGCTGGGAAACATTTTAAAGCAATTAATCAACTCCGTACGAATTCGCCGGTTCCTCGGGGGGAGGAGGGGGCGGTGTGGGAGGGTGGAAACTATCATCCCAGCGTAATGGTGGAAGCGTAAAATTTGCTTCCCATCCAATCTGTGCCGATAATGTTCACCCTGTGTACCGAGTTTTTTTTTTTTCGTACCGACAAATTCCATTCCGTGCACTTCGGCAGTTGTGCCGTGCCGATCGGAATGAATAATCACATATGCGATTGGAAAATTACAACGAACGCCTTCGTGCTGTCCGGGGATTCTCGGGAAGCGGCCGGATAAATGAGAAGACGACACACAGGCGCGCGCGTTTGGAATGATGTTCCCATTTCCGAAGTGGATGCACTTGGGGAGATGTTTTTTCTTCTGAATTCCTGGGAATTTTTCCTTAATATGCTCGAAATAGTGAGAAGCACATTGCGCATTTGAATGGAATAAAACCTCAAAAAGTGTAACCTTGTTACAGTTTTTTCTTTGGAGAGGCTTTGTTTAAGAAAACCAAGAAATCCAAGTTTTTATATTTTTATCACTGAACGATTCTAAGTATGTCGGCGTCCAAGTTAGCACAAACTTATTTGGAATATTTTTTATTGAAAATTTTAATCAAAGTTCTAAATTGTGTACACATTTCTAAAACATATAAAGTTCTCCATCCAGCCGCCCGGAATGTCTCCAAATCAATGTAAATTACATTCTAGTTGAGGTTTGAATTTAAGGTTGCTATTTATATGCTTTGCGGCCTTGTCATTCTTTATGGAAACAAATCACCGTCGATTTTGACGAATAGAATTGGAAAGTTGGTTTTCGTTGCATAAAAAACATTCAAATAAAACTGAAAGAAAAAACGAAAACCATAAAAATGTAAAAAAATCAAACACATTTTATCAATATAAAAACAAATCAATATTTGACCTCATACCGTTCAATAGCCTTAAAAATTGCGGAAAACGTTCAAAACGATGGTGGTTTAAATTTTTATGATAATTTTTTAATTAATTAATCCTTTTTTAAAAAATTTGAATTTTGGAAAAAAAAATCGTTTCTGGTATTTTTCCGCCTGCTGTACCAACGTCGTTTATAACCACAGTATTTATAATACTAAGTTGACAACTTTATGTGTTTGTAATAGATATAATTAAATCTTCATAAACGAAAACATTCCTATCTTTCCTCATCAAAATCCCGTATGCAAAAGGTGGAGTTACGCATGCGAAAACATCTTAATCGTTCTTGGTAAAATGAGCTATGATTAATTCATTGTCATCTCTGTGGTTCTTTAAAAATAATTAGAATTTTTTTAGCTTTCTTTATTTGGAAGTTTTTGTTTGTTTTTTGTTTTTGTTAAACACACTTACCAACTATAGAGGGTAATGAATTATTTTACAGTATATTAGTAAATTGTAAAGAACAAAATATAAATTTATGATCGTGAACTGCAGATGCCGCACTGCTTACTTATTTTTCTGAACTAGGTTGGTCAAAGGCTTTTATTTCGTTTTCTGAACATGTAATTATTTATTGATGGTCTTCTCCATGTGTATCACAACTGCATCAAAATCATCAACTTTCGATAAAAGCTTTCAGTATAAAGTAATCAATTTGGTTCGAAGTAAATTACAACTTGTCGAACGATAAATTTTAAAGTGGGCAAATAAAAACGATAACATTTCGTATTTGGGTGGAAATTAGGTATTATGAAAACAATTATATAACGAAAAATTATATAAAAATGGACGTCACACTTTACAAAACACACGAAAAACTAAGTTAAATTTTGACAACACTCCAATCATGATCGATATAAACTTCCTCGATTTTGTTTGTTTTTTTTCTCAAAAAGTGAGTTGCAAAGGTTGTTATAAAATATAAATACATCATAACTAATTCATCGACATTTCAATTTCATGACACAAAAAAACAATGGTTTCATACCGACATTTGCTCCAAACTGCCCACTGTTTAATGTGATCATCTCTATCGCAAAGTGCTAACTTTCCGACTGATGAAGATATGAAGTGGCCTTAGTCGATCTTACGATCCACACGATCATCAGAGAGAAAGGGAAAATGAACATTTTCTTACTCAGTAAGCGGGTTGGTACAAAAACGAAACAAAATGGTCTATCGTGTCGACTAGCAATCGAACAGAACCGACCGGAATCGATTGAAGCTAGCTGAACGGAGAAAATGTAGACCAACGAACGAAATCGATAGTACGCCCAAAAGGAAAAAAAATACAACCTTATATTCATTTTACACAAAAAGCCTCTCTTCGAAACATTTATCTTTGTCAGCTCGCAAAGCATACATACCTTGCGCGCATTTCTTGTTCTTCGTTTTCGCTAACCCTCCTTTTCACCGACTTGTGCTGGTTCTTCGGTACCATCATCATTGGAAAACTTACGACCGGTTAGAACATTTATCCCATGCTCCGTTTGACCGGTCGCTTCGAGAAAAGCTACAAATCAAACGGTGAGGCTTTAGCACTCGGAGCGCACAGTACAATGGGAATGAGCGCTGCCTGCGGAAAGTAATAAGCGGCCAAAATTGATCATGATTTAGGCAGTGCGACCTAGACCCTGCCGCCAACATATTGCGAAGGGGGTTTTCGCTCACGGACACATCAGTAGTGGGCCAGTTTTAATCTAGACCGATTCGCATATGGGTAGATCGGAATGGGGGACGAAAACAGCGATAAAACACCTCCGTTCGGAACAATAAATTGCAGTTTAAACTTTTATTGCTCCATACTGTTGCTTCCAGGCAGCCATCTGGTCCACCCGGTGGATCTTCTTTCCATATTTGGAGCTATTTTGGTTCCATTTCTGGGTTTGTTGGGACGAGCTTAATCGATCTTACGAAACGCGGCAGCCTGGTGGATATGCTTACCGGATACCGGGTCGCTCTCACCCAACACTCCAACATAGTTTGCAGAGCTTAGCTGCTTGGAAGGATAATTAACTTCCAATGAGACTGTAAATATTGCTCTGCTTGAATTCAACTTGTCGGTTGTATTGCACCTGCATGTTGATTTTCCCCACTGAAGCTGTGGTCTAACACGACTGAGTGCCACTATCACTTCTGATGAATCGAATTCTTCTCGTTACCGTTTGTACCGATTCAACCGCAGCAGAGCTAGGAAAGTAACTTGTGCAGGGTGGTCTCATACGTTCGGATGAACGGATTCAGTAAACCAGCAATCAGTTCGAGTATGTTTACGATGCTGTTGACATGGTGTCGCGGCATGAGCGCTAGCGCATCTCGTGTGTCCGAGTGTGAGCCGTCCAACACACCCGGGTTTCGTTGGGTGGGGGTCCCGTGTTGTGTCGATACCCTTCGCCACGTGTGGGGAAGTCATTAGAAGTCATTACAGCACGAAGAGGCACAATCAAGGTTTGATCGACGAGTGGTGGTTTGGGGCATTTTTTTTTCGTTTACCTTTCAAGATGCGTTCAACTGTGTAAGTGTGTGTGTCTCTCTTCATTGCGTAGCACATTTTCTGTTTTTCTTGTGGAGTTTTTTCCTCTTAACATGTTTTGTTCACATCTCATCCATGCCTTCATCTCGTTGGTTTAGAATTACTGTGTGGTTGGGTTTTTTTTTTGTGTTATTTCGTTTTTGTTTTCGACCTGCATAAAAGTTGGTTTTTTCTTACAATTAATTCTTTCTTCGCTCATTACATGTATACGAGCCTAAAGATATTTTTCCTTATACCTCTGTGTATAAGAACAATCTTCTGACTGCTCTGTCTAGACCGGCTGCCGGCATGATTTGAAATGTGCTGTACCGCTCGTATTATCATTACAGTAAAGTAGTGTTTTATCCATTTTTGACACAACCAACGCTGACAAGGATCCACCGGGCACTCGCTTCTAACGGGCATGATCCGACATAATGTGATGGACACTTAGAAACCCGGCTACGAATTGTGACAAAAACCCGATGTGCACGTCCGCAATGTAACGAAGGCATTTTGCAATACAATGTTGGACAATCGATATTGAATAACTGTTTGAGCAGCTTTTTTCCATTAAGAATTATGTTCTTGGATGATTTACACGACACTAACCTATAGAAGGATAAACAAAACAAGAAGTTTTGCAACTAAAAAGTATCTGTAAACCTTTTTATTTAAATTTATAAAAAAGAAGCTTTCCAAATTGTGTTACCTTGTATTCTATGCCAAAAATTACAAACCAAATAACAAAATAAACGGTAGCGGAACATGTGGTTTGTGGAAATATATCGCGTTTGAAGACAGTTCGGACTAGGACGTTAATGTTTCGTGTACGACACATGTTCGAATTTACCACCCGAACCGATGCCATTCGGTCGCGTGAGTTACTATGAGTGGCTGCTGGGTGCTAGAGATGGGTATACTAAACGGGAAATCGTGTGCGATACGTTAATTAATTATGTTTTAAATAACTATTTTGTTGTTTTCGATGGGGAAAAAGGTAGAATAGAGCCCCTATTATTTGGTTAATTTTGTGAGCGTTCATTTTGGAAGAATCTGACCGTGAAAGATTGGACATTTCTATTTCAATGTATATTTTATAAAATAAAATCTCTTATAAATCTCTTGCTTGTTTTGAGACGTTTCGATGTCGTGGTTGTTATCTGATGTGATTAGAATATCCTAAACGTTCTTTGGGAACTGTTTAGAGCATGAAAAGTAATTCCAAATTGTGTTTTGAACACCTTTCTCCCAAGATTAAATAATTATTTCTTGTAATAACACGTCCTAGCCGTTACAATTAAGCATAGCTTGAAAGTTAGCCCTAGATTGCGCAATTCCATGAAATTCAAATTAGCCACCAGTAAGTATTAAATTCAATTTATACAAATTAGTCAACAATCCAATGCTTCCGATCGCTATATTAGTTCCTTGGTAGACTTCTAGCACTAGTGAGTGACGACACTGCAATCAGGCTTTAAACAATTATTTTAAAAATAAAATAATGTATTATATTTCTGTTTAATTTAATTTCCACCAAAACTACCCTTTTGTCGTATTGTCGGCACCGCTGCCGATTTTGATAATAGCTGTAATTTTACAAAGACATTTCCTCGTTCTGGTTTGACTCATCCCTTGTATACTCGGCTATGGATTTAGAAAATTATTAAAAATTAAAAATGCAATTTGAAACTGGAGTGTCAATTGTACACTGGCCCTCATCGTTTAAGGCGTTCATACGTTGGAAACCCGAAGAATGGGAACTGTATTATACATTTTTACATGTTTTCATTCATGAAAGACGATCGTATAGCTCATAATTAGAAACTGAAACTTATACTTAAACTTGGGCACTAACCACATTGGTTGGAAGACTTTTTTTTCTCTCCTCCTTATCCCTTGGCTACTATTTTAATGTTGGTGCATCAACAATTGGACAAATGTGATGTTTGGTTTGCCATGTAAATCATGTGATGTTTAAATGTTAATGCTTACAACCTTTTCAACAGCTTGCTTGCATCTCAGATTCGCTAACTCACCGTGATCATGCTGAAATATTTGCTGCTCACGCAAAATGATGTATATTTTGTCTGCAACCAAATCGTACCATCGATCGTATGCGCTAACCCCGTTTTGCCCATCGCTAGCGAGCGCCGAAAACGTACGCGAAAGCGAAACCCGAGCGAGCGTATACGCGAGTGGAAGCACTCATTCCGACTGTGGACACCGAACGGTTCGGACGTCGCGTGTGCAGTATGCGTAAAGTGTAGGACGGGAATTAGAACAGAGATAAAAAAAAACGTAAAACCACAAACGTGCTGTGTCAGCTTCCCGCTTTATTCCGTCGTGGTGAAGCAATTTTCTTGTATGAAAATTGTATGAAACACATCAAACGGAAGGCTACGGGTGGTAGACGCGAATCTGTAAGCAAAAACGGCAACCCCACGTGGTCGTATTGCTGCACGCGTTTCCCTTTTCGGCGGCATACCAGCCTGCGTCTCCCGTCCAGTTCCACCGTTAACCGATGCAACCGCTGCACGGTTCGTTAATGCAGATCTCGTCCCAACCAAGTTGCAGCACCGGCAGTGCATATTTACCCGCATTACCCAAAGCATCCGGCCTTCCGTTGCCCTAGAGGGGTGGTGAATTTATCGTGTGTGTGTGTGTGATTTTCCTCGCAAAAGGGGAACCGTGTTCCCGCGCGGGCGGGTTTTGCCGTTTTTTTTTCGCCGCTTCCCGAGAGCTACCTTTCAATTTCGCAACATTCTCAAAAGTGCAGCTCAAGCATGATTCGTCACAACCGTCAGGGAAGTCAGTGAATCGGAAACAGTGCACTAGTGAAGCATCTTTGGCTTGGGGTTGCAATAGCACGTGGGTAGGCAAAGAGTGTCCCAAAAAAGTGTGTCAGCACTGCTCAGCTCCATCCATCTGGTGTTTAATCCCCTGACGAAGGTGATGCATGTTCAGAGGTGTATGTGGGTGTGGGTGTGTGTATGTATGTGCACATATAATGCCAGTGCATAGCAATAAGGTGGCAGTGTACCGGAAGAAGCTGAAATGCAGAATCACTCAATGTCATTATTTGCACTGTGGCGATGGTTTTCCACAACCGTGCCGTCGCTGTGAATAATCTTTTGCTGGCAGTGTGCTTCGCCGTAGATTGCAACCAGTGCAACCCGTGGTGCATCCTGCACGTACCGATCATCGTTACCGTCCGGCTGTAGTGTTACCACGTGGAGAGTGTAAATTGGTTTCACAAAATCTGTGTCTAGGTGCAATCCATGGATAAAGCGGTTCGTTCAGTGCGTTGGCCATCGGGGGCAAGTGCATTACTAACAACGACCAAAACCGTACATTACCGTGCAAACGACGAAAAGATGCTTCCCATGTCAGCTGATGCGTGGTTGCCACTCTGAGCCGGTGCGATCATCTTCTCGCTTGTTGAGGTGATTAATGGCAACAGTGACGCCACATACAATGGTTCAGCTGTGAAAACGTCGTGCATTGTTGTAGCGAGTAACAAATCCGATCGTTCGCCACCAAGGATGCCGGAAGTGTAACGGTGTCTACAGCTGAACCAAAAAAAAACAAACCGTCGATTAATCAACTTGGAAGGAGGGTGTTTGAATCGGAACAAACACCTCAAGGTGGTTTTTGGGTGTTGATTAACGTCCAAGCAGACAACATTCATCCTCTTTTTTGTGTAAGTCGATTTTACAGCCACGTTAAAATGCAGTTTCGTTTCCGCTGTACAATTGACTCGTTCCAAATTTGCAAGATGACACAGGTGCAAGTCGGCCAACCTGTCACGTTCGCGTACCATTCGCAGCTTATCGTCGATCGTATCGATACCGGGCATCGCCGGTACGGTTAATGTTTGTTGCATCCGACCGATTGTGGATTCAGCTTGTTTGTACGGGCAGTTGCTCAACCGTGTACGCTCAAGTGAGCTCGATTAGCACCAGCTGTTGTTGTGGAGAGTGTTGTTTAATGCATCTGGAACAGCGCGCTATCGGATATCGGCACACAGCACCGGTCGCCGGGTTAAATGTGTGTAGTGAAATTTTTCGCACTGAACGCACCGAAGTGCACTTGAGGCTTCAAGTGCTCTGACATGTGTTGTACATCATTTGGGGAGACGATGCCGATAAACGTTTCTGGCATGAGGTTTCGATATCAATTATTGTTAGTTGATTTAGTGCGGAACATGCAACGCTGCACGAAAAAAAAAACATAATTGCATTTATTTTTAAGGCATTTGCTAGACACAGAATGATGTTTATTATCGTATCGGTGCGCAGAATGAAAACAGAATAGCCCTTCTGAACGCGTGCAAAGATGACCTTTTACGCAAAATATCATTAATCCGTTTCAGTCTTTGCCGAAGTACTGACGAAGCTTGAGTGACACTTTTCAGATTTGTGCATGTGGGTTTAACATTTTAAACTGTCAGTTTCCAAATATACATTTTTTGTAATGTAAATGACACTTTTGTTAACAAATTGTCGAAATAGATTTAAAATATTAACTTTCGAACCCTAAATAAGACATACAAACGTGTTGAACGGGATGTTTATTCACGTAATTATCAAACGTTCTGAGTTACATGGCGGAAAGTACGTAAAGATGGAAAGCTTGAGCTTGGTTAGTGTTGTGATCATTAAGTATGTGCAAGTCCTATTGTATCAACATATTCATTGAAATTAACATAAAATGTGCGGTTTTTATCTATCATCATTAAAAACATGCTTTTTCCATACAGTGTGGAATTATTTGGGGTAAGACGGACACCTGATATGGGTCAGATGGATACTTACCGGAAACTTTGGAAGCCCTTAGGCCGTCGGGCCACGACAGTTGAGATTTTCCTCAAAAAGTTTAAATCACTCAATTCTCATCGAAAACGTTATGTTTTAACTTTAAACAAAACTTAAACTTTGAGACGATTTTGGTAAATTCAATGGAAATTTCAGTGCTTAGAAGATGTATTCTGCTATCTTACATATCTTAGCAGGATAAATGGTTTGTACACTAACATAACCAGGCAAAGAATACTTGTTTTACGTAGATACATAAACAATTTCATATAATTCGAGTTAACATTACAATTATCGCGAATATCCGTTTACCATACCAACGGTAAACCAAACAAGTTTTTTTTTACATTCGGAACAATTGTTGCCTTTGATCTGTCTAACCGATTCCTCAAGAATCGGTCTCAAAAACTTCTGAGATTCTTGTCGATGTGCCACAACGCGATTTCCGCAAAACCACTCGTGAGTGCCTTTGGGATTTGAGTTCTGAGAATTTCCTATGCGATCGTGACCCGACGGATTTATTTTTTTTAACCGTCATTTTTAGTACTTTACTTCATTGGTTGGTACATACATGATGGGAAGTTTGTGTTTCAAATATATTAAGTTTTCTTTAAAAATAAGCTAATGGAAATTTAAAAAGCTTACAAATTACTAAAATTTATATTGATTTAACAAAAAAACTACTCAGTGCGGAACAAATCCGAGAGACAATCGTAACTTTACGGCAACTTGGCCTGCCATTTCTGGCTTCTGTGACTTGAATTTACCAGCAACAGGATATTTACTTATTATCTGAATAAGTTTAAATGCTTTTTAAGCTGTGAAATCAGTCCTTGCTATAAAAGAACGATCCGGATCCGGCATGTTGGTACAGGACCTGTTGTGCGAAAGTCCGGCGATCTCATCAGTAATCCATCAGTAATCCACCTTATTGAATTGTTAGCACATGTTAACCAAATTATTTATTTAAAATAAAATCATCAAAAAAGTGTTCTTCTCGCCAACTTCTGGGCCTGTTGATATTTCAACTTAACTCGCTGACGTAGGAGATTAGCCACAAATATAAATAATTTGAGAGGTTACATCCACTTTAAAACTCCAATTTAATATCGAGCTCACAATGAAACATTAAATTATGTTTCAAAATTTTTAAGATGTCATTTTACACATGTCATTGTATGATAATGCATTGTTAAAGTATTGTTAAAAATCTTTCATCCATTGTTTATAAGAAGTTTGCTTCTATCCCACTGTGTACGTTTTTGTTTTTATGATTTTCATGAAAATTCAATTACTTTCTATACTTCAAGCAAATTACTTGAATTTTATTGTTTGTATTATCTTTGAAATTAAATTAGTTGACGGTTATGGTATAATGTTGTTCATCATTCTTGTTTACTTCCATTCGAAGTTGAAACTAAAAATTACTAATTAAATTTCCGATTGATAGTAATCAATGCAATATAGCTGTACCGTCGATAAACAAACGTAAAGCGTAATAAAAAAGGGGTTTACTCGTAAATAGTCTTTCCACTTACCTTGGTTCCAGCGAGTTTATGCTCTCCGTTTATCACCCTTGTGGATCACCCTTGTGGATACTATTACAAAAACGCTAGCCACGGTTCCTTATTTCCATTCCCATTCACGTTTTCGGCGAGATGGGAAACCCTATTTTCTACGCAATTAACTCTGATTATTGCTCCCGATAATAGCCGACAATGATTTTTCTGTCTGCAGGCCCACACGGCAACCCGGCAGGCTGTCGGATTGTTTCCATTCGATTTCCAGCCCCGGGCCCTTAAGCCGGTCGGTGTGTTTCGGTGGTACCCGTATAAGCTTAAATCACGGCAAATCCCACTGATCTTATCAGTGTGGCTGATTGTACCTTTTTTTCCCCATAGGGCTGCCAAAATACTCGACAGCCGATGCTCAAATATGAGTGTGGCTGGGCAGAAATGAGCTGAACCGATGCCTGTTAAGAACCTGCCCGTGGAACACGTAAACAACATCTGGTCCGGGATCAGTTGCCAGAAGCAGCGAAACAGGATCCTTCGCTTTTTCCATCACAAATGAACCAACTAAACAGTAGCATTGTTGGAGAATTAATAAGATGTACTTGTTTCATCGCCCATCCAAAACGGGCGCCCAACCTCGATCGGCCAGTTGGCTGGCTAACGAGAGTTGGCAGATTTTTAACGCCAAAAACCCCATCCATGTTGGGGATATTTTATTGTTGTTTGTGTTTTCGAAACTGCGCACCCCTGTCCAGTTGATTTCGCGTGAAGTTAGCTGTTGGGAAGCTGCCGTACTTTGATCCTTGCATGGTGTGAAGTTGGCTTAGAACGACTGACTTTGATCGGTTGAAAAAGGGCGCTTGCTGCCATGTTCTCGGAACGCTCCTGTCGAAACGAAGGGTTTGATGAGATTTTAATCAACAGACAAGGGTTCCTACCAACACGGATACTGTCGGATGAGAAGCGTTACTTACCCTACATCGAAACCCATCGGGAGGTTAATACATTTCGGCGGAACTGATTTCACTGCAAAACGTTTCCGTTTTGATGCGGTAGAAGGAGAATGTTCGATGGGGAGGAGAGTTGGGAAATGTAATCTTTTAAGTCGTTAATAAATGTTTGAAATTGCGTAGTATGATTCTCAGAATTTGGTGGAGTAAGGGTAAATAAAATTGAGTAGTTTAATCATTTAGTTTTACGATCTGTACTGCAAATTACAAAGTTTATTTGAAAAACAAGATCGTTAACCTGAACGATCGAACAGCATTAATTCGTTTGAGCTGTTGCAGTTTTTTAAATATGATTAATCATTCAACCAGTAATGATCATACTCGTTTTTGTTTCAAAACTGTTCGATTTTAACGCATTTGATGTAAAATATAGAAGCAACAGAACAGAGAACTTTGTAGGAGTATTTTTTTCTTCAGAAAGACACTGAAGAAAATACAGCAAAATCTAATAATTAGAAACAACAGCCGAAAAAAAACGGTCATTACGCTCCGATGATAAAGCGTCGGCCAACTGTTATAAGAAAAAGTTGAGAATGACCCACATAAAAATATTCATGCAACATCCCTGTGATTCAAACCAGTGGAACATAAATGAAACGAACAAAAAAAAAAAACTGCCAATTTTCGCTCTCGAACCATTCCATTGATAAGTTGCAATAACTCAAAAGCATTCAATTTTGTACCCTGATTGGGCGGAATACTTGTGGTTTGTTTGTTGTTGTGTTTTTTTTCTCGTTCTTTCCAACAAATATTCTCAGATCCTTTTTGGTTTTGAGGGGGGAAAAACCCTCCCCCCCCCCCGCACCCCCGCAGAACGATTCTAAACAATCGTTCCGACAACAATGTGCCCAGGAAGCATCTTCGGCGAGCACTTCTGAGAAGAATGGGGTTTTCCGTTTCCATTCCACGTACCACGGCTAAGAGCTTTCCAGCGAACCGATTGTGGAAGGAATGAACCGTGTTATTTACAAAAATTCGTCTTCTATCTTTTAACCTTCGTCTGAAACGGTTCGTGTTTCCATTTTTTTTTTCTTTGAATGAAAATAAAATCCACCAAAGCACCAAGAACTTCTTGGTCGTTTCTCCAAGGTTACAAAAAGTGGCGGCAACTCCCCAGAACCGTTATACCTTATCGGGACGACATTATGAAACGGCTAGTTCGTTAGCATTCCTACACATAGGGAGGAAAATCAAACTACCCTGAACGATATTGCCAATCAATATGGAACGGAGTGTTGTACTCGCCGGGAAGAGTTCTTCGGCAGCGCAGCCGGTAGACATTTGGTAGCAGAAATTTAAATAATTCTGAAAGACGATACTCCAATTTGATGGCTGAAGAGGCTGAAGGCAATGTGTACACAAAAGTCAGTCCCGCTCCAAACTGTTGACCGTTCCGAACACGAGGTACACGAGCCACTACATCGTTTTACAAGCATACTCGGTTTTGCGTTTTTTGCCCTCCTTCCGGTCAATGTTTTGTAAATATGTTAACATTATTGTGTACCGCGCTTTCCAACAGCCAGTAGCCCCATTTGGGCGTACTACTGGGCAATTAAATATTTCAAACTTTGTACACACACACACACACATATTTGTGCGTTTGTGCAAACAGGTACCCTTAGCTTGTGCTTCCGAATCGCCCATACATTTCCCTTCTTTCGTCAATGTTTGGCATCGTTTTTTTGGATATTGCTGCGTAGTTACCTATTTATAGACGGGCGTCAATTTTTCTCCCTTACGCTGAATCATGAGCAAAAATTATCGTTTCTTTTATTTTGTTTTGTTCCCCACTCGAGCGACCATGATCACATCGACCGTTTTGGTACCAATACTGCTGGTACGACACGTTGTACAGGTGGAGGTTTCGAACTGTGTAGCTTATTGAGTTTATTACACTAACCAAAGCCTTCCGTTCGGTTCCAGTGGTAAGGGGTCGAAGATTACACAGGACGAAGATGGTAGATATCTATGGGCAAATATTGATCCTCGTTATGTGACCATTCCCATTGGGCCGAAAGCTAGAAACATTAACCTAACTATCTGCAGGTGTCCAAACTTGAAAGTGTAGTTCAAACGTGCAACTTTTTCCAACTATGGGAAAAAGCTGCGTGACGAAGAAGCTGACGGAAATGAATTGAAGTTTTCAGAAGATTTCTTATCACTGATGCTTTTGTGAGGTAGTTTCAAACTTGAAGATTTGAGGTTTGAACTTGGAACGTTGGAAAGTGAGATTGTATTTAAGTGAGGCAAATTAAATACTTAATTTCGTGTAATATTTATTTCGATTCAAACAAACAATCAGTTTGAAACATTCCCATGCTTCCAAGGTTTTTTTCTTAAATCGCTCGAAGGTATTGTATTGTTGTAGTCATTCTGAGATTGAAAGTGATGGACCAATCCTTCCGGAGGCCCTAAGCGATATAAAAGTTTGGGCCTAGTCATCAAGTCTATTCCTCAAGTCTGAACTCTGGAAGGAAGCGTTGCAGGTGGGAGTGGAGAAGGTTTGCAAATGTTGACAATCTTCAGGAAAGCTTTTCAAAGGCATGTCAGCTTCAACTAAATTGGAAGTTATAAGTGATGACCCTCTAACCGTTAAATTCGACAATGGAACATGACTGTCAATTGACGTACTGTCATACAAAATGTTCAAATCTAGCCGATAGGCAGGCATATCAAATTGTTGATAATCTGTAATAAACTGAATTTATTAATTGGTGTTTTACATTGGAACTAGCTGACCCAACGGACTTCGTTCCGTGCAACATTTATTTATCGCCTCTAAGATTGCAGACTGCTAGATTCTGCTTGATCGGCACAAATTTTCATTCTACTTTTTCTCTATAAAAACCGTCAAAATACTTGAAGCGGTTTGAGAAAAAGTTGAAAATATCGGAAACTGTATTTTTGTGTGAGAAAATTGGTCTTTAAGTATCGCGTTGAAGCTAACGTAGACGTTAAGGGACGTATGACCAAAAAATGAGGGAATTTTGTATTCAAGAGCGTTGAAGCTCATCAACTCAACATGCAAAGCAGAATATTAGGGGCTCTATCTCAGACGATGGTCGAAATCTCCTTCAAAGTTATTCTACAATTCGAATATCGAAGGCCCGGAGATCTTCCAACTTTCATTCCTGTAAGGGCCTCCACAGGGCTGCATCCACCACTGATACCACTGCCCATCACAGATACAGAAAATTCGAAATTCCATATCTTAGTGATAAATGCTGTCTAATTATGGGAAATTTAAGTTTTCTGGATTTGGCTGATTTCATTTCGAGCAATACTACCGCGTCAAAGAAATTTCTTTATAGTTACACTTTCTTCTTCCGTGTATCGTTGGGCACGTCAACCGATATTAGTGCGTCCTCTACGTGGCATCACAACCAATTTCGATCAGTAACCATTTTCTTGAACAAATTTCCACATCAATGTGCTCCAAGTAGGCATTGTTTTAATATTTACATTGCTCATGGCATACGTTGGCATACGTTGATAGAAAAATCTTAGAATATCCTGTTTTTCCAAGTCTCCGGATTTTCGTTGGGAATTTTTCAACTTTTCTGTATCCCAAATCCTTCGTTGGACAAAAAGGATCAACTCATCTGACGGCATCATCAAAATGGACAACCAGCTACGAAGAAATTTGTTTGGTTACTTTTTTAATAATATTTCAATTAATTAATTACTTAATTAATATGTTTAAGTCAATTGAAAACTGATGCGATTTCCAATTAGCAGGGTTTTCCTTCGGAATTTACTAATCTATTCGTTTTCGAGTTTTAGTATTACAAACAAACAAACATACTCGTTTTGTGAATGGATTTTGTAGAAAACTGAATAACGCGCAATTCCGATGCATATTCCTATTTGCTGATGAAAACTACACCGTATGAAAACTGTTATGAAAACAATTATTATTATGTCCGGATTCTGACATCCATATCAAAACCCCTTTGAAAATGTTCCCTTTTTCCAGGTATTGCCACAACATCCCGATTCGTTTTAGTGATGGCGGAGTTTGCGCCCCAATTATTTATGCTCGGGACGGAAACTTTGGTGTTACATCCAATAACAAAGCGAGCGTTTTCGTACGACAACTTGTTATCGGAATATATTACCCTTTTTTTCAACGCCCGTACACATGTCTGTCGGCACCTCGGTTTCATTGACACATCGCTGCCCGGATAAAACGCTACGAAGCGTGAAACGCAACGGGTACGATACGATAGATTGCGATAGATTTATCGCGACGATGATGCACTGCATCGGCCGACCACAGGCTGAAATCTAAACGCCACATTACACAACCGAACGATAAACCTCACACACGGCCACACAGCCTGCCGTGCAACAAAACTGCAACCGGTTGAAAGCCACCCATCGGTGTAATTGCCGATGCAGCCGGGCTGTCAACGGCAACACTGGATGCCATCCCGTCAACCCGCGGCAACCCACACATCCGCACGCTAATGTCGGAGATAATCTGCGGTTATGTTACCACTTTGTACCCCGTTGAAAGTTTAGATTTTAGGCAAGCGCACACATGATCCTCGTACAATGCCGTTTGCCGTTTCGGTTTACATGGTTCGGGCGCGCAGCCTGTGCGGTGTTGCGAATGGCAAGGCAATGTGCCGCGGTAATGTTAACCAGCGGTTTTATTCCAGTGCATATAGAATGCACACCACAGCACCGGACACGCACCGTTGGAAGGGGCGTACCTTCCAACGGTCGGTAGCACACCTAAGGATGCTCAAAACCGGTACGGGACTGAGCGTTAATCATTGTGATTATGATCGGCACCACGTTTGTGAGCGGTTGTTCGAAATTCGAACATATATTTAGCACGTAGTGGAAGGATCTGTTTGCACTCGTACACGGAACAGGTGTCCGAATTGTGTGTTACACAAACATTTGAACTTTTGAAGACCTGATGGCTAGTGTACTACACAATCAAACTCAAATGTCATCATTTGATGGGAGTCGAACTGTTTGGAGGACTTGAAATGGTTGGAATTATTTGTTTGGTAAATATGGATTTTCGCTCACTGTTGTATGGCTTTAAACTTTGTTAAGGTCGGTAACGGAATTGAATACGACCGGGATCAAACCACAGTAAACAAGGCAAGCTCATTTGTCTAAACTGTGTGCCGATATTATCTTCAATATCTACAAGGTCTTTGTATTTTACGTTTTCCCGAACATACACGGTTGAGGTTTTAAGTTGCCTGGTTAATAATGATGTTGATCCAAACTTTACTTATTGTTTCGACCGTATGATCTCTTGCTTTTCTAATGTTTTTGGAGATTAAGATATTTTCGCACGATCTCTGGACCCTCTCCTGGTGTCCACATTTATTCGGACATGTACGAACACTTTATTAAATCAACTACCCTTTAGCTTTAGTGTTGTTCTTAAAAGCGACTGTTTCGTGAACGTCTTTAACGTAGAACATTTAACATTGGCAGCGAACTAAGAATATAGCAGGTAGAACAGATAAGATATTGTGGAACAGAATTTATTCGATTAGTAAACCGTTGACTCTCGGTGAAACGTAAGCAAAGCCTCATTCCGGCTGTCTACTGATACGGGTAACTGCGCTCAGCAAGGAGGATCATGTAGTTTCGAATTCCACGCTGGAACACAATAGGCGATCGTGGAATCCAACACCTCAACCACACACATGCGTTTGACCCTATCTCAAACTCTCCAGTAAAAGCTGTTAAGCAAGATCTTCGGACGTAGGTCGGGACATCATCCGGATGAATGCTTGAGCTACAGAAAACCCGCAGGATACCTGATGGTGAGTGATCGACAAGAGGACCTGTTGGAGTTTGTGCGATTCCCACAAACACTTCCATCGAGACACTAGAGATGAATAAAACCGGAAGTAAGAAACATCCTCTGACACGCCTGTTTTTCTCCTGTGAGTCTGTTTTCTCAATACCGGGAATTCCACAAGGGCCGGGAAAACGGACCGAAATTAGTGAAATACGAAACACCTGGTAAAACATAGAGCCTTGCTAATTAACAGCTCTTGAGATTTTCAGTGCATTAATAGCATAAAAGCTATCTGTAAATATGAAACACCAAGCAGGACTCGCTGCTATTAAATGCAAAATTGTAATAATGTAATTTCAATAATGTGTACTCTCAACAATGGGTTCGTTCTGTTTGCTTATCTTATTACATTTTTTTATTTTCGATTGTTGACTTCAATTATTGACTCATGAAAGCAGATCAATACAAAGTATGGAGGAAAAATTACGAACAATTGAGGCATTAAATAAACAATACATGTTGGTTTGATGCAATCAATAGCTTACAAACGAGAAGACAGCTGTTGCAGTATTCTCGGTAAATCTTTTTAATTGATTATATTATTGTGAATAAGTTTGTAATGTTGTACAGCGCTCTTGCAGAATACAGAAAATAACCATTTATGTATTTTTTTAGTTTTACATTATTTTTTGAACATTTTGAAAAAGCTGTAACCTCCCAAGCTCGAAATAACAAGCAGTTTTACTCAACTTTATCAACGAAAATTGAAAGCATATATAATTGTAAAATATTTTTATGACCGTAGTAACAAATAGCTTAATGTAAATTATCACTCGAATGATTACTATTTGAGTTACTCGTGCATTTCTATGAATGTTTAAATATTATGGAAAAGCTACCCAAGTTTAATTCGAATATTCCACAAAAAGTTTCGTTACCGACGTTACCACCGTAACGGACTTTTTTGAATATTAAACACGTGCTAGAAGGCCTTCTTTGCAAATACAAAAAAAAGGGGGGGGGGGGGAAAGCTAATAAAGCAAATATCTGCAAAAAGCCTCAGAAACGGAACAAACCATCCGAAAGCACCGCATCTCGTCAACATGGGACGACCGACAGGACTGGCTCAAATGGTGTACGATAACGAACAGTGGTCCATCCTTCGCCGCGCATAATGATCGTGTGTGTGTGTGTGTGTGTGTGTGTGTGTGTGTGTGTGTGTGTGTGTGTGTGCTGTGTAATGCTTTATGCCGAGCGTGCCACATTCATACGGCCAGTCAGATACTGTTCCATGGTCGCGGATACGCAATCCCCGTATCCATCTCTATGATGTGCAATTTCAATTTAAATATTTATTAGGCATGGTGCTGCAGTGGCGTGCTAATATGTATTACTTTCTTCATCTGCTGCTCTTTTCCCTCCCCCCCCCTCCCACTCCTTTCCACGCAGACATTGGGCATTCCTGAGATGCTGTCATAACTATTGCACGAATCAGTTAGGATGGAACTCCGGCATCGTTGCAGTGGGGATTTAGCAGTGTGCTGTCGCTGCACAGACCACCGCACTACGCAGAGCTGAGTCCGAATCGAAATCAAGTGCTACAAGGCGCTCCTGGTGTCCTGGCACCGGTGAACGCATTTAATAAAACCCACCCGCGAAAGACGACCCTGTGCAGTGAACGTGCCACGATGGACGATGGAGACAGCTTCGGTTGGTGGTGTGACAATTGGAAAGCGTGGCGTTACATGGTGTCCTGTGCCAGCTATAGCAACAGTTCCGCTTCGCTTCTGTGGGGTCCCGATGTGTTGTGCCGGTTCGACGATGCGAGTGTACGATCGGGCACGATCACCACCCCGGCGGGTGATGGTGCGGTTGAGTTACGGACAGGAAACAGTACGGCACCGGTTAGTCTCTACCAAGCGGCAACACAGTGCTATCAATCGTTTAAGTGCGCGCTGCATTCCTTACTTACCGGCAGTGAACGACATGCGGAAGAAGTGCGGTGGAACGATGCGTTGTACGAGTGTGCACCGGATCCGGTCACGCCACACAGTGGGCAGGTATCGGGAACAAGCTGTAGTGAGACCGCATCTCACAATATAACGCTAATCGTACGTCAAGTATTTCAACCCGTATCCGAACTCATCCTGAAGCTACCGAAGCTTTTGCTTCACCTGACCGAAGTAAGCTACGGTAACTTAGAACCGATCGATTCCGATCGTATGTTGGCGGGTGGTTGCTGGAACGCATCGCAGGCTCTCTTTTACGGTGATGCTAGTCGGTTGTTGCAGCAACCGGCCCCAGTACCACAATCATCCCAGACGTCGCGTCCAGCTGCCACGGTGCAGTCCCATCGATTGGTGTGCGGGAATGCAACCGGTGCCCAGGGTTCGTTCTTCGAAAGTGATGCGTTCGAGCTGGTGAGTGTATCGCTGCTCGAACCGATCCAGTGCTGGATGAACATTGAGCTGCAGAGTGCACTGGTGAGCCACTCGTGGCTGAACGGTGTGGAACACTCGGTCGCTGCGTTGGCCAGCTGGAACCAAACCCAGTTCATCGATGAGATACCGAGTGGGGGCGATTCGTCCCAGGGCCGGTACGAGTGGAGTTTCCTGTTCGTGATACTGTTCATATTTGCCGGCGGACTGGGGAACATTCTCGTCTGCCTTGCAGTCGCACTCGATCGCAAACTGCAGAACGTTACCAACTACTTCCTGCTGTCGCTTGCCATCGCCGATCTGCTCGTCAGTCTGTTTGTGATGCCACTCGGTGCCATTCCGGGATTTCTAGGTAAGTCGGTTATACTATCTATTTATTATTTACTAGCTGTCCCATCGGACTTCGATTAGTTCAATTTGCATTTATTGCATGCAATTGCCTAACATTTTTATCATACTAAAATCAGGTTTGATGTTTACAAGATTTATTTCAATCGCTTGAAAGTCTGTAAAAGTGATGGACAAACATTTTTTTAGGCATAAGCAGAAAAAAATGGCCCACCATGTCAAAGTTCTGTGGTAACCAGAAATTAGAAAGAAAGCTCTGCGGGTTATTTGTGCAAACGTTTTACATCTTCGGGGTCTTCAAATACAGAACGTTTGGAATATTGTCGTTTGAAGTACCAAACGCCACTCCTTCCACGCTTTCGATTCCTTACGAGCTCGGAGCCCTCGTTCTTCGTCTATGGTTCTATTTGCATCATTCCATTTGAGGTGGAGTCCTCATTAAAAGTCAATCAAAGTGGAGTCCCTCATTAAAAGTCAATTTCAGCAAATAATCAAATTATAATTGATAAAATGCATCTTCCCTCAAGTCATTGAGGTCCTCATTGTTAGCCTTTTGAAAAATACGCCCCTGGAAATCGACTGTCTACTACTGAAGAACACGCATATTTTCTATCATGCCTCCGGAAATCACTTCAATTAATACGATTTCAATGGACTGTCATACCAATTTATTGATGGTCCGTGATCCACTGGCCATATCAATTGGTGTTTTATATTGGATACTGACATTTTTTTTACTACAAATTAAAGCAAGTTGGAGCCATTCCAATTGTATTAAGTTGCTGTTAATTATTTAAAGAAACCTTCTAAAACAACATGTTATTTACTTCTAGTGACAGTTGAGCGCTGGCATCTGCATTGATGATGTTTTATCGTCTAATTGTGAGAAATTGGGGATATCTAGAGTTTTTTATGAGGTTTAATTTAACTTCCTTTGGGGTGGCCCGGTGCGATAGTGGTATCGGCGCTGCTCTCTAACACGACAGACTGGGACCAAAATCGCATTCGGACCGCTGCCCTGTGGCAGTGATTGACTATCCTGCTACGTGGTAAAATTAGTCTAATACGGACAAGCCGTCATAAAAAAAGAAAAAATAAATTTAACTTCCAATCACTGATCAAATTTTACAAAACAAATATCAAACATTAAAAAGCTAAATTTGAACAGACTGAATGAACCTATTTTCTCGTCGCTCATCCCATTCCTTGGAATTTGCAGTTAAATTTTACATAAGTTGATTGTTTTCATGCTGACATTGAGGTTCCTGGCATGCGTTGATGGAAAATCTATAAGAATTCAACGTTTTTCAATTTATGGGATTTTCCTTGTGATTTTTTCAGCTTTCATTTTTCTCAAAACTCTCTCGTCGAATAATATTACGAGTTAACGTACGACATGGTCGAGAAGATCTCTGGTTGAAAGACAACACACAAAAAGCGTCATTAGCATGTCCGGTATTCGGAAATGGCTCAGATTGCCCGAGCCCGAACTTTCCTAACAGACTTGTTCACATAGATCAACGAGTGCAACTCTGGGCAGTCTATGGTTGAGGAGCTGTGTAATGATGGACAGTCGCTCATGCACAATACGCTCATCAAAACCTGCAGGCCTGCGCATCTGGGTTTTGTAGTTGAGTTGGTGATCCCAGGAATGGAATGCAAAACGTAGAATCCTGCGATTGATCGAGCACGCATGTTGCTCTTTTAAATGCCAGTCTAGAGTCAATAAGAATTCCCAAAATCCATGACACACTACCTTCTCCCATAGTCATATACGTTCCACATTAATTGATCATTAGAAGCAGATTGATTTCTCCCAAGACTACCACTAACCGCACACAAAAAAGATCCATTTTATTGCTTCTTTATTTGCAAAGCCGGACGAAGAAAAAAACAATCTAGATCTCTAGTTCACAACATACCACGATCGGTCGAAGATAAAGCACTAAAACACCAATATTATTACCGTCCGATAGATACAAATCATCATTAGTGACGGTGCTTTGATGTACGTTCCCGGGCAATTCGTGCTCCGTGTGGAGTTGAAGCGCCGGTAAATCATTGCCCCCACGGGGCGGGTTCCTTAGACCCATTTGTCGGCATCTTTCAGCCCGGGGCCGGTTAACCGTTTCGGCGCGGCAGATCCGACCCGAGCTGTTTGCCCCGAATTTCTATTCATGGACCATTTAGAACGAATATCAATCAATCGGTACGATTCGCTATTCTCTCGAGATATCCCTACTGGGACCGTCCTTACGACGGGTGTCGAACGTTCGTTATTCAAAAGGGTGACAGTTTACTTATTGCGTGTGTGAGTATGTGTGTGTGTTTGTGTGTAACGGTTCAATTTCGTTCCACCCTACACGGTGTACGGGCGCCATAGCAAACGGTTATTCCAAAACAAGCTATCGCACACATTTTCCCACGGTTGTTTTCCCCTCAGTTTGCTCACTCATTTTTGCATTTATCAGATGAAAGGAATTGTTAGCTTTTTGTTGGCCCGGTTGCGGTTTTTGGCAAAGAAATGTTACCGAATTGTTTTTGCCATGTTCGTGGTTGGACGGGATTGTACCACGAACTAACGGTGGTCAACTTTTTCCGTGTGCCCAAACCGGCCCAACACACTAAGGGATGGTTTTACATTCGTTTACAAAAAACTATATCCCAACCAAGTGCATAGCTAAATGTGCGCCCGGAACGTGAAAACAAAACCATTGAAACCTGGGCACTGGGCGGGGTAATGGTACAAGATGGCAAAACATTGACACAATAACACAGTCGAAGCAACTTCCTGACGCAAACGAAAAAAAGGAGAAACATTCAGTGGGGAACTTCGGTGTGGTGGTGCGTTGTGATTGTGTGTGTACATAATGGGAAAAAATGGGAATTGAATTGTAAATCCAACCATTCGGAAAGTGGGTTCATGGCCGTACCATCGTTGGAGGCGCTACTTGATGGAGGCGCCTGGTACCGCACGTGTAAGACGAAAGCGAAAGCTTCCGTTTGCTACCACATTCAAAATGACGTTAACCGGCATCCGGTACCCGTTGTTTCGTCCCATCCGGATGTAACGGCAACGACAGAAGGGGGGGGGTTGCTTTTTTTTGGGGGTTGTGGACTAGAGATGGCAAAGTGGCAATGGACGGCGTTACATCTGCGAACGAAAGATTTATGGCAGCCAGTGGCATTTTCTCCTATGCGCCATTATTTATATCACGTTTGTGGGGATTGTGGAATCCGTTCGCTTTCACCGGAGCCGCGTGCTACACTGTTGCAACCGTAACTGCCCCCCCCCCCCCCCCCCACCCCCCGGGTCCAGTTTCCATCTCTAGTTTCTAGGCGCTCGTGTTGTGGGAAGCATATTTTGTTTCCGCATGCGATGGCACGCACCGTACCCTAACGGTGGCTTTTGAAAGTATTCACCCAGTGTGTGTGTGTTTGCGTTGTTACTACTCACTTTCGAGGTAGTGTGTCGAATAAATCTGGCACTGGTTTGTAACCGGTGATGTATGTTGCCAGGTTGTGGGCAAATCGTCTGCTACTGAAACGAAACAACCTCTCGGTGCCATTATGGAGGGTTTTTTCGTCTCCTCTTACTACCAACACACACACACATATGTGTCTATATATGATTGTGCGTAAGGGCAACAGGACTACTTACGGTGAGTATGCGATAACGCATAAACCAACCCGCAGGACACAACGTGTCAGAACCTCATCTCCCGATGGTACAATTTACTATTTCAAAATTTTCATCCCACTGCGTGTGACGAAAACCAGCGACAAGCACCAGCTTTTGACAAAGCTGTAAGCAGAACAAACACACAGAAACAGCATCACAAAATGGCATGTATCATAAGGTAGCAAAATTCCTGTTTTTTTTCTGGCTCTCCTTTGTCATGCAGCAACGCATGAGATGAGAGTTTGCACAAAGTTATGTCGTTGAAGCAGATTATGGGCTTCATTAATCAACTCTCGCACGTTTGTTTGTGCGGTTCCGTGCTTTTGTAACAAGTTACCGGATCTGTCTGGTACACCTGAGGACGGAACCGAATGGAAACGATACACCCGGTGTACACGTGGGTGTGGGAAAAGAAATAAATTTGTGAATGTGCTCCAATCTGGCCCGTTTTGAAGATTCATCGCTAGTAATGTGGGTCAGTGCATATAAATGAAAACGATCCGTCACACGCAACAGCGTATTCATGCGGCAGTTTTATGAAGTAACCAACGCGCAAGCAGAAAACAGTTTGGATTGTTTTTGTTTTATTGAAAATCATTAAATTTTGTAACTGTTTCATAACTTTATTTAGTATGACTTTTTCTTCTACATTCTTTATATTTACCCATGAAGGATTAAGTCTTAAAGAGTTGTTCACTTAAAGCAAAAATGGGATTTGTTCTTTGATGGAATGAAAACTCCTTATTTTTAATCCAAACAAGTCTTCTATTCTAAACTGTGACGAAAAATGGTGCCTAAGCATGCTGCTGACTATCCATTTAATTTCCATTTAATAACGGCCTTATGGCCGTATTATCGGCACGATGTAAATCATTTGTTTATAGAGGCTTTGGGCCTATTTTCTAACACCTCTTTCTTTTACGGTACGATTCGTTCCATTCTAGGATTTATAATTTCATTATAGTTCATATTTAACTTAAACTTCTTTGTCCGGCGTATGGCAATCAGTGCTACACTTTGATCTTAGCCTTTAGGCCGAGATGCGATATATGGCAATGAGTAAAAATAATTACAATATTTAAATTGGATTGCCCAATCTGCTCGATAATATAATGCAACTGTTTTTCTATACTATTCTATCTAAAATTGCTTAAATTTACTTATAAAAATTAAATTACTAATACTAAAAACTAAACTAAATGTAAATAATTTACTATAAACTCGAAATAACTTATTGTTTATCACAAACTTTCTTTAATTATTTTAGTGTAGTTAAAATGTGGAAAAGATCAGTCAATATCTGCAATTTTTTTTTTATTTTTTCAAGACAATTTTGAAAAGTTTATTTATCACATGCAGAACAGCTCGATACCTTTTTTCAATTTACAGCAGAACAGCCGGAGTAACAAAGCGGATACGTTACCGTAACAATGGAAAAAAACGAATAAATTAATAAAAAGAACTGCTGGGCCGTATTGCTCCGCTTATTTCAATGGGATTGGAACACTGGAGGCTTTTATACCTCCTTATGTAAAATTGCACACAACAACAATCATATAAAGTTTCATACATCCCAATATTGTTAAATGCACAAATGCCGTGAGTGCTTACGCTTCAGTGCAATTTAAAGTTTAAGAATAAAAATTGCCCCAAAAGTATGTTATATTGCTTGCAGAAAATCTTTTGTTGGTGTTTGATTTCTGCTGCGGAAACTAAAATATGTTGATGATAATTTCCACCTGTATGTTGTTCGCATTGGTATGTGCGCAAATTTTCTGAGAATCTGTTTGATCTCCCACTATGATCTGGTTGTCTGTGTTTAGTTCCAATTTACAAATATTGGCATATGCATTTTGCTAACTACGCCTGACAATTTGAAAACAGATTTATTCTCCTAGCTCGTAGTGTTGTTAAATACGCCTTTACGAACACACCACATACAAACTAGTTTGATTATTCCTGTGGAAAAAAAGCAACTCCACGAATCAAATCATGTGCTGCACGTGGAACGCTGTAACTAACCCTGTTTATTAAAAGCGGCTATCAAAGAGAAAATTCCACGAATATGAGGCCAGTTTAATTATGACAGCGTGTTTTTGCGGGCTGTAATTCAGTTCAGTTCAGGGATAATTCCAACTAAAAAACCAGCCAATGAAATTGAAAATCCTTTCTTGACAACACTTTCATATTTGACCTGAAATTTAAACATCGGGTAAAAAGGCAAAAATTTTAATAAAAACAGCTTCCCAATAAAACTTAGCAAAAAATGTGTTAGAAACATAACTATTTACCCAACAACTGTTATTAATTAAACTATTGTTGCACCTATAAGTACATTTTAACTCTCTCAATAATTGTGTTACGAATCTGTTTTAAAACCACGACATGCATTCCAGGTTATTGGCCCTTTGGAGTCACGTGGTGCAACATCTACGTTACATGTGATGTGCTGGCCTGTTCGGCGAGCATCCTGCACATGTGCTTCATTAGCCTCGGCCGTTACCTCGGCATCCGGAATCCACTAGGCAGTCGGCATCACTCGACGAAGCGCTTGACGGGCATAAAGATCGCATTGGTGTGGCTGCTGGCAATGCTCGTGTCCAGCTCGATTACCGTGCTAGGTGAGTCCTCCGACCGTCGAATGCGGACGTTCATTATTTATCTTTCCGACGGCCAATCAGCACTAACGCCCGCTGTTCCGTTGCTTTACGTGCAGGCATGATCAACCAAAACAACATCATGCCCGGCCCGAACGAGTGTGTCATCAATAACCGAGCCTTCTTCGTGTTCGGCTCGCTGGTCGCATTTTACATCCCCATGGTGATGATGGTCGTAACGTACGCGCTGACCGTGCAGCTCCTACGCAAGAAGGCACGCTTTCTCGAGCAGCATCCGGAGGGCGAACTATTCCGAAGGTAGACGCATACCAACCTGCAAGCTCATCGTGTGTCCGCGCGTTAAACCCCAACCGTTCGCCCGGTTGAATCGCTTCCCTTTTTCTCGCCTCTTTGCAGACTGGGAGGACGGCTGGCATCCTCCAAACACTCCAATAACTCTCAAAGTGATGGTTCCTCCACTTCCAACAAAGCGGTCGAGATGAAGAAATTCACCGTCAATAACAATAAGCAGCCGGCATATTCGCAGCACGACTCGTCGCCACCATCCTCGCTGCCGGCGGTGGCCGCCTCCCATAGTGCGCTTCCCTGGCGATGGCACG
Organism: Anopheles minimus; assembly: GCA_000349025.1. Taxonomy (NCBI): domain Eukaryota; kingdom Metazoa; phylum Arthropoda; class Insecta; order Diptera; family Culicidae; genus Anopheles; species Anopheles minimus. The sequence goes on along the minus strand of KB663832.1, from coordinate 15,099,385 downwards.
GCACTACCACCGGCACCAGCAAAATGGACAGGTATGTCTAGTGAGTAGCTTGATGTCATTTTGTGTTGTTTCGAGGTTGAAGAGTGGAAGTGTGGAGGTTAATGGAATTTTCCTAAAGGAAAAGAACTCAATTATCTTTATCGTCTGGCACACGAATTGCTTTATAAATGTTTAACTGTCGTGACAATTTATCTTCATAAAATTTATGTACATAGTTCGGTTATATATACTGAATAAGAGCTTACAATATTTTCTAAAACGAGCTTGGCTACATAAGCAATGAGTTAAATACAATCCTATGTAGCTATATATTTATTTATTAATTAGTAAATTTCTCCACCCTGCATTGACTCATCAATAGGGATAAGTTTTTGAGTCTCCCTAATACAGTCCGTAACATAGCTATAGTATCACTTGTTGCATGAGTAATTCCGTATGCATTAATTACGTATACTGTATCTTAATTTGTTATATCCTTTCTCTTACACCTGAAAAAAGTCAATAGCAATGTATTAGAAATTGATCAGTATAGAGTGACGACACCCTTTCAGTGATTTACATTAGACCATTTAGACCATTTATTTCAACATTTACTTTGTTTCGGTATATGTTTTGGGTGCTTAATAAGACATGTTTAATAATATTTTTAAAGGCTACTCCAGGCTCTATTATTATTACAAAATCGCACTCGAATGTGTACTTTAAAAATTTATTGAACTGGAATTGTACGATATGTCCATCGAGATCCCTTTAATAACATGCCATTGTCCACTAGACATTATCAATTTGTTTAAATTTTATTAACATTTTTTTTCTAAATTGTGTTTTTTTTAAATACAGTCTGACCGTAACATAAAAGACAAAAACATCTATAAGAGGACATTTTTGACGACTCGTATTTTCTTAATAAATTTAAAACTAAAGATGAAGTGGAAGAGATCGGTAAAAATGAAGATCTGCAAAGTTATGGGGGGGTCTGGATATTTGTATATTATTTCTTTTTGATTTGGTAAATTCACCACGCACTTAAAGAAATTAGAGTATTTGGCAAATAAACTAATTTTTCTTTGTATTTATTGCATTTTTTTTCAAATATTGTGAGGTTTCCAAATAACTGCTTGCCAGAGTTTAAAAGACTTCACAAAACTTTAAAAACAAATTAACATTGGAGGGAAATCGGATACACTACATGTAATTTGACAGATTTAGAAAATAACTTTATTCATCACCATCAAATATTCATTGTGAAACGCCTTTTAGTTACATCCAGAAATTTTAATCCCGGTGCGGAAAATGTAATAGGGGGTGTGAATATATAATAAAACAGACTCTATACAACTTTGCGCACAGATATCCTTCTCATCCTTTCACTTCCACTTTGCAAGTTATCCTTAGAAAGCGAATGGTCTTATGTTTTTGTGACTCACTGTATAGCATTAATTAATTCGTTTAAACCACATCGTGAGTTTTTTTTATTTTATCCCTAGAATTCCCCTTATTGCAAAATATTTTCTGAAAGCGTATTGACAATTTTCTTAAATAGTTTCAGTTTTCAAGCAAGATGAATGTCAGAATCTACAAGTATCTAGTAAAAAGTCTTTTTTTTTGCTAGTAAAACGACTTACTGCGAATAGAAACCGAGTGTCGAATAATAAACCTTATCTGCTAAACCTAAAATTAAAGCTTTTGAATTACTGAACAGTTCTGCCGTTCCGTTTCTCTAACACGGTCTGCCTTTAAGTCCCCTTCCAAGTATAAAGTTATTCCGTTCAACCAGTACATGGATACTCCATTTGTCAAATTCAATAATCTATGCTGGACGCGCAGAAAATACTACAGATGCAACTCGTCTGCAGCAAGCACCAGTTGTGTCCCATGCTTTTATGGGACTTTTACAAAGTACGCACTGGAGGCTAAGCGTGGGATGGTGCGATAATTTCACCGCATCCCGAGCACCACTGCTAGTGAGAAAGGTCGCAGATGGCAGACCGCGTCCGGTACGTGGCGCCAGCTCAAGGCGAACCATCATCCATCCTTTTTTTGTTTTGCATCACTCGCATCATCCTGGCAAGTGGTGTAGTGGACATTCGGTTTATTTATTTTTCCACTACATTGTCCACTGCCAATGATGTGGTGCGGGTCTGGGCAGTACATGCCGGGACTGTATTCGAATAGATCGTCTTCTATCTCAACTATTTGATTTAACATTCTACTGGTTGGATGGATTTCTGTTTCGGAATGCTTCCACTCCGTTCCACTTTGCTATTGGTTCTTAATATTTCGCATAAAAATACATACCTACGATAGACAGACATTGTAGAAATGAAGAGTGGTTTGCTCTTCTTGTCCATAAAACGCATTTCAGAATGGAGTCATATACAATTTCCTCTCAATAGCATGAACGTGTTGCTGACTTAGTTTTGTAAAAAAAAAGATCCATAAAACAAAGTTACAAATCGTTTAAATCCGTTCAGTTATAAAAATACTTTACCCATCGAAGAAAAAAAGCCCCTCCTCATCCCATTCATTCCGCAACACTCTTCGCTCTATTGTTTTACGGTAACGCGCGGAAAGCTGTAAAAACTTTCGCCCCAAAACCAAAATCTCATTGCTAGTTCTAAAGCTCCCACCGCTGTCAGCGAGGATTTTACAGAGGCCCTTGAAAATTTACGACCTTTACCCCAACTTGCCCTAACCTCCGTTCCATTCCACTTTGCTCACCTTTTGTAGTCCGTTAATTACGTCAACTCTCACTCAATTATGCATTTTTCTTTCTTTTCCTCCCCCCCCCGCCCTCCATTTCATCATCCACCCCCCGGTTTGGGTGGCTTCCGGTCCGTGCCGATAGAATGAGCTCAATCAAAGGCAGCATGTCGCATCCGCACCTGGGCTACAGTAATGGTGGAAACCGCACGATCGCCACCGGTGGCAAACGCTCCCGGACCGTCTGCGACCAGGGCACCCAAACGCCGGACAGCATCGAGCGGGAAACGAGGCGCCAAAAATTCTGCTCCTTCCGGATACACCTCAACAGCGTCCCGACGCCAGCGATAAATTTCAATTTGAAGTTTCTTGGCAGCAAAAAGCGCACCAACTTATCGGCGAACGCGGTCGCCACCGAGCAGAAGGCCACCAAGGTACGACCGTGGGAGGGTTTTGGGTTGGGGTTTCAGATGATGGGGTGGGGGAGGGGGGAGAGGGATGGTGTGGGCTGTAGAAAATTGGAGCAGGTCGTGAGAATCAAAACACCTTGCATTGGAGAAAGATGGACGGCTAGGTGCTAAATGAATTTAACACTACTGGCGCATAATTGGTTGACTGTAACTCGCTCGGGACGAACAGATTTTTCCACCCAGCGAAAGTACGCGCCCATCATGCTCATATTTGCTGTTGAGCAGATTTCATTACAACTTTACTTCATGCACCAGAGCACTCAAATGATGGAGGTGTTCATCAAAGCTTGAATCAAGTGCTTTTTACCATTTTCATCTTTCGGTTCCATTTCCATTAACCATTATAGAAATTTTCGATACAACAAGACTGTTTGCCATAATGTGATGATTATCGTCCTGTTGGTAATATAATAGTTATAGCAGAAGTTGTGTAGGCGACAAATCCGCTTTCAGAACGACCACAAATCTGCTTACGAATAGGTGGCAGTAGGAATCGTTTTTCTCGACACTTCAAAACTGGCAAACTGACGACCCCAGTGGGACTGAATCTTTAAACATGCTACATTAACGCTAGCGCATGCTCTCCTGTCGCATTATCTTACGAAAGCCTCTAGCCGCAAGCCGTGAAATAGCCGGATCTTTGGTGGACATTCTTTTTCCCTTCGTTACGCCTTGACAACAAGTCCCCGCGGGGCCAGTTGGTATGAAGGTGTGAAATGAAAATTTCTAGTGGGAAAAGCAAGACATCTCCCACCGGACATTGGCGTGAACGTGGGAAGGGGGTAGGGGGAGCGAGAAACGTTCCCAGCCGTAATGAAAGTGGACAGTTGGAAAAAAATCACTTCCCTTAATGCGCTGTACGCCTTGATTTCCGGTTCGGAGCAGTCAAATCGAGTTTATTCCATAAATATGCACGCTGAAACATTTCTTCAATAATGATTCTACGATATTATTTTTTTGCTGATTTTATTTTTTTAATTCCATAATTGTGAAGGAATATAAAAAAACCGTTTAATGAGAGGCCGTTAACAAAAAGCTGGGGTAGTTTTAAGTGAGTTGTTTTGAAAATAATTATTTACAATATTACAGAGTGTTTCGAAGTTTTTTTTTACACGTTCCCAGTTTTTCTGACTGTTTCCGATATATATTTAAATGCCTACTACAAACCCCCGATGGTTTCAGTGTTCAATGTGCCCTAATAATGATTTCTTCTTGGGTTTCTTCTATTGCAAACATTTTGTGCATATATTTTACAGCACATTGGGATCCTCAACGGTTTTATACATGAATAACATTATATAATACAAAAAAATGGAAATCGGATTCCAAATATTACCAAATTTTTGACAACTATTTTCCGATATCATGGTTTGTGATAAAACAGCTGAAACATATCCAAAAACAAGGATTTATGTCATAAAAGTATAATTGCCACACAGAAAATGGCGGTCATTTTTTGTGAAATTGAACTAACTATTTTTTTAACTGAAATTCATTTTTATACTATTTTTGGGTGATTTCAGTTATTGAAAATTTTCCTATCAAGGGTCCATTCTGTAAAAGATAATAAATTAGAACAGTCGGTTTGGGCTACCAAAATAGTTGGTACACTTATAACACAGCAATTCCAACTCATAGTAAAGCAATTGATACATTCGATAAGTATGTTTTTATTTGTAATAAATGCACGAGCTACAATATTGAAATATTGAACATAAGTGTTAAGTAGAAACTTATAAAATAAATCGTTATTTGTGATTTGCAAAGTCCAAGATTATCCGTTATTTGGCCCATTCTTTACATAACTAACAATAATTATTAGGACAAATTGATAATTACAACCGTCTCAAATTTGTAGAACACATTCATCAACATATGCGAAACAATCGAAAAACCTTGGGATATTTTGTATTTCTTAAACGAATTACATACTTTGTAGAAAAAGACCATAGAAAAGATTTTTGTTTAACGACTTTTTTTTTTAAAACAAATGTCAAAATCTTCGTCCATATCTTGTGTGTATGCTAGCCTAATGCATTATACAAACACAGCAGGTATTCAACGTTTATGCTTTATTTTCAATCTTAAATATAACCCAAAAATGTTTAATTATTGCCTGGGAGGGCAAAACGTTTTCGTGCACCATGGCACTGTTCCAACAGCTTCCTGCTGAGCCAGAGAGAAAAATAATTTGATTTGCTATGTTTGGTATTCTGAGCAGTATTGCAGCAGCGCTATGCAGCAATGCATAAGAAACTTTTCACAGGTTTCGGTGGCACGATAGGGGGTCATAAGAATTAGTCAAGTAAATGGGGATTTTTTTTTATTCATTTATGTTATCAATTTCTTTCGTTTGCCCTTGTACGCAGTGCACGCTACGATGCAGACAAATCGTAATTTTGATACAGCAGCTATGCTTGTTTATCTTTTGCGCACTTAGTGCTTAAATTAGTCAAGTTTCGTGATTGTCAATATTTTTCCCACACGTTGTTGATGCTGCACGTCCAACATGGCGGCAGGGCTTTGATCTTTACATTGTGGCTCTGGCTACTTTCCGATTCTTGCAAATGGTACCGTGTTTGCCCGTACTTGCACGCCTGTTCAAACAAGTACCCCAGCCGTGTAGGAAACACCGTCCACACGTTTACGCTCTGACGCGTCGTAAAGGAAGGTTTTGTTTTTTTCATTCTCCATAGAAAGAAATTTTCCTTCCTCCGGACGGCACAAGACACACGCGCCAAGAGTTGGTGGAAAGCGCCGGGAGTTCGTGTGAAAATTAGAAAGTAATTTAAAAGTTTTACATCACACACAGAGCGAACTCAAATCGGGGGGTACGATACGGTTAAGCTAAGTGGGGAAATGATGTAAGAAAGTTTGCTAAAGAGCAATGGTACGCACGTTACGAGCTACACGCTGCCAAAGTTAACAGAAGACTATGGCCTGCACGGGGATATGTATAAAGCCAACCTCACGGTGTCGTTGCTTATCTAGCACGATAAATGGAGCACAAAATTGAACGTTGAGTACCTTTCGATATGATATAATATCTGGTTTCAATGCTCGTTGTATCGAGCCGTATCGATGACGTTTATTGTCTCTTTTTTCCTAAAATGCTCTAAATTTTCAAGCACTTTTAGTAATTAATTTTATTTCTCTTGGTATTCCAGGTATTAGGTTTAGTGTTTTTCACATTCGTCTTTTGCTGGGCACCGTTCTTTATTCTAAACATTATATTTGCCGCCTGCCCGGAGGCAAAGGTCCCGGAACGGATCGTCAGCATATGTCTCTGGCTGGGTTACGTTTCATCGACGATAAATCCCATCATTTACACGATCTTCAACAAAACGTTCCGGGCCGCGTTCATTCGGCTGCTGCGCTGCAGATGCGAACGGTACGTATGGGAATGCTGTTTATCTCTATTAATTGGAAAACAAATAACTAACATTTCGTGTTTTTCAGCTCTGGACGACCGCCTAGGTATCGATCGGTAACGGATAGCCGTGGAGCGATCAGTCTCTGCACACCGTCCGCCTTACCGTTGGCCATATCACTGCAAGGATCATCACTGCTTACTCCTTCCACTACGCAGGCCACCCCACTAAGCGACTTTCGCGGAAGTTACGAAATCACGGACGACGATTGTTGAAAGAGGGTAGCAGGCCGCAAATGTTTAGAAGCAACAGCTTCATTGCTCGAACACATGTAGCCGGTAGCTGTGTATGTAATCGAATGTTTCCACTACCCTCTTCCAACAACAACAAAAAACCCGCCCCGTCCCAGAACGTACAAATAAGTTCACTGAACCTACCGATGGCAGTTGAATAGCAATCATTTTAAACACTTAAACATGTACTAGCACATAGCTGTTACGGAACTCCACCAAATAAGGCTTATAGCGGAGGTAATAAGAAAATGACAGTATTTTGTAAGACAACTAGCGTTGTTTGAACTGTGCACAACCCTAAATGTGATTTTATATATAAATGACTTAAACAATAGTTTAGTAATTGGGTGAACGACTTTATTTCGAACATCCGAACACAACAAAAAACAATCGAATGAAAGCATTGTTGAGCCCATTATAGTTCGAAGGAACTAAACTTATGTGAATAAGTAGGAACTAAATGATACGTAATTATGAATTAGCTCGAATTCAATGATATGCTCCGATTGAATGATATGTAACTCGGACACTCAGTTACTCAGTAGATAGAAGGCTTCCAATCTAACGAAGAGGTAAGAAGTCGTGTGAAGGTCAGAGTTCTTCTGGCACTCCAAGGGAAGAATATATGGAATATTTGGAACTTTATTTTAGTAAACCCTAAAGTAATAATTGAAGAACAGGCCGAGGGGAGAGAGGGGTTTTTGTAGAGTCTGCTATTAGCCCTTTATTTCATGTGCCCTTCGAATGTCAAACATCTGTTGCCTACTTTGCCTGCCATTTGATTCATCACTCTTGGGGGGCACAAAACTTGGCGAGCTTGGGACCTCCACGGCTTCGTAGTCCGCACATCGTTAAACCCACCATTCCTGACATTCCTGCCCTGCAGACGATCAAGAGTTGTCAATCAATTATCCGGGAGGATTAGCTCCTGTATGGACCCTGTTGCCGGTTCATGTGCTGAGGCAGCAGTCGTGCTCAAGACATCTGTTAACCAAATTTCATTTCAAACATAGCGCCTTTCCTTGAAGGTGGAAAGATGTTAAAAATCCCGTCAAACTAGAGTGTATTTACAATTTCTAGGCAACCAATGGCGAAGCTAATGTAACTGATGACAGTTTTATTCTAACAAGGACAGTAGACAGTAGAATGCCCAAGTATGAATTTACAAACCCAATGCCTTTTAACAAACAGACTTGTCAAAAGAGCTTAACTTGTATCCCCAGAAGTAACCAACATTTGTTTACCAGCAAAAGGAAAGGGACGATAGATTTCGACATCTTCTTGCGAATCTTTACAAATTCCCGGAAGGCTGGAACTCTAGAATGTATTCTTCTGTCGGTTTTCTGATCAGCTATTTTTGAAATATTTTAATTTGAACAACTTCTTCGTTGATGTATTTTAAATTTACTACGTTGTTAAATTGAAATGTTCAATTATTACTTCTTTTTAATCCACTTACACTTGAGAAGACCCTGAAACACTATTAACAATTTTAATCTGAAAACCCCTGTAAATGCCTTACTCCATTGCTGAGCAGCTTTCCCATCGTATTGAGAGCTTTTTGTGCTTCCATATGAAATATTTCACACAATTGCATGAAAGCTTTCGTTTACCGCGCACCAGGCTGCTCCATCAGGATCGTTTCCTTTCAATTCAACCAAAAGAGAAATGAACAGTGTGGAATGAATTTCCCCTTCGAAATGAACAAATCAGCCGAACGTTTTGCCGAACAGTCGACGAACATTACCGAAGCAGGAGCGAACAAACTTTTGAAGCAATCTGAAATAAATATGTTACATGCGATTTTAAACTAACAAAGCAGCTGTTCTTTACACTGATATCCGGGTGTATATTTACTTACCTTATATTGGTGACTTTTATTTGCTTCCCTGTTAAAATACAATGTATATTTAAATAGAACGGATTGTTTGCCTCAATTCTGTTTAAATGAAAAGCAGTTTTTACAACAAAATTATAACCGTAACAGATTGCCATGGAATATACTGTGTGGGTTTCCTGTAAAATAAGTTTTGAAGGAATATTTACAAAAACATCTCCACACAACCAAATCTAAGCTTTAACCAATTAATTATTTGAACCAATTAATTTGCTGTGATTGTGAAATTTGATCCCATTCAAAATAAGTACACAAATAGAAGGAAAGTTCTCACTAATTTGTTTTCCAGAAGGTTTGTTTTTATTTACGTACAATTTCATATGAAATATTTATTTCTTTCCGTAGTATTTCAATACCCCATCTGGCTCCACACCTGTATGGGTGCCGTTTAGTCTTAAAGTGCTGCACACGGTTTACTACCAGCTCACAAACCTGTCAGTCAGCGGCGGCAGTACATCAGCCGGCAATTTACCATCCATCACGTACAGTGCTATAACCGGCTCACGTGAGTGTAATGCAACATTACAGGCACTTAATGCTGCGTTAAAAAATAATCTTCTTCGGAACAGAGGAAAAAAAAACAACAAAACCCCACCCCAAAACTCTCCCACAATGTCTGGAATAATGTGTGGCAAGGTGTGGTAGGTGTTTTTTTTCTTCTCTACCTTTCACAAATTCTTGTATCCCATTTACTCCGGCACACCGGTTGAGACATATTCGCAAGCGCATCTGTGAAAATATCACTACCCCTTTTGGCTCGGATACATTCCGTAATGGTTCGTTTATGCTCCGCAACGACCACGATGCCAAATGCTTCGTGAATGTCCAATGTGTTTGAGTAACGCGAATCGTTGTATCCCTTTTTTCGAAAAAGCAGATACCAACCTGATACCTGATAAGAATATTAATTGAGACAGGTTCGTCCCTTTTGCGTACGTGTGGGGTGGGTATCCCTACGCAACCGGCCCGTTAGATGTTAGCATTAACGACCGGAGACCTGTTGGACCGTTTTTCGGAAGGGAACGTCGACTGCTCTTTTGCTGTTTTCCCATGCTATACCCGAACGCTCTGTTCCACGGTCTGTTATCACCGTGTGTGTCTTGCTTCCTTCGCAAACAACATCCGCTTCGTTGTGCTCCCGCAACTGATCCCGCCACAACCGTTAGGGGCTGTTCGCAAATTACCTCATACGCATTCACCACACAACCCACTGGTTGCACTCGCTCCAGTTTCCGGAATACCCCTACCTAGACCTAGAGCGGGATACGAGATCGTCTCCAAACTGGGACTCATACACAGACCGTGTTAGACGGTTCCCTCAGCGGACAACCGTCGGAAATGGACAGCAGAGATCTGTTCGGGTGTATCGCTTCGGTGTTCCGTTCGGGCGAACTTTTAGACCGTGCACGGGCAATCATAGCTGCTCTTTCCGAGCCCGGCGTGTACGTCACGGATGAACACTTTCACTACCACAGCCCAAACGCTGGCCTGAGTTTGTAGCGAACTCGTTGCCCGCAGGTACGCGCAACTTTGACACTGACAGGCACCGACACTGGGGAGGGCCGTGCGCGCTGTGTTCCACGAAAGTTTATGGTACGGAGATCGCAAACTTTTCTACCAACACACACACAACTACGGCTAGCAGTTGCCCACGGGACAGCTTCCGACACGTTATCACACGATAACGCGCCTCCATCGAGGACCCCGGCAAACTTCTCATCACATTGTTTTCTTCCGTGTTTTTTTTCTCCTTTTTTCCGTTCCTTCTTTGCCACTTTACCACTCGGCGCTCAAGTCCTTCGAACCTTTGCCCCACAGCTGCAATCAGTCTCGAAGGGATCAACCATCTCCACCTACTCTCTTCCTTCCTCTCTCTCGCACTCTCTGTCTCACATACACACTGAAGGACTCTCCTGAGCCAAGACCAAGCAACAGCTATCCACGAGGGAAAAGTTTTCCCTTAAATGGATTTCCCTATATGGCACGCTTCCTCAGCCTTGACCCTCCCACCACTAACTCCCCCGCCACCCGAGGACAACCCGAAGCCCGCCGACAGCACAGCGCAGATCAGTCATCAATTTTCCATTTCAAGTGGGACCGCATCACCGTCAGGCAGCGGAAGATAGATATTGAATATCGAATGCGTCAAAATGACGTACTTGATAGTATCCCTGCCCCGGCGCGGACCCGTGTACGAAGCAGGGAAAGCATAAGGGTTAGAACACCGACCCGTCCCCATCCCCATCTTCAGCACTTCGGTGCGATCCCCGGTGCGTTTTTTTTGTGTGTGTGTTTTAGCCAAACGAGCGGAAAGCGATTGGCATGCTTGTTTGAAGTGTCCTCTCTCTATTGCTTTCCCAGGAGCGGTCGGGATACCCGGCATCTGTTTGCCCAGCGTACGTGTGTTTGTGCACCGTTTGTTTAACGGCAACACACATTGATCCGTGCGCACATCATAAACCCGGCGGTTCGTTCGCAAAATTGTGCTACGGCACAGAGTGCGCTCGTACCGGGGAACACCGGGATATTGTGGTTTCAGTTGCCCACGCGCCACCTACCCGTTTGGGGCTGAATCGATGAGGCACGGTACCATCGGAAGGCCCAGACAAGGTCCGACCGGACGCTAAGGTTGGGCAGATTTTACTGGTCTCATTAATTATTCGCACATATCGCGAGCTGGTGAAGGCTGTCGGTTGAAGCAAATGGCGATCGGCGTCGACTCCATTTTCCCTTGCCAAAGGTTTGCTCGCACACCGCGCGGGAGATGCGAGCCGCTTAAATATTTGTATCAATTATTATCAATTACGACACTGCACTAGCTCAACTTTCGCGCCGGTCCGTTGGTCCGCCTTCCCGACCGGTAGAGCTAGTTCAAGCGAAAGTAACCTTATCTGCCAATGCCGCAGCAAGTAATAGTGCTTCCAATTAAGGTTTGACATTCGATTTGCGTCGCATCAGCTACTTCAACTCGGCGTCCTTATTTGTAAAGCGAACCCGTACCCGGGTGTGGTTGTGGTTGATTATGTTGATTCGCATTTCATCGTATCTAAACTAAGAAACGTTGTTTAAAAAGATAAAACTGATGATGGGCAAAATAAATATTTTATTTTCAGACATTCACAAACAAACTTAAATGAAAAAATTATTCAACGCTTCATCTAGCTTAAAGACTTCTTGGTCAACTAGCCCCAGTGGCTGGTTTGAAACATGATGTAGGATACACTTTGAACTGATGTACATAAGTGATATTTATATACAACTTTTCTGACCATTTTTATTCTTTCCACAATTTAACAAAACAATACAAAATGTTAAAGAATTCAATACAAACTTTGAATGAATGTCTGTAACGCAGGCAATTTTAAAACTTCTACTCATCATTGAATTGTTTAATCTTAGTAAACTTTGTTATTTAATTCACAATTCAAAATGAAAACATAAACGCATTACAATCAGTGTAATCAGCGTTTTCGACAGTTGTGCAATTAAATCCCAATTATTCAAAAATGTGTAAACTACTACACTTAACACTGTTTTAAAACATAAAAGACAATGTTTCTATTTGCATTGATATGTTCTTTAATATTAAACTTTCTCCTGTGTAACCACTACATCATATTCTTGCGATTTGTTGTTGAGAAGCCAAACTTTGAATCTTTGAAGCAGCACTTTTCAAAAAGACACATGATTTTTATTCTATAATCATTTAATTTCAATTTTGTAAAATTGGGAAAAAATTCATTCTTCAATTTGAAGGCAGCTGAAAATGGTGGGTTTTTCTACGTGAAATTTTGTATGCAAAAACAGCATTTTTTACAAATTTCATCACATAGGTATTGAACTTCGTCGGCATATATGGGCTCCTTAAAATTCATTAATTAATCATTTTGGCCAACAATTCAAGCAAACAAAGAGCGGATTTTTTTTTTATATGTTTTTTCTGGGTTTTACAACGAACCAAACATTGAAAACTATTTATTGCATAAACAGAAACCGCCTACGGAAAATATAAACATACATTGTTGGCTTTCTCTTGAATATTATTCCTTATATTATATTCCTTATATATTCTATGTAACACACATTAGAGGCAAAACCTAAACGCCAAACTGAGCATACAGAAAAATACTGCGAAAGTTCATTAGCTTAAATATGGCAATTTAGCACAATGGTTGCACTAAACTGCTGAAAAAAATGCCAGGTTTAATTATTTATAAAATGATACGCAAACAATCTTTGTATAAGTTCAATTCATTAGAGCATAAAGCAATTCAATACGAACGAAATTCTATTATTATTTTTGTTATTATAGTTCTTATTATTTGCAACTACTGAAAATTTCTAAAGAAGTTATGAAAGGTTTGGATTTTGAAACGCGTTTCAATGATGTTGGATATTGGAGATTCCCGATGATCGATGACGATTGCGATTCCCTCACCTCACACTCAGTCACAATAATATTTTACCAAGAAGTTTTCTAAAGGGGGAGGGAGTTTTCCAACAAGTTCTTACTAATGAAAGAGAAAATGAATAAAAATGAATAATCTAAAATCGAAATAAACGAACGAAGAAAAAATGCTTACCCATGGAGACGCCTGGTGCTTTGAGAAAAAGGAAATTGATGCAATCATTTATAATCATATTTTTACTTAAAAAATCGTTACAACTATATTATTTGCAATAGATGACGTGTGACCATAGTCAAGAATGCAAAAAGATTTTGTTTTTAATGTGATTTTAAGTTAATTGCAGTTATGATACTCAACTAACACCCCGCGACATCTCCGCAGCCAAATTAGTATTGGACACCACTACCACCGACCAATTTACAATGAGAAGCATCAGCAAAGACGACACCTACCGTGCGGAACATGTTACGCAGTTGTTGTACTTTTCTAGTCAGGCGACAGGAATTAGGTGAAAATTAAATCTTAAGCCGATTATTCTCATTTTAAGTAGGTCAAGTAGCAAATAAAAGTTTCTACAACTTTTCCCACATGCCTTTATTTCGCACACTTAGCCAAACTGTATACAATTGTACAGAACTTGAATTAACGAGAATTTGATTAGCCTCCAAGCGTGTGTTTTATTATGTTGTATTTCAGGCCCGTCAGCAAATTAATTAAACTTTTTAGTGTAACGCTACGGACTCCAGGAACCCATCGGAGCTAATTATGTTATTTTATAGCACTTGGTGTATGTGCATTCTGTGCTTCCGGCTAGTATCAGCTTTTGCTACTCGGAACTACCACAACAAACAATTCCAACACATTCCCTTACCAGTGTCTGATGGTATACACTTATCTACATCTCGTTAATAAAGAGAACTGAACACGAAATATAACCTTTTCAGTTTGATACATTTGTTACTGCCATGAAACACAAACTAAACTCCAACGAAATAACCATTTACCTCGCTTAAATAACCTATAAAACAAACTATTTCGAGCGAAAGTGTTTGCTTTTTTTTTGTTCTCCGAAAACCAAACCACACCAGGTTGTGTGCAACATTTTCGCATTACGCGGAAAAGTTATACCATTCGGCGGATACAGTTAATGGGGAACCTGCATGCAGTTGTACGTTATACTACGGCCGGCCAGAATACCCACAGCATAAATCATCAAACGCCAGCTGTTCCACACCAACAGTTTTCAATTTCATTCACCAATTATGGTTGTTTTTAAAACCCATTATTACCGGTGATCCATCAGAATTTTTGCTTCCACGACCGTCAAACAGAAAGGCGCTGTTTCATGATTTCCGAGCACCCGAAAAAAAAACCCATCCTCCACTGGCGGCGTGCCTACTACGGCATGCTGCTTTGCGCTTTATAAAGCAGGGAGGCAAAAAAGGAAGATAAATAACTCCAGCCAGTTTTCACTGGGGCAGCGAGTAAAACACCCCGAAAAAGAAAACAGGGGAAACAAAAACACACCGTACACGAAAGGAAACAGTTGAGTTCGCTCGTGCACACTACCTTGGCAATCGAATACGATGCTTCTGACGGACGCCAGCACAGACACATTTCGTTACTCGGTGCCCAGCATGCATCCGGACGGTCGGGTGCTCGGGTCCCCACGATGATAGAAGGTTCGCTTGCGCACCAGTCCGGTTAGGACGTCGATCAAGATAGTAAGTAATGGCCCCTAGAAAACGGAGTCGTCAATCACAATATCTTTTCCAAGCTTAATTGAATCAAACTGCCTGGGAAGTTGCCGTTTGCCTCTTTCTAGCTCCTTCTCTCTACAGAGACAACGGTGGAAGAGAAACGCAAACGGAGTGTGCAAACAAAATGAAACATACAACAACAAAAAAAAACGTACGGAAAAGTACATTAACAATCACGACCGCTTCGTGTCTCATTAATGGAGAGTGAAAATCAAATTTCAACGCACATAATAAAACACATCGGCGCGCATAATGTAATGCGCGTTTTGATTCCTCCAGTCAGCCATAAGGAAGACCATTGTTTGGCAAAGCACCGTGGCACTCGAACCATCCATCTCATGTTTGACCGAGCTTTCCAATTCATTTCAACAGGCAGTTCAATGGGGCCGCAAGTTATGCTCGTTAGCTCCCATATAGGATCGCTTGGTTGTAACGAGCTTTCTCAGGAAAAGGGCTAGCGTTACAACTTTTTTTTTTCGTTTTCGTTTTCCTGGATACATCTGGGATCACAAAAGCCCGCATGCAGCCGTATGGTAAGCAATGTGGAATAAACACAACCGTATGCGAAACGCACGAGCTGCCACCCCAAAACGTGGTAAGCGAACGTTGAACAAAAACACCGCACGTGATCGTATTCCGGTTCCTACGCCGAATCGAGCACAAATTACGGTCGAAACCTTTTGCCGTCCGCATGCTCCCGAAGGTAAGGATTAACGGGCCGGAGAACGGAAAACAATAAGCCCGAGAAAACTTAAGTCTCAAGACTCTGCCAACGTGCTGTTACGTTCGCATCTCACTCTGACGAACGCTTGCGTACGATCCCAGGAGTAAATAGTCACATCTGTATACATCCATCATCCACAGTACAAAGCTAGTAATGAAAGTCTCGCACCTAGCTGTACTCCCTTGTACAAAACTGGACAAACTTTGGCTGGAATGCTGTGATATGAAATCAAGAGCCGAAAGCCGAATTTCAATCCACCGGTCCAGTACGTGCTGCACACGGAACGAGACCCCACTCGGTGATCAAATTTCAGCTCCAGCCAGCTCCAAATCGGCATGTAATCCGTGGTGTCTCTACCGTATGGTACTGCCTGTGATGCTTCAGTGCGGAAAGGAATGATTGAATAGAGCACAGGATGGTAAAGTCTTGGAAAACTCCGAAGGGAAACGAACAGCACTCGTAAGAGTGTTGTTCCGAATTAGCAGAATGTAATAAAGAGGAATGGAACGTTTCTCCGTTGTGTGGAATGTTGAATCAAATAAACTAAACGAACGCTAACGTTAGCGCACAACAAATACCAGTGCAGCATAATCCGCCATGTTTCGAAACACTGCTTTGCTACTACAGGAAAACTGGTGTTATTGCATTCCATGGCTTATTGTGTGGCATTCTTCATACAGTGGGTGCCGAACTAACCAGGTGCCGAACAGTACGGTAAAGGGAATGTGCGGAAATCTTGCTGTCTTCGCCCACTCGCTCACCATAGCCGAGGCTGATCGGGCTGACGTTGAAAAGATGCAGTCAGTACTGCTGTGTATTTGGTTTTGGATCATGTGATCCTTTTTTTTTTCACTTTTACCAATGCTCTTTGTTGCAAACCACTTACGGTTAGTTGTACACGTTCGCTTTCCGTGGTACGTGGTTGCGTGCGATGGTTGATGTTATCAATCAACAGTTTCAACATAAAACCCTCCCGATTCTTTTCTCGTAGTGGTGCATTTGTTTTGCTGTTGCTTAATAACTTCGTTTGGTTCCACTTTGTTTGCACAGGGGTTTTTTTTTTCAATAAAAACAATATATTTTTCAAGTTTCACTTTTTCGTTGCTTATTTTCCTAAAACTTACCATATGATTATGCTCATGAATATTGAGTTGTGCTCGCATTCTCTACTTGTAGAATATTGTAATAGCTGCTGCTACATAACTACTTTGTAATTGTAGTATTTTCACTTTTTTCTCGTTTGATTGGACTATAATCTTACAGACTTCTTCAAATGTGTAAATTTGTAATCTTTTTTCTTTCATTCATTTTTTCAAATTAATCTAATGATTCCTAATAATTTGCAACGAGTCATTTTGTGCACGAATGATTATTTTGGTCCACATTTTTCACACTTGTTGTCATATAGCATATTTTCCATTGAAATTCGTGTAACTTTGTTATTATTTTTTATTGATTAAATTATTTGATTAATTGATTTTGAGTGGTGTGAAGAAACATCAGTCATTGGTGTTTAATACTAAATGGTACAAACTAACCAAAGTTATTACGTTCTAGTGATGCGCTTAATGAGAATATATGAAGGAAGGGATTTCTATATAAGTAATTTTATTTCATTCAATCGCGAATGAATTGTACAACTAGATTAGTTATATACAGTGAAGACAATTATTATTACTACTAGTCGACAGTTTGTATGTGCATGCGATATATTATTCTTTCACGAGGGAGTTGTCCAACAAAAAAAGCTTTTAAAACTCTTCTGAGTAGTGTGGAGAAAAAGGAATACGGATGAAGGGCAAGTCAAAGGACAACATAAATTGAAATAGCCTTAAGAAAAAAAATAATGCAAATGAATTCATTTCAATGTTTTTTTTTTTACGCAAAAACCAACTCTTCTAAAAGTTAATTCTTTAACGTTACCTTCTAAGTTTCTTCGCATCACCTGAACATTCAATCTCACCAATTGTATAGTCGAATTCGTTAAAATAGGTTGGAATCTTCGCTTACCATTTTTTTAAATATTTCTAAAATATTTGTAAAACTATTTGTTGTCCATATGTATTGTCAACTTAGTTATTCATGAACCCTTCTTTAATTTTTTTTTTCAAACTTTTATTTGCAAGCAACATTTTAGCTCCACTTGGTATGCTCATCCAGCATCGTGTGGAGTCTTAGTCTAATAATAAGTCTTGTTTTAAAATTATTAAAGTCCATGCTTTTATTTTGTTCAGATAAAATCAAATATGGAAGATACTCGACCTGACAAGGACTATTCAGAATCTTCACTATTCACTGTAATTAAAACCATTCTTACAACAATTGGAAACAATATTGTCGTGGCACATGGAAGACTCTATCTTTGAAGATCTTCAGGAATTGCTAATAACTGGTGTTTAGGAAACAGCATTAGAAAGGCAGAATAGAGTACTTATACTTCCGTTCGAATGGTCAGTGATCAATTTGGTGCAATTGGGGCATGACTAGTTGGAAACTTACATTTTAATGAATATTCGATCTGTTTTTGCAGCGACAACAATTATCATGATTGTGGTGCGACTTTTTTGATGTCGTGGCTGTTATCTGATGTGATCTTAACAATCTTTTCTTCAATAAAATAAATATTCACTAGTCATAAGATAGATTGTTGTTTCTCACCAGATCGTGTCATTGCATCCTCAGTTAAGCTTAACTCTAAGGCCATTGGTAAAGGTGAGCCTGATCATTCATTCCGTCTAAACAAGCCGCCTCAAACTAGTGCACGAGAAATTTTCACAGACCTTTTGGATAAATTATTTAAAATAGTGCAAAATCACACAAAATATTATAAATTACCAGCACAAATTGTCCGCTGGTCCTGACCGCTTCAAGCGTTCATTCTGCTGCATAAACCATTGTTGATGTCTTTTAATTAAACGCTTGTGTTAAGAGCTTTGGTGAAAACAATTAGATTCACTTCGCATTAGCATTATTGTCCCGTGGAATGAATTGTTTTAGCTTTTCCAACTACCTCCCACATAACGAAATTTTCCGTGGAACAACTGAAATGGATTAAACTCATTGTAAGAGAGCCGATTGTTGTCTGGCAGTGGTAAATGTCAGAATTATACAAACTGACGGATAAGTGGAATTTTTGCTGTTTCAGTTAGAGAATCTCAATTGTAAACTAACTAGGAAAGTGTGGATTTCTAACGAATTCGAAAAGTGGGTTAACATTCTTGTAATAAAATAGCAGTAATGCAATATTCATATTGTTTGCTGTAATACAATATTCAGCCCCCTTTTACTATCACAATGAGGAAACATTTTTTGTGGAAAAAC
This sequence comes from Anopheles minimus, assembly GCA_000349025.1. Lineage (NCBI taxonomy): Eukaryota > Metazoa > Arthropoda > Insecta > Diptera > Culicidae > Anopheles > Anopheles minimus. The sequence goes on along the minus strand of KB663832.1, from coordinate 15,080,437 downwards.
ATCGCTCTTTTATACTGCTTACTACTTTAAATAAATTAGTCAATTAAATAAATTTTATTTAATCACATTCTGGTCAAGCATCGCAAGCCACTCTTGCCATTTTCATTGGACCGTGGGGACGGGTTTTTTTTTCCATGATCCATTTATTTTTACTTTCCGTCCCGTAACATAAAAACTAAAATTATACCTAACAATTAACAGCACCGAATGTGCCACCCAGCATTAAGTGTGCCCTGAAACGGCCTCGGTGGAATCTATTCTTCTTTTTTTCGTTGTAGCTTCCCTTCGGATGCAAATAACGGTTGAAGCCACTCGCAACCATGTACCGTTGAATTATGTCAACATCGTACTGATATAAATTATTAAAACTGACATTTCACGTAAACCAGCACCTAAGGACGTTTAGTGCGCGCGCTATGTTCGCCCTTCTGCCTGTGTGTTGATTCAGCGCACCGACCGCACCGTTCCTTACTGCAACAAGGGAGGAAGATTTGCAAATGCCAACACACACGCGTACACGATCTGGAATACGTGATGGTTGGAAGAACGCACACAAACCACGTGAAACGTGATTGTAGCTGTATCTAGTATTTGTGCTTAAGGTGCAAAAAGAAAACTGTTTTTTCCCCTTTGCAACAAGAACAAATACGCTGTGAAAACGATCCGAAAATTAATCATAAACCATCATCAGGTGAAGAATGGTTTAGCCTGTGGTATGTCGGCGAAACCAACGCATGATTTCTGCTGCCCTTGGACACTTCTGTTACAAGCGTCAGAAAATGGGACACAACCTTTGCACAACATCACACTAATAAATCGTGCCAAAGATCAGAAATACTCCAATGTCCGCTGGTTCGCACCACTACCACCTGCAGACGCGATGCTGTAACTTAAAGGAAAAGCATCTGCTAGCGCGGCAGAACCTAAAGAGCATGTCGCTTAGAGCGAATGATAAATCAATTAAACCGTTTTTGATTACCTTTGTTCTGACTTTTTCAAGACAATTAGCCGTGCCCCGGGAAGTCTACCGGCCCGGGCAGGAAACCCATTTTCTCCCCCCAGCCTGGCCCCCGGGAGTTTCCCCGGTCCTCCCAACAACGAACCGGGCAAATGGAGCCCGAAAAAGGGATACGCACTCGTTCGGAGGCGTTACGCAGCGTGGCTGGCACCGTTCCCTCACTGACATCGTTACGCAATTAGTCGCACGGGCGTAAACGCTGCCGGTGGGAAATTGTGATTTCATGAGTTTCCAAATGGAACACTTCCCCGCCCGCACGAAGGTGATGAGCGTCGGCGAACCTCATCCACTTTGTCGCGCAAGGGTGGTGGTGCGGTTCAATCGGAAATTTTAAATCATTTTCTTCCGTCGTTCGTGCTTGCGTACCCACCCTGCTAGCGGCAATCGCGTTTACCCGCGCGACCAAACGGACTGGTCTGGTTCAATTATTCCCCAAACGAACGGCAGAAAGTTACTGACAACCGTTTACTTGCGTTTTTTTTTTCGTGGAGAGGGCTTTACAATTCGATCAGTCCGAAGGGGTTATCATTTCGTGTTTTTTGTTTTGGTTTTGCTCTTTAACATTCTGTGTATAATTTAAACGTTTCCAAATCGAAGCGGGTTTGCTTATGCATTGGTTCATCAGCAGCATTAGATAATAAATAATAAATTGCCCAAGTTTTATTCTGGCGTTTTGGCACGTGAACTCAACCATGTTACGCTGCGAAAAAGGTGATAACGAAAAGCTTTAAGCAATCTTTTTAGAGCTAAACTTAATGAAGTTTAATTTAATAGAGAAATAATTATGAATTATTAGTTATTCGAATAAGTAGTCCAATCATTGTAAACCCACATAACAGAATTCTAATTAAGATTTGTACACAGAGCATACGCTTAACGTGATAGGAATAAAAATTACATAAAATGGTATGAAATGTGAAATGGTTAAGGCATTTCACTCCAAGGAATACTAGCACATGTTTCTTAATTTTCATACATTTTTTCGAAAACTAAATTTCGCCTTCCACCGTGGAAAAATCATCAAAACGCACTTCTCCTTCCACATTGTAGTTTTCAAATCGCTGGTGACAGAGGGTGAAAGTTGGTGGGTTAGATATTCTTCTGTAGCGAGAGGGGACATTGGCAAACTTTCCTGAATTTTCTCAAATTTTCACTGTCATGCAACAGAAACAAAGAAAATGTATGTAATGTAGGAAAACAATGGAAAGGAATGGATTTTTTAATTTGGTTTGAAAAAACCTAAAAATTTTCTCTCTACATGTTCCACGCTACTATTACTATTCCTGAATTTTCGAAAAAAAAAAATGCAATAGAAAATTGATTAAAAAATCGGGATGTGCTTCGAAACATGCTGCTTTTTCCTGTTTTTTTTTGCTGCGTAAAGTTTCTCGTAAATTCCATTTCAAAGTGGTTGAAGCACCGAGTGTCCGAAATGGTATCTTTGAAAACGTCCTTCGCCAATATTTGTGTTTCTCGAACATGATTTCAACATGTTTTTCATCATGTGCTTCTCCGTAATGTTTCCCGAGTGCACAATTTGTACTCAACTCACCAAATATCGAAACTGAATGGAATTTCCTGGAGTATCTTAATCGGTTGTTCATTCCAGCTAAATTTGTCGCACGGAATCCTGTATGGTGAGGTGTTCTATGACATAAAATTCTATCCTAGAGATATACTGAGCGATCCAACAGCTGCCTGGAAAAGCTGATGTTAGTGGGCTCCATTGGTTCTATAATGTTCCAGTAGTTGTCACGCGTAATTTAAGAATCGAACCTATTTTGCTAGACAATACAATGCATGAAGCTATCACGGTTGTGCTATATCTATCGTTAGATGACCACCAAGCGCTCCAACGACTGGGGTTCCCCAACCCAATTTGAAACCCAATAGGAGACGCTAGGAAAATGCCAATTTATCAGTCATAAACCTATATTCCACAATTATATGTTCCACAATTGTATACGTTTGCCATCCTCCCAACTATTGTCGTTTGAGAACAACTACCTCATCAAGGTGAGCTAAGTCGAGCAAAGTCCTCTATTAAGTGAGGTTGGAAATGAAGTCTTTTGTACATTCGATGGAGCAAAGTAATGATTATTTCACGGCAGTTATGACCATCTTTAGGAAGATCCTCAGTCATAAGATGCCATTTTTTGTAATAGGCTCAGTCATGAGCTACCTATTCTGAAACTTTCTATCGTGAGATCCCTCTTTTTAGTGAGACCTTTCAGTAAAAGAGCTTCATCAGCTGACTCTTTTTCTGAGCATGATGAGGCACCTCTTTTTAAGTTTACTTTGGATATTAACACGTTAAAGATAAACCTACTTGCTCTGATACGCTGTTTACCTGTTACTCTGTGAATATTTATTTCAAGAGCTGCCTCTTCCGTCGGTGAGCTAGATGCTCACTCACTCAGATTGGAGAGCAGAGTGAGTCTATCAACCCTCGATCCTAGCTTTTTTGTGTAACATTTGAGTTCAACAAAGTTTCAATTCCATTCGTGGATTTTTTGGATTAAAAATTCAATCATTTTTCGTAGCAAATATTCTCCGTAGTTGACTGCCGAAGTTGATAATCCTAATAACTCATTAATTCCCGAATAATGAAAGCACCATGAAAAGCTTTTCCTTCATTTTCTCATTTAGAGTGAGCTCATTTGCTTTCAAAATTGAAAGTGAGAAACCACCAAACAGTGCGTAATAGCTTCGCAATCTTACCGACGCGCTTTTCGCAGTACATTTACAATTCCCGGCACGATTGCCTATCGATACGTACGCAAAGCGAAACATCCACAGCTCATTCTATCGTCGTTAGCGTTAATCGATACGGTATGATCCGATACAGCGGTGGTTTCGCTTCCCAACACGGCGCACTAATTACATCGACACTCACACAACGGTCGACCAGCCGGGGTGCAAAACACTTTTCACCCACCCATATGATTAATTGAAAGCGTTTCACCGTATTAGGAACCGCTGCACATATTTGCGAACGCTTCCGGGCCAGTCCGGCAGATCACTCGGACAAAAAAAAAAAAAAACATTCACCCATCTCAAGTTACTGAAGGAAAAATATGACGATACGATGGAAAAGCTTAGCGAAAAAAATACCAACCCCCCCGCGGCCCCGAAATTGCCAACCCGGACAACGGGAAAATATTATCATCCCTTACAATTTCCTCCTTTGTGACGCCCTCCGGTGCGCTCCATTCGCGTGATAAAAGAAGTTAAAATCGATATCCGCTATCCACGGCCCTTGAATTATACTGGTGTGCTCTTTTATAATAGCTGTTGGCGTTTCCGTTTTCTTCACTTTTACCCACACCCACACACACACACATTGAGTTCCGAAACCCGCTTGCCAGGTTTCACCGGGACCTTCGCTTTCCCGTGCAAAACGGTTATGTACGATGTTTCGCTTCCTTTAGCTATGCCCATCCTCTCCAGCTAATGGTTTCATTTCGTAGCGAAAGCGGTCCTTATCGCTTGGTCCTGTTCCGATCCAATTTTTCCCACCAAGTGGTTCATCGTCGACGACGAAAAAGACGAATAGGGGCAAAAAAAACCGTAGAACAAAAAAACAACACACACAATATCTCCAACACGGGATGGCATCTTAATGCAATTAGACGGTCATTCCATTCCGACCCTGCGGAGAAGATTGAAACCACTTTGCTAGCGCCGTGCCGTTACTACCGCTGATGGAAAGTTTTTTTTTCCGAAGAAAATGTTTTCACCGCTTCCTCATACTTTCTCTCTCCCACTCCCCGGATGCAATCACTCCTTTTCGGTATTAGTTTCGTTTTTGTTTTTAATTTAAATTTTTCTGTTTTCGATTATGGAGCAAAATTTAAAACCGTTGACATTGAACGCGGCCCAGCGGATGATTGCATCGTATTGGAGTGCGCCCGGGTAGCATTGCGCGATTGCAGTATGCGAGCGAGAATTTAAAAAGGAAAAAAAGGACACAGAATTAAGTGCATTGCTATCAGTGGAAAAATTCTCATAAAGCACACGGTTCCATAGATTGCAAATCTAGATAAAGAAAAACGAGGTTGAAGAGTTGGAGATTTTCGATATTTCACCGCACCGCAGTCCATAAACTACTGTGCTGACACTTGCTGGCACACTGACAAACCAGAACAAATAGAGTGTACCACTCGCTGTGTGAGTGTGTGTTGCCTGAAAGTATGTCCATTTGTCTACCCTTGAAAAGGGCGCCATCGTGACGGTTGCAATGTCTGCAGGTCCGGAAATGAATGGTGTGCGAGTGCAGGTTGCCAACACAACCGTGCTTTTCAATGCAGCACAGAAATGCATGGTATTCACGCATGGCCAAAGTACAAGAACGAATCATGCGTTGCCAAGAAGCCCACCGTGTAAAGAAGCCCGTGGCAATGAAAAATTGATCTCGGAAATGACGTACCCCAGCTGCAGTAGTGGAAAGGAACAGGCGACACGAAGATGCAGGGCAAAAATTTATTTCTTATACTCATGGCCATTGGGTTTTTTTTGTTTGTAATTTTTTGTCAGGTATTTATTAGCTCTATCACATTCGGTACCTTTACCACCGTGTTCAACAACAGTTCTTCAGCATGTATGCAGATACAGCAGTAAGAAATACATCAGGTAACGATTCCACCCCTAAACGGTTCTGGGTAATGGCCTACCGAACAACGCAAGCAATTTATTTGGCTTTACACTGTACTCGTCCAAACTTGCTCTGCCTCTACCCGTGGAACGGCCAGGTACAAAACATTTGACGCTTTCCTTATCGAGCTGCAGAATGCTATGATGGACAGCTTCCTTCAGGCACATTTCATCCACCTCTGTTCCTCGGGCCATGATGTCCAACCGCAACCGTTTGGGATTTATCTCCTCCGATGGCAACACGACCCGCTTACGACGTCTCGTCCCATTACCCATCACTGGATGATGTCGGCGGGTTGTTTTCGGAGTGCCAAAGCGACCGCAAGCTTCATCACCCGTAGCAGTTCCACTGTCACCATCATCCTGTCGGCGAAATGGAGCGATCGGTGTAAAGCCAGGTCCCCCCAAGTGCTTCTCGGGCGGTGACTTTTGCAGCTCACTTTTCGGTGTTCCCATGAACGCTTCCACACTGTCGAGTGAAATGTCCTCAATGGCGTACGGTGGTGTTGGGCTTGATGGCAACATTGGTCGCTCGCTTGGCTCCATCTTCAGTGGAACCAATACAATGAACGGTAATTTAATCCCGGGCAGAGATGAGTGCCGAAACGATCTGCTTTTTACGACCGGAACCGTGTTTGGTAGTGGGTTGGATCTTCTGTAGGTTTTTGGAGTTCCGGTAGTAAGCGATAGCGATAAATCATATATCGTGTCGCTATACTTTCTCGATCGGAACCTCGTTCGGCCCGTGCTTGTGATCGTGACGTTGTGGTCCTCACAGAGTTGCTCTGTTTTAATATCCAACTGTGGTAATGACTGACCATTTGTACTGAACCCTTGGACGATCCTCGTTTCTTGTTGCTCAGGTGAGGGTGATTGATTTGAACGGGGTTTCTTGCAGGAATCAGACTCAGACGTTACCGGAGATATGTCTTCGATTGGTTTACGGCTCAAACCATGCATAAACTGTTTCATTGCAATGCTAAGGCGCATGTTGGGTATCCACAGTAGACACATTTCACGCAACTCAATCCTTTTCCTAGCCGACACCACACGTTGCTGGTGCTGCTCCACCCGTTGCCAATGGACACAGATGAAGGGCCGTTTGGTGCGTATGCAACCCGCTCGCTCAACCCGATACCTGATGAAGCCAAGCTTTCGCAATGCCTCCACAATATCGCCCACGATCATGCCCGTTTCGCGGGACACCTTCTCCAGCGTCAGCGTGTCGTTACGGTTGAGGTAAAAGTATGCGAGCAACGCCGAACACCAGTACTGCTGGTACGACACCCGTCCCAAATCGGACAGCGGGCGTTCGGGAGTTCCGGGCTTACCTTCCACACGGCTCAACAGGTAGCTGAACTCGATCAAGAATCGCCCATAGCCCTGCCGCTGGTACTGAGGCATCGTCAGTATGCAGGACACATTGTACCGCAGCTGGTTGTACTTTTCCTTCGAGAAGTATCCCACCACATGGTGACCGAGATGGTCGCGCACCGTGAGGATGTAGAACAGGAACGGTTCCACGTCAAAGTAGAGCGTTTTGTGGTCGAGGAACAGCTTCGCCAGCAGACACAAACTTTGACAGTACAGCTTCTGATCGTTTCCATCCACTTCAAACACCGAACGTTCACCGTCACGATAGATCTCCCATCCCGGTGGATGGCGCAACGAGCACTTTCGCTGATGATGGTCCAGCTCGCCGTTAGTTTTCATGTACTTCAAACAAAACTCACACATGTACAGCACCTTCAGCTTGGCATACTCTCGAGGAAACGGACTCGAGTACCACGTTTCAATTTCGTGACGCCCTAACCGTATAGCTTCCGGTGTGCGTTTGAGGTCTTCCTGCTCCAGCTTGCACCGCATTCGAAGCACCTCGCGGAACACGTCCAGATCATCCGCTGTGACTCGGTCGCCCAACTTAAGTCTCATCGCCTCCACACGTCCAGCTATCAGCTCAGCTTCAGTTGGATGGGTGCGAACGAACCGCTCCTCAGCTTTCGTTCCATCATTGTCCAGCTTTTGGATGGGAATGATTTGATCACACTGTTTGATTCGCTGTTCGAGTGTCTCGCCGAAATCTGCCGCCTGAATACAGTCCGCACATCTCCAGCTTTCCTTAAGTTGCTTTCGTTCGCCACTTTGCACGGGTGGGTTCATGCACTGCAGGTGAAACTTACGACCACAGCTGGCACACTCAACAACGCACTGTGACACACTGGTGATACTCTCATTTGCGATGTTGCATCCCTCACATCCTTTACACTCTTCACAAAACCATCGATTTCCAGCGGATACTAATTGCGAAAGCGAAACCTTCGTTTCAACCCCGGCCAGTTTGTTCGCACAACTATCATGGAGTGATATACCGCAGCGTACACAGGAACTCATCGGTTCCGGCCTGTGCCCGTTGGGGCCCTTCAGAGCCGTTTTTAAACACTCGATGCAGAGTACGGTCGACGTCGGGTACGATTTGAAGGTGTTTTGTACAGGCCGTTTTTGCACGTCGGAATTCTTCACCACACGGTAGATCGTTTTATCGTGTCGCTCTATTACCCTGATCACACCACTCTCTACCGCCTCGTTCAGCTGGACAGCAACAGTGTCCTCGTGGAATGTGTGCCGTTTTCGTAATGCAGCACATATGCGAGGCAATGTAGCACACTGCTTTTGTTGCAGTATCCGACAAATCGCGTCTACAATCCATTCCCGCCACTGATCCGCACTTATCTGGTGCACCTTTTCGGGCATGGTTAGCCAACAGCGTACAAGCAAGTTGAGAAGCAGACTGAGTGTGGCAGAACATCATCAACTACTTTAAATATAGTGCAAATCGTACCTGTGCTAGGTAAACGTTTTTAGCCGTTAGTGCTGCAGTTTTTAAATCTGTACATGTTGGAAAAATTAGTCCATCCGGATCGTACCTGAAACCTGTAGCAGATAGCTGTGTTACCTGCTGGAAACACCAATACATCATTACCTAGTCCGATATTGCGTGTGCTCTCTTTAAAACGAACGGGATACATTTAAAAAGCATCGATTATAACCTAGTTTTAAAAGGGTTTGAATTCTACCTTCATGTTCGCCATTGATATCATCATCATTTTGAGTGCAGACCGAATATAAAACATATAGGAACTTTAGAACGTACAGATCGTTGCGATTCGATTAATGATCATATTATAATATCAATGGTTATACTGACATTACAAATAAACAAGTCAATATGACAGGAAAAGGAAAATCTCTGGACTTTGGAACAATACACGGAATAAAAGTCAAGGCTCCCTACCAGAAGCCAAACCAACCACATACGTCAACGATCTTCAGGGCCTCGCAAGGAAGAATATTTATAACTTTGTATAGAAGTCCCTTAATTGCTACGTTGGCTTCGACGACAAAATCGGTCTAAAGGTTCATGTGAACGGGAAAAGACGCTAACATTCCATTTATCAGTACATAGTCTAAGAAGATTAGATGAACATCAAGAAAAAAAGGAATCAAATAGAGACACAAGAGAATGGAAATCGGGAGCTTAAAGACTTGTGTCCATCAGAGGGAAGGATGCCACAAACATAATCAACAAAAAAAAGATACAAACAAGGGCCGTGCACAATCCCTTGAGGGACACTAGAGGAACAAGAGATGGTGTAAATGATCTCTTTCTTGTGTGTCTTCGTCCTTTTAAAAGTCTGGGAGTCACATATTCGATTTTCAATCTTCCCGGACCTCTTTTCGTTCACTTCTCATTAAACGTATTTCAATCCTCTTCCTAAGTTCCATGCGGAGTTGAAAACTCAACTCAACACATCTCAATTCAACTCCACTCAACTAAAGTAACTACTTAAGTTGCTTACTAACTTGAAAGTAAAATAAAGTTAAGTAAAGTAAAGTAATGTAAAGTAAATTACACGAGCGTTTGGAGAAAAAATGTTGCTTTAAAATCCCATCATTTAATAAATCATACACGCTCAGGTCATTCTCACGATCAAACGGACGGGTGTAATTGATAGATTACGAAATTAGTTACGAACTTTTTTAATACCTTACTAACCACATCAGACAAACTGTTTGGTGCTAAGAAAATGATGAAAGCTTTTACGACGAACGCCCACACTCAAACGTAATTGACCTTTAAGCGATGAAAAATGTTGTCAAGTCTTCTACAGCGAAAAAAAAAGGCAGACTTTGCCTTTTTTCTTTCCTTCAATCACTTACGCTGGCTAGCAAAACGCTGGTCGAATGCAACGACACTCGTTGCTCGTACAAAGTTGCACTGGCTGATAGGCGGAACGATTGAAAGACAGCTAACCCAAAATTGCAAATAGTTGCATGTGGTGGAGTTTTGAAACATGCAGGAAACTTATCGAAACCATCGCCTCTACACCGCTATGCAATCTGGACAAGTTTTCTGTACTGCACGAACTATGCATACGAACAACAATGACGTGCAATGCATTACTTTGTCTCGTCTAGGAATGTTGTATATCTTCGAAATGGTGGTACGTAGTTATAAAATGTGGTTAGATTGAAGCCGCTTTTATCAATCGTTATACTAAGAGTCCAGTCATCATCCACTACTAGTTATCATTAAATCATTACATAATTGGCAGCTAGTGGTCGTTAGATCCGGTGATGTGGCAGGGGAGAAACATAGAATGAATTGTTGTGCTAATATTGCCAATCATGTTGGAGAATTGAACTCCACTATTGAATCCATTCAAAGCATAATTTTTTTCTTCTATTCAAGACTACAACATCGGAAAGCTTTGACCAGGTATTGATTTTATTTACCCCTGGTAAGTTCTACGTACAATGAAACGATGTGTAAGAGTAAGTAAAGAGTGGGCCATTTCCACTTCTTCTATGGCACTACAACCTCAAGAAGTGTTGAAATGCCTTTTCTAGCTACCGTGAATTGGTAGTTAGTCCTGCTAACGGAGGGATAAGTTGAAATTCTGCTACAGTATGCTCGGATTCAATCCTATACGATTATACGATATTAACTTACGACGTAAAGTGTCTAGTAAGAGAGTTGAAACGCTATTTATTTTCGTGACATTTTTTAAGAATCTCAAAAGGGTGAGTAAAATATTTGAGTCCCCAAAGCCACTTTGCTGCTCTGATTCAACTCACTGAAGATAAGACGCTTGTTGTAAGGTTAAAAGAAGGTGAAAAGCTAAAGCACCAAACATCCACTATCATCCAGGTTTTAGTAATTAGGTTTTAAAAACGCTTCCATCACGAAACTTTTCAAACATTACACTGCACCGTCGGTACTGTATGGTGTTTTTGATCACCCTAATCAGATATTGTTCCATTAAAAAGGGAAAGGGAAAAAAGAATACTTCTCCTCTCCACAGGACACAAGGACCATCTTCAGCCGCCCAGAAAAGCCACAGGAAGAAGCATACGCACGAGAAAACAACTGCAGCGAAGAAAAAGAAAAAAACAGAATGCCCCCAAACCAAACCAATCGGAACGGATTTGAATATTGGATGAGAAAATAATTACTCTGTCGCAGGCGGACCGGTTTTCGTTCATTCATAATTGTATGCGGAACAAAAGTGAATTGAAAGAAAACTGGCAACCGTTCGGCTGGAAGTATGCGATTACGTTTGTGCGCGACGTTCACCCAAGATGTTCGTTTAACCTCCTCGCTCTTCTCTCCCCCCCCCCCCCACCAAACCCTCCTTCACACAGTGGATGGTGGTCGTTTCCAGACAGCAGCATAGATACGGCGGAACGAAAAATACAATGACAGGCAACAATAATCCCTGTCAGTATAGCAGAACTGCCATCGGCTATCGCAGTAGTTTCACTTAGCAGAATTCACCCCCCAGGAGGAACCATTCCCCACCGTGGTACGATTCCTGTCCACCATCCTCCCCCTCCCACAACCCACCAGGGGGATCGGATGCAAGATTCTCATTCTATTTCTTGCTTGATATTTTGTTTTATTTCTATTTTTCGCACACGGTAGACGGTAGACGTACATCAAGCACCCTGGCAAGCATATTTCATTTCTCTCCCGTCATGAATAATTGCACAAGCTGCTTTACCTTTAATACGGGCGGTACGGGAGATACGGCGTTACATCGATCGCCCCTGGAAGTCAAACAGTGTGATGGAAAAGTTTCGTTTGTGCTTTCCGTACCGTTTCCGGACGATCGAAACCAATCAAGTAGAAACTTCTGGTGGATGGTTGGTTGGTTCGGACCCTTCACAGTGGCAAACACTTTCCAAATCCCACCCACGCCAAAGGGCACAAAAACAAGGGGAGGCGAGCAAAAAAAAAGAATTGGAAAGAAATTCACCCCACTTTTGGTCTAAAACCACGCTACCCGCGTTTAAGGATATACAGAAGGACAGCGGAAAGCTCTTTAATGTCGTTACGGTTCGGCTGCACTACTTTGGCTTTGTTGGTTCCCCTTTTCACGGTTCACTATTTCCTCGAAGTCAAAGGTACTAATACCTCGAGCCCATTAACGATCGGCCGAGCCCATCGGTTAGCAAGCAAGCGGCGGGAAGAAATACATAGAAAAAAAACGCCACGTATCGGGTTACATGCTAGCTACGGTCAGGGAATGGGCGTGGAACCAGAGACCTGGGCCCTTGCAAATGAATCCCTAATAATCATCCGCGAAAGCCTGATTGTGTTTTAATTATCCCAGCACGATGTCGTGCGGCTGATAGGCACAGGGCGTACTCCACTCCACTGAATTCGTTTTGCTTTTTTTTTACGTTTCCGATAACGAGCTTGGTATCGAGAAGTATCGCTATAAAAAATGTATGTGCATTCGAATTTTGTTGGTATCTTCTTAGAATTAAAATTGTTCCGCATGTGAGCGGTACGTTCGGTAGAGCGTTGAAAACATTCTAAAATTTGTGCCGATAAATAATAATGATAGATACGCGCACCCTGCACGATAATCATGGTGCCTGTAAGTATCGTATTTACAAGCGATAATTGAATTTATGCAGAATCCTCCTGGCACCTTCGCATTCGCAACTATATCGACCTGTTGCATCCCAAGCGCGTCATACACATACATCCGACCGATCCTGTAACCCAACCACATCAGCTCACCGATGGGTTCGCTCGCCGCTCCTAATGGAGTTCAGGCGTCGTCCATAAATTATGTAACGCTAAATTTGAGATTTCCCTTTCCCATATATTGTAACAAAACGTAACGCTTGTAGAATCCCTCACCGTACAGCATACAGCAACTAGTAAGCCTGGCCATGAAGCTTAATGTTGAGAGAATAACCTCAAACTTTTAAGGGACCTACAGATTTTAACCCATTGATAAGTGCAGCAGTTTTGTAAGATCACGTGTTGTTCGTGGACGTGCTTCATGAGTTTCTTCTTTTTTTGCTGGCCTCCCTGATCGATCGAGTCACCAATCCGCATGCAGGAAAACCAGTCCAAAGCTGCATTTCTTGTGTTAAATGGTTGTAGTACGTAATAGTGTTTCACAAACAATTTTACTAACCAATACTAATTTAGTTAAAAAACAAAATGATAGTTTTAATAGAAACGAACTAACCTTTTAACAAGCTTCGTGTTTAGGTGTGATTGTGGACCAATGGGCGTTGTTATATTTTTGTAACTTTTCAGTTGCTTAAGCTAAACGTAACAAAAATAAATGAAAACAAATTGATGCAATAGTAACGCAAAAGCGGCCAATTCTGTGGTCCGAGATAAAATGCAGCGGCGCCCAATTGCATTGTGTTCTCGTATACCACAGTGCTAACTGACCTGGCCTCATATTGTTTGAAATATGAACCTTATGCGAAGCTTTATTGCCAAAGAGAATCAACTAGACCGAACTATGCCGTCATGCACGTTCTCGGTGCAAAACTGAATTGCTCGAATCTACACCAGATACAAAGTATATGTGACAAATCGCAACGATAGAGCGAACCCCTTCGAGCGTTACGTAATTTATGGAGGACGCCTTTGGTTGTGTTAAGGCCGATACTATCGGATGCCCGGTTCCGTGTTCCGGATGTGTACATGATGCGAGGAGATTAAATTTCTTAACTAAGTTCGTTGTCACACCTAAGTGAATCGCCACTGTATCAAACGCACGTTATACAGCTGTAATGGAAAGTGTCGCTGTGCAGCACATTGCACTGTGGCTGTGCGGTGACTGACGGATGGTTCGGTGCTTTTGCATCAACCCCCAATGCGACACAACCATCGCATGATGAGCGATCCGGCTTCGGGCCGTAACAGTAACCGTGCAGGGAAACACACTTTATCTTAATCAAATTCAATTTCTACCGGTGCCATGCAGCGTTAATGCTATTTGCGATGTAACGGACGATAACTGCTCGAGCTGTGCGGAGGTTCCATCTGCCGCAGCCCTACGCAGCGGACTACGGTGGAGCAATTTAAATCGTACAGTTTTGCAGCTTAACCAACTTTGGCAGTGGACCATCACTCTTTTCCGGCTCCCCCCGGTACAAAAGTTTCCCCGGGGGGCCGAGAGGGGAGGGGGGAAACGCTTCGCCCGACCGAACAAAAGGCTGCAGGGTCGTTGGGCTATTTGTGGGCTCATAAGTTTACCTCTTTGCTGTTTTGTAAACTTTTGTAATTTTATTTTGCGCTTACCTCGTTCGGGCAGCGGTTTAACGCGTGCAACCAATGCGGTCCCTTTAAGCTTTTACTCTTTAAACTATCTAGCGATGTGCATACGGTGAGAGAATGAATGAATTAAATCTTCCGGTAAAAAATGTATAATGGACACCCATTCCTTCGTTGACAGCCAATGCACGCTTGAAGCGATCAGGGTCAGTGTACACGATACACTTCAGTATCAATTTACTCTCTCAGGTTTTAAAACAATTAATTTCGGAAGTTTAGAGCATGTTCCAGGGACCTAGTAAAAGGGACCTAAAATCTGGAGCTTCAGATAAGCAAATACTATCGCATCTTCAGAAAGGTGGCATATTTGGAAGGTTATTAAATACTAAGCCATGTTCTGATAATTAATTTCTGAACAATAATCATTTTAGAGTTTTCGAATGTAAACGAAATAACATTTGAGTTAACTTTTAACACTTTTTACCATGTCTAAAGAATGTCCAGATTATTTCCAACGCAAGAGATCTCAACCACGACATCAAAAAGTCACATCAAAATCTTTTTTTTTTCGTTTTTTATATGGTTTTAACCGTTTATTTGTTCATGTATACACATTTACATGATAACTTATCAACACTTAATCTGAAGGATTCACATAATAACCAGAACCTTTTGAAATATATCCTTATGCCACAAATGATCAAGCTCACACATATATAGAGTGGCCACCCATCCGGCAAAAAACTTTTCCGGGAATTTTTGTTCATATTACCATCTATTTCATCATCATACAATGTGCATAATTTCTTCATTTCAAACGCGCTGGTGTGAGAATTTCGAGAATGGTGTGCCTGCATGCTCTGTCCATCTAGTCTATCTGGTTCCCGTATTTTCTTCGTCCTCTTTTTGTGGAATCCTACAAATAATACGATACATTGACAAAGATGTATCGAGCAAGCTTACAGAGTTTCGAACCATATAATGGAACTGCCGAATCACTCGGTGTAATGTTGTGAATGAATTATGGAACATTGCATTTTTTTTGTGGGACGTTATAATCACCAAATAGTGAATTTTGCTTAAAGTCAGGGTAAATGTGCAACTCGGTTTGTGGAATTGGAACGCCAGCTGGAGAAATCTGTCGAACACTTGGTCCATCCTATATATGACAGTTAAGATTTAATTAACAACAATTAACTTCCATTACAAACTTTAGGTAACTAAAAAAATCGTTTAACTTGTTGTAAATACCATTTTGTTACCGATTCGAATGTTTACTTTTGAGAGCCGGCGTCGTTGTAGCGTTTCAACAGCTCCACAGCCGAGTTGCAAACTATGCCCTGTCTGTCTGTATTTTCCACTATATGATTGTAAAGTTCCACAACTGTTGATTAAGTGTTTCAAATCATATAATGGAATCGAGTGATTCAGAAGATCCGTTGTATGATTCGAAACCCGGTATTAAATAATGACAAAATAAATGAAGTGACGCAAACTTGGATAAACTAAGCAAAACCTTGAAAAATCAAGAAAAAACAGAGAAAACCCGGGAACCCATTGAGTTTCGGTGTCCAGTCTAATATGACCCAATCCGTCCAAAATGAGCAGACACGATATGAACGAATGAATGAGGACTCTATTCTCCTTTTTTTAAATCTATCTGCTAAGTGAGTTATTTATCTCATGGTAGTGCGATTTATCTTCAAGTTATGACTCTTTATGACAACTGCAATCACTCATAAATGTGTGATTCGATTCGTGAATTGTTTTCTCATTCACATCATAAAGTATTTCTCACACACAGAAATTTTTAGCCTTTGGTGAGTTGTAAACACTTGCATGAGAATCAATTCAACATGAGAATGTTGAAGAGTGAGAAGTAATGAAGTGAGAATTTTCTTCCCGTGTATTTGATAAACAAAACGATGACGATGCGCAACTATTTTTCATTTTTTTTGAATTTACATACATTTAATCCAAAAGTATTCCCCAGAAGATTAATAGTAAATTCTTCACTAAAAGATGAATTAGGGAAGTAACAGGCATGGATTAGTAGTAATATAAGTGATGAGGGTTGGTAATAGGTTTGGAAACCATACTTTTTGTCCATTATCAGGCAGTAATATAGCTCCATCTCACGGCATTAACATCATAGCCAACAAGCCCAATATGACCTTTTGAAGTCCCAATATGTATTCCCGTATTTTAGAAGCATTGGACTTTGTGATCATTAAATGTGAATTTTCGAAAAAAAAAATTGAACGAGCTTAGAAAGAAGAGTGGGACAAACCAGGGCAGCAAATTTAGGCAATTTGATGCCACAAGAACTAGAAGTTGTCATAATTGCACGCAAAAACTGCACACACTAATACTTCATGGACTCACTGTAGATTATTTTCATTCTTAATCAGTTATCAGTATATATTATTTGCACGTTGAATGTATCTTTTTTATCCATTTTATTGATGCTTTGAGCCTATCGGTTGAAATTGCCTCTATTTAATGTATTGGAACATCTTACAATGTATGTTGGACTTGATCTCTACTTTAAGACGTCTCTATTCTCCGTTTTCCTAGACCAGCTACAGAGATCATACCTAAAAGACATGGCCAAGTCGGTAATCCGTTTCCAGGAGATGGTAGTGTGCTGAGCACAAAATCAAAGTATACATCACACTCCTTCAAAACCCAAATATAACTCTCAAAAACATCATTGGAAGAGTTAACTCTTTGTTGCGACTCAGTCACTCAGAATCAAATCAACCTACAATGAGTTGTTTTTTCCCATCTTTACTTTAAGCAAAACAACAAATGTAAAAGCGAAAATCGATATTGCTGTAAATCGAGCATTTTAATCCACCGGAAGCAAAACGACGCAAAGCGGTGCAAAATACCGAACGGCAACGGGTAATATCAATTTTTCAAAGAAATATCAAACCGACGGTCGTATCCGCCGCCGGGTTGCTCGTAAGCAACAAGAAGGATGCACACCGGTACCACCTACCACGTATTGATTTGATTCGAATGCCATATTAGAAAGGATTCGGTTGTCGTTCACCGCATGGCAGGGAGCACGTGTCGGCGGGAAATTGCACACCAGTTGCTCCCGCTAGTGAATGGAACGATGCCCGTCTTGAAGAAATGGTGTCCCATCCTCCTAGCGCCCGGTGAGCTGGTGAGCTTAGTGCGAATGGAACAAAGCAAAATGGCCACTCAGCTAACGGCAGGAGTGGCTGATTGATCCGGATTTTCACATCAAGTTTTCCGTTTTCCACCAAAAGAAATGACACTGGTCGATGCCGGTGCCGGGACGGGAAATGTCATAAGTCAGCGGTGGTAAACGATGAAAAGTTGTTTTGCACGGTGCATGCTCACCGTTCCATGATCGTTATCCTTTTGTCGCGTGTGTGGTTCGTGTAGCCATGGCCGTACCTATGGTGATATCTGCTGTGGCAAGATACGGACGTCCTTGGGTAGCATAGCAATCATACGGTAACAATTCAAACGCAAGTTAACGAAAGACAGTTCGGGAACTAGTTGAGCCGTGTTGCAAGACGACACGTACCGCGTTGCCAGATTAAATTGCAACCATCAGAGCGATCCTGTACGGGTATACTTCTTCCGTTCTTTTTTGGGTCTGCGGGTACGATTGCTCGCTATGTACGAGACGCTTTCTAACTACAAACTGCTTTCCCAAATTCTGCTACACGTACAAAGCATTTCAACGAACGGAACGTTCGATTGTATGGGAGTGAGTTATAGGAAGAAAATAATACATTTTGATTGAATGTTACTACTCGCAATCAAATCATGGATCTATCTTCTGTTGGTGTATATTTACCAGTATTTGTGGCTATAAAGCATAATTCCGTATTACATGTTTTCATCGAGTATTTACTTAACTCTGCACAACACAATACGTTCGAAAGAGAATTCTTTTATTCATTTACTTGTATTTGAACAAAACCCAATATGAATTTGTATTGGTACATGCATAAGGAGCTTATAAATTATTTATAAAGTATCTGTTTCATCGATCCCTCGATTATGTTTATGTGTTTCATCTTTTAATTATTATGCGAGAGATTAAAGATGGTTATCGTTTATTTGTTAGCATAAAGGATACATTATGAATATAAAAATTCGTTCGTTTGAATGATGATTAAATTGTGGTCTATTTGTTTCGAATTGGTCTCCTCTTTGGAATGCCGTTACTTGAATCATCTTCCATGGTGCGGTGAGAGTTACGTAACTCTTGTAATGTTCTATTTTTTAACCCTGTTTTCACAATTTGATGGGGTAAAGGAGGCTCAGATATAACCTACCTCCGATTCATAACCCCAGCATTATTAAAGATAAAGAGATAAATTTCCTAAAGAGTTAAAAGCTTTCGATAGTAACGACATTATTGAAGTGTATCACTGATAACAAACAAGGTGCAATAAAAATTAACACTACTCGGAATGATCAAAGAGCGAAAACCGAGGGAAAGAATGATTTAAAGGGATTGAATGTTTGACTCACTCTTTTGAGATTCATTAAAAATCTCACTCACTATTTTGATGATTCACTCTTTTGCGTTTCTACTCACGTAATAAGAGCGAGTCAATATTTTGTTGCATCTGTTCTTTTAGTGTAAAAGAATAACTAGAAGGGTTTTTTTTCAGAGATTGATGACCTCGTAAGTTGTACAGAAAAATAAAACACACTTTGTAAAAAAATGTGATTTATAACACATTTTAACAACTTTCTTTTACGCGCATGCAGATTCATCCATGTAATAAAATTATGGCGTATAAAATACCATAAACTTCTTTGCAGGGTTAAACTCACTCACTTACCCTTACTCAGTGTGCACATCTTCGGCCGTAGAGGACCAAGGACTCAACATGAATAAAAGTTGAGACTTCTCCCAGTAGCCAGACCTACGCCTGATCTGACGATAGAATTTGAGGGCATCTAAATATTATTATTTCGTAACAGAGATCCTTGACGTTCATATCAGCTTGATGTGCATCCGGATCATTGCGGAGTCTTCTGATTTGGATATTGCAACTTATGTGCATTGAATTGCACATTATATTTAAAGTTAAGATATATCACTATTAGCAATAAGGACCAGCCGTTCTTCAATTATAGGAAAAAAAACTTTGCTTTCATTTTGATGAAATGTTTCTATTACAAATAACCCATTATGGATGTTCGGAGGAGTTTGGTATAGCCTGCAATGGTAACAGAATTTATTCTCATTTAATTTCCGATTTCTTTCTAAATTGTCGTCATCATGGTTGCGATTTAAATCGCCCATATAAAAACCCCATTGCTCAAACAAACACCGAACAAAAACGTTCAAACACGGCGTACAATTTACTACGAAGAGGATATAAAACATTTATTGCTAAGTAACACCACATACACCATTCATTACGTCTAGCGTCGTCGCGTCACCGTTGTCTGCCCATGACCCCCGTATTGCGTTCGAGCTCATGCAAACAGCGACAGTGCAACGCGAGTCCCTACGTGTTAGTATCAAAAAACGTTCACCACAGACCGAAACCGTTCGCGGGAGCAGAAACGTGCTTATGAGGAAGAAGTTGGCAATTACCCAGCCAGTGGACATGAGAGAGGCCCGTTACCATGACTAGACGGGCTCGCTGTGTTCCGTCCGTCCCGGTACCGCGGCGTACTAGCTGTTCGGTTGCCAGTGGCGTGCCTTCAGCCCGTACCGGCACAGCAACACCTTGCGGAACGCATCCCGGAACGCTTTGTTGAAGATGGTGTAGAAAATCGGATTGACCAGACTGCTGGCGTACCCGAGCCAGGTCACAAACTCCCACACCCACTGGTCGATGTTGTCCTCGCAGTGCTTGCACACGCTCGGCAGCAGATTGAGCACGAAAAACGGTGCCCACAGGATGACGAACGTGAAGAACACCACCCCGAGCACCTTGGTGGCTTTCTGCTCGAGTCGAATGATGCGCCCGTGACGGGAGGAGTTGCGCGAGATCATGCTCGAGTTGCGCGAATGGTGCGATCGGACGGTCATCGTGGTGGTGGCCATGGTCGGCACGGAAGAGGTGGCTGCGGCGACCGCCATCATCGCCACCGTGGCACCACCACCCCCACTACCCGTCTGATGTTGCATCAGGCACGGCGAGGAGCTGTTCTTCTTGGGTGCACCTCGGAACATGGTTTCGCCATTACCGGCCGCACTGCCGGAACCACCCTCGAGTGCCGAATGCCGCAGGTTGATCGATCGCCTCAACGACACACTGGAGGGACTCGCCTTCGTCGGTGTGAGGAGCAGTGAGGTTCTCGCCCCACCAAAGCTAGAACCGCGCCGTTGATGGCGTCGCTGATCCCACGTCACGACGGAGATACCCTTCGGTGCGCTGCACTTCCGGCTCGGGGACGCCAACGCCGAGGCGGGGAGTGTCGAAAGGCTGCTGGAGATGGAACGCGTCGGCTGCGAGGTTACGTTCGAGCTGGACGAAATGGAGATCGTGCTGTACACGAGACTATCACCGGCGGCCCCAATCGAACTGTAGTCGGAGCTCGTCTTCACGATCTTGATCTCGGCCGGGCGCAGATACTGCTGCCGACCGGACGCACCTTCGCCGAAAAATGGACACTTGCACGGTGGCGGTAGCTTCAGACTTTGGCCCGCATGACCCTGCGACAGGAGATGGGAGTTACCACCACCCGCACCTTCGCTGCACGTATCGTCACCATCGGGTTGGCGACTGCTCTCTTCCAGCAACTTCGGGGTCCTTTTCCGCGTTGCATCGTGCGTCGTCTTGTCCTCCCGTTCCCTTAGCTCCAGCAACACGTCCTGCATAAACTGCTCATCCACCTCGATTTCGTCCGACTCCGATGGGGGGATTGCGTGCGGCAAACTCTTGAACCGCTTGCGAACTAACCGAACCGGCGGTGGCGTACCGGAGTTTCGCCGATTGATCCAGGTGGAGGTGGAACTGCGACGTTTCTTTGCCGGTACCGGGGATCGTATAGTGGCCATCGTCACCGTGCCTGACGCGTTTTTCGCGCTCGGTTTTTTGCTGTGGAAAGAAAACCAGCAAATAATAGATTTACATTTACATGGATGCGTGAGTTGGTAAAAGTCGAACCGGAATTCGCTTTCATCGGGAGAATTATTTAACTGAATGAGACCACAACAATTCAAAATGGAGTATATGCCTATGCTTATGTCGTTTAATTTCCTCGCATAATCCGGTCTAGCTCTTGTAGATATGGTAGTAACAAAAATTATCATGATGATTAGTACATTTCTAACCATAAATTGGATTAAAATGGAGAATAGAACACACACCACAAAATGCATCCGCCAAGAGAACGATGCGGTGTGCAATGATGCGAGTTAAAAAAAACACTTAAGTATATATAAAAATCCCCCCAATTGTTCCAACATAAAACACGATCATATCAGCAGCCGGAAGCGTCATATCTTCCAGGACGTTCGGTGAGCATGATGGCGTGGCGCAAACATAAAAGTACGAATGAAACCTCCCGCATACGACTACGGGGCAACATGTAACCGGCGTCGGCGAATTGAATTTATCGCGATACGATAAGTGTAATGTAATACACTTCATCACCTACCGCCGTATTCCAGCCGGCGGACGCAAAGACGATGACGAATTGGCATTACGAATCCCGTGACGGCGGGAAGGCAAATTTATCATGTTAAGGATGATGTAATGAATTTATCATTGCCTCATGCGGAACGATAAATAGCGCTAGCGCC
>KB663832.1:15008729-15021462 GCA_000349025.1 Anopheles minimus | reverse complement strand
CTATCCAGCAGGCTGTAAGCGTTGTTTCTACGCACGCTTTACACCCGGCATGCATCATTAAACTTTTCGTGATGGAAAATCGATGGGCCACGGTCGCTCCACTGGTGGAGAGAATTCCAAATCACCTAATAACGCAGCACTTCGTGCCGATGTCAACTGATAAATCCTGCCCATCCCCGTCGCCACTGATCACAATATCCACCAACTCCCAACTCCTCATTGGACGCTTTTGATCATCTTCCGACAGGCAGACGAACGCTCTGCTATCATTCGGTGGGTTTCTAAAATGACACCATTACCCTTCGCGTTCCGTTTCCGCCAAACCGCAAACAATCTCCGAGCGCTATTAGCGATTAATTTGATGTTTCATTCCCTGTTCCCAGAGTATCCTCCTCACCTCACCTCATCCACGATCGTTACACGCGCCACATGAAGGTTCGCATGAAATACGGCACCAGCTGGAAGGGACCGGAAAAAGGGTCACCTGCAGATTATTGGATCGCCGTTTATGAGCCTCTTCTTGATGCTACACCCACCAGCGGTTAGGTTTGTTTCTCGTGCCCCCGGTGGGAAAAAACCTTTCCCATTAGCCGCCAGGTGTCCCACGGTAGAGAATGCACCATTTATACGCCGGGCCCAAACGAAGTACTCCATTGTGGCGGTGCTTTAGTTTGAGTGAAAGCGGTTTATTTTCGCTTCGGGTACGATTGTCACGGATTGGCCCGTCAGCTGTTTCGGACATTGAACCCCATTACGGGGGATGAATGGGTTATTTACGCATCCATTACCAGAAGGGATGCGAATTATACAATCGGATTTTTTTGTTCTGTGTGCAAAAGCGTGATAATAACGCATGGATTCTGTGAGTGTTTTTTTGTTTGTTTTGTGTAAATAAATAACATTTTAATAAATGCAAAATTGTGTGCTACTGTAGTGAAGGCTGACATGAGGGTTGGAATGGAAGGTTTCCCACCCCCCCCATCGGGTACCCGAAACTTTAATAACGTCCTCATTAGTACGATGCGGTCGGACGGGCAGTGGCACTTACTTACCAGAAAGGCGCTGGAATGCTTTCGGGAGGGTGCCTGTTTTAGCTACGGTGTAAACTGTAAACACACGCTTGCTTAATCCAATTCTGTTTTTCTTTCGCGTCCCCCACCCTAAACCGTACTTTATAGCTGCAGTTTTTGGTGAGGTGGGGGTGTTGGTGGGAAGACAAGCTTGGCGAGGTCACTTCACCGCTTTCCGGTGCACCGGTATGCACGGAATGGAGTGTTTGCCGTACTTCTACACACTTCACAACTCACGGCACTCGAAACACTGTACTTGTGCGCTACCGTCAAACCAGGCCGGGAAGGAAGGACTCACTGAGGCACTGCAACCCGGTCGGTAGTGCGTTTCATTTCCCTTTCATGGTTACTAATTTCACTTCATTTTATTTGCATCAATGAAACGAACAACATTTAATAACTGGAAGGGTACACGAGCGTAACGAGCGACACACATTGAAATCGCAACGGCCCCCTATCAAACCACCCTGCTGCACTTTTATTCCCAAACACGAACACACACACACACACACACACATGCACTAACGCATACATGCACACGTACAGACGAGTGAGGATGTTGCTGGTGGCGTTGCTAGTTTTCGCTCTCACCCAGGCTCAGTGTGTCACTACGTAGTGACTGGGGAAAGCATTTCCCGGGAACACGCATCCGGGAGAGCTGACACCGACTGTACACGAAGCAGCAAATGCATCCGCGCTGCAACTGGGACAAAAGTGAGAGGTACTGGGTACTCTTTGTGTGCTGATAGGATATGAACCTTGTTTTTTTTTTTTGCATTGCCTTTAGCGATGATCTCCGGCCCATGGAACACTGATGGCAATTGCGATGGCAATCCAAAAAGACGCGGTGCCTAGCAGTCGCTCACGGGAAATGCATTCCGGGAGGGGGTTTTTTAACCATTCGATTCTTTACATCAGACCGAACGCACTGGCTGCACTATGCACCTATCGAACAATGGAACGCACGAAACGGAACCACAATTACTTCACTTCACTAGGACATAGAGCATGACGTTCGGAAGGAATTCGTTAATTAACACTGATCTATATGCCTTTTTAGTCGTTAAATTATTCATCAGCACACGGAACGCATCGAATGAACTATTTAACAACAAACCACTCCACATACACAAAAAAAAAACACAGCCCCTCGTCACGGAAAGAACGTAGGCAACCGACAGTACGCACTATCCCCGGCGAAGGATAATCATGCTTTCGCGTCTCGAACACAACTGACGCGAACGCGTGTCCGAATGCACGACAAAACCCGCTCAGGACGCTCGCGAAACCGCATGAACCGAATGAACCCCATTGCCAGGGCACCCGATGGAGGCGCGTGGTGTTTCGTACTCGCTTCGTGCGTTCACGCTCCGCCTCGGTGTGGCGATGTGCTTCACCGACCGAGCGAGTTAAATTAGCGTGCAAAGTGCATTATTCCCTCGTGGTTCGACTGCCCGTAACCAACAACCAACCGTACGGTGGTTTACAACTGGATGGGGTGCGTTTGTTTCTTTAGTTTGTTTGAGTGTGTGTGTTTTTTTGTTCCTATCCGAATATTCAACTGTTGCCACAACAACTGTGTAGCGTTGTAGTTATTGTGGGTGTTTTTTTTTCTTTTTAGCAAAACTTTTTGCTTACAGCACTTTCTGCCACTGGCTGCTGCTAGGTGGAGGACATCGTTAAAAGTACGAGATGCACGGCAAGCCTGTCACTGACAGGATCGCTTGGTAACAAGCGGTTCATCGTACTTGAAATTATCTTCAGCTTCTCGTTTTTTTTGTCCAAGGAAATATAGAATGTAGAACATTTTTTTCTATATATTTTAAACTCCTGTAAACCGTACGTCAAGTGCAACCGTCGTCGAGCCTGATTTATTTCTGTGGCTGGTGTGTGTGTGTGGGTGTCTTTCTGTTCCTTTTTTTGTGGGAAATATGACTCGGAATGCATCCATCCATTCAACAACCTCCCTCCTTGTGGAAATTTGTGCAGCACTGTGTGACAACTTTATTGCACAGTTGAACACCGCATGGACATAAATGGTTTGATAACTATTCGATTTTAGATACATATGTAGAAAGCCCATAGGTTTGGCTATACTTATAGCTAGAAACTTGGTTGATAAAGGGATGAAGGGACATCTAGCGATCGAACGGTGTTCCAAATTGTCCGTTAAATAAACATCAATTAACAGTTTACACAAGAAGGTGAACCTTACCATGCATCGTCATCGGTGCAACAGCAAAAGGAATGGATGTCCTCAATTTTGTGTGTAACCAACGGAACTAAAAACGAGATGCCAAACAACAGAATGTCTTTATAAAACAATCAAACAGGAGTAAGAACGGTGTATTGAAACTGAAATGTATGTGCAGCTCCTTAAATCCCTCAGTATTCGAATCAAATATGTAAGTATCCTTAGCGAGTAGCCATTACTAGACACTTGGAAGCGTTCCCTTCTCCTCAAGGATTGGTCGTTTGGTTTCCTTCCCCACCCTAGATGGTCTGCTCGGCTTGTCCAACAAGCACTCTAGCTCCTAAAGTACCTCCTAAGGTCCGCTCAAATCGGGTTGTCCGACGTCCAATCTTATCTCGTCTTCTCTCCTTCCCCAGGGGTCAAGCTAATCGACTTGTCCTATGGCCAACCATTTTCTAGTTGTACATTCATCCCAAATCCAGGAATATACACTACACTGCACAGCGCTGTTCTCACACGACAAGACCGGGGTTCAAATCCCATCCGAACTGTTTCCCCGTAGTGTGAGGACTGACTATTCAACTACGCTTGGTATTAATAAGACTCGTAAGCCAGAAATGGCAGGCATGACCGAGTAGGTCGTTACGCCAAATAAGAAGAAAAAATATAACACACTACACTAAAAAACTTTTGGAAGCCACCATCTATAAGATTGATCTTTTGCCACTACCTCCAACGTTGAACATCAATTGATCGTCAGAATTGCTTCTAGTCGGAGTTGAAATTGAGAGAAATTGGAGTTGTTACTCCACATTATGGTGGGTTTATTCTTTCGAAGGATTTAAAATCTCTTATACACTCTTACTCTTTCCGCACAACACTAGATTGGATGTCTTTGGTCTAACCCGAAATCCCGTTCCGGTCGAATAGATTGCAGAGACCCACGGAGAACCTCCACTCAATATTATCTTTCAATTTATCAAACCATTTTTGTCCACACCAATTCGCACTGTGGATCCAATGCATACGTTCAGGCGTATAACACACAGTTACTTACTTACTTATCAGGCGCTACAACCGCTTCGCGGTCTTGGCCTGCTGCAACAATCCTCGATACCGCTCACGGTCTCAACGCCATCACTCCATCTCAGTTTGGGCCTACCACGCCTCCTCTGTCCATGTGGACGGCCTAACACACACACACACAGTACTGAACTAATTTCCCCCGTTGATATTTTTTACACCCTTTTTTCCGGTCTGGAATGTTAGTTTTTTTATTTTTATAATTAATTCTAGCTATTCGTAGGGTTTTCTCATTCTGCAGCAGCACTACCACACTGCCATGGGCGAACCGTGCCGAGTGTGCATCGGACGCGTATCGCACTATCGATCAGCAGCGTTAATCTCGAGTGACAGACTCATATCCTCGGTGCACGGCTAGTGCAACACTTCAAATGGTGTGCCGCGAGAGACGGGTAGCGCCGCGGGATACTGCACGTAGTTGTCCACCCACTCCTGGAGATTTTCATCGTCGCGCCGGAACGGGTAGGTGCCGAGCGTGATCGGAATCCGGATGGCTTCCTGACGCTCCATCAGGTTCGGTTCAATCAGCACCTGGATTATTGATAAATGGAATCGAACCATGCATTATTATTGGGTGCCGTGTACAGCCTTCATTTCCTATCGCTCGGCATGGAATCTATAACCCGCTGCGTTGCGGATTGCTAAAGTAAAACATTTGCTTTGATGTGTGAAATGATGTTGCGCACAGTGCAATATTTCATCCAAAGAGCTAAAGTTTGAATCGTGCATTAATAACTGCTCGCTCGGTCCTTTTATTGCAAAGCAAAAAACTCAAAAAAAAACAAGAAATTCATCCACTGCTCTATTTGAAACTGGCTAACCGCAGGGGAGTGTTTTCTTTCTTCTTCTTCTACCAGCTATTTATTGCCCCGCAGATAAAGGCAACTACCCACACGGTGTTAGCCATACGATAATATTGCGGTTCGGAACCGTATGACACCGTTCCCATGGTGTGCAGCAGGGGCGCCGTGACCACAACCCACACCAGCATCGCAATGCAATCGTTCCTCGGATACTTACACAAACGCTGTACTGCACCTTGATCAGATGGCATCCGAGCAGGTTGGTGGGCGGTAACGGCGGTACCGTCAGATGTCCGTTCTGCAGCACATCTCTGCCGCCGGACTTTATCTTATCACGCACAACCGCATCCAGCTCACGGCGCTCCTGATGTACGAGCTTTCCATGCACGAAGTATTTCACCGTCTGATTGATGCAAGCGATAGTGGGGGATTTGGAAGGGATAAAAAGGGCAAAGGAGAAGAAAAGCTTTACTAACCGGTTCGTTACCCTGCCCACCTTTCAATTGGAGTGTATTTTCGTAAACTATTAAATTATGTCTGACAATAAAACCCAGGAAAAGTTTTTACAGGTCGCACACTGAAGTTTCTTTTTGGCAATCTATTGTTTTTTTTGTTTAGAAAGGTATTATTAGCTTTGTCTGAAAATTTATATTAAATTTCGATAAATTTACCACCATAATAATGGTTTATATGTTTCCGTAGCTTCGGAGCATTAACGCATATTATTATTTTATGTTTATGTAATTTAAATGGTTCAGTCCTTTTTTTCATTTCTTTAGCAATTGTCAGGAAGGACAGATGAATGGAATCCACCGGAATCATGAAATTATGTCGGCCAATAAAGTATGGGTATTACGACTGCTATCCAATGCTCCCTGCATACAGTAAAAACAATGCTTGAAACTTGAAGAATGGTTCCAAGTAAACGATCTGATTGCGTTCTTACGGTAGAATTCCTCGCAACCCTGGAGGAAAAGGTGTAGAAGAACCCTGCTATTAGAATTCGGGCATTTTCACATGAAAAGAATGTTGCAGCTAAAGCTTGCACTAAACGCAGATCTTCGTTACTACCCATACATGCGTCACAAATATCGGCTTTTTACAGAAAACATAGTCGAAAGTGAATCAAATGTTGGGGCCTCCAAACTTCCTAGACATTAACGCGAGGGATTATTTTTCTATGGGGCGATGGGGGTTGATGAAGACACTGGAAAGACACACTTGCAGTAATAGCAAAAAACAGATATGGGATAAAATTATAACAGTTTTGAAGGCCCTTCCCAGAAGTTTCAAAACAATAATGAAGTAGTTTTTTGTTAGTATGTTGGTTATTTTGAATGCATTTTCTTCAGTACGTGTTTGTTTTTTCCTTTCATTCATTTGAACAGATACAAAGAACATTTTCTTTTTCTCTTTTCACCCAACATTGCATTGCTAATTTCAACTAATTGTTCGTCTCCTTTTCAAATGTGTACAAACGGTAGAATTAATTGCAATTGCTTGAGTCACACGGCTTTCATGCCTTAAAACGCAATCATCTTTTAAAAACATTGTATTAATTTCCAAATAGAATGGTGCATAAATGTGATTAGATCATTAAAATGTATGTGATTATTTTTTGTTATAGCAGAAACAAATTTTATCTGAATTTGTGTAACTTTTTGTCAAGCTCATGGCATGACAAACAAATAGTGCTTTTGCTAAATTGTTCCTGAGATAACCGGTATACTAAAGTTATTTATTATCACGTACTGGGATTTGGTGTTGGAACTGCCCTGTTGGAGACAGGTCCTGTGGTAGATTTAAATCTGCTAGATCCTCATTAGTGAAGAATATGATGGATAGAGATTCCGTCCCTGAAATCTATCTTTAGGGAGTTCGAATGCATGAATGTGTGACTGATAGTCCATGGTAGGTATATTCTAGCGTCTTCTATCAGTGTTTTACTCTACGGGACACAGTATGTATCATTGAGTATGCGTTTGTAAGAACACATTTTTGGAAAATCGAAGCCCTTTTCAAGCATTGAGTGTTTGTAAATGTATGTTAAGCAAGGGTTTTATAACGATGTAGGATTTTTTTATGCACGTTGCGGCTTACCATACAACTTATACTACCAGTACAATATAGTCCTTGGCCTTCAGGAGTAACCGAGAATGCGGCCTTATCTGTCTAGGTGGTGTGCAGTGTTCACTCCACGAATCAGTTTTGAACACGTGGTAACAAAGCCCCCCCGGATCTTTAATTATTATTATTACAGTCTTCAAAGAGCTCAATCTGATGCTGCGTAAAATACCCTAAAACACCGGTCCACACATTTAAAACATTATAACACCAAGCATATACTAATGGCACTCAAATAAAAGCAGTATCTTCAACAACTGGTTTAGGATGCTCAGAAAAATAAATGTGCATCAGAAGTTCGTTATGAAACCCTTACTTCACTCGTTCACATGTACGAACACTTGTAGAACTGGTCCCTTAGACACCCAGCCACTGACCATATGCAGAACGTGCATCTCGCGCACGCGATGACGCTACACGTCCACGCACACACGCAGCCTAAAAACTTGTTTCCGCGTGGGTCGCACGCCGCTTACCTCGATGAGCGCATACTTGAGCAGCTTCACGGTCACATTGGTGCGGTTGTGAACCTCGCCAGTGAGCAGAATGCTCTCGCCCGGCACGTACGCCCGTTTGTCCAGTCCCACGTTGCAGCGCACCGTGCCACCAATGTAACCGACGCCCACGCGATGATCCACGTTCGCCTCGAGCGGTCGCTGCCGAACAACGAAACAACACATCGCAATTAGGCCACACCGAGGGGTCTATAACGATAGGGGTGACAGTTGCCTGGGACGACCCCAACTTACGCTCATGATCGGCACTTCCAGGTTTAAATCGATGGGATTCAGCACGATAAACACCTGCTGGTTTTTGTGCGTTATGCCGGACGTTTCCTGCAGGCTCGTCTTGCAGTAATACTGCACCCAGCCGTGCCGGCCGAGAAAGGTGGATGGCAGCGACACGGGTAGTCCCAGCTTGAACGGGAAGCAGTGGATGCCGGGCGACAGCAGTATCGGCTTGCTGTCGAAATCGTCCAACAGCTTCATGCGGAAATCGATGTAGTTCTCCTTATCGTACGATTTGTCCCGGCGTCCCTTCGGCACATGCACGGTACACTCACCGAGCACGTGGAAGTGCAGCCCAAGGACGGCTGTGTCGGCTGCCGTTTCCAGCAGCACCCGGCCGGACAGCACCTGCCCGGGAAGATACAGCAAGGCGCCACGGTCGAGGATGATTTGATATTTGGTCAACTTTTTCGACATCGTCTGACCGGCACCGAACGGATGTCACGGAGCAAAGGGAATAAAATCAAACCAGCCAAATCCGTCGCGTCACAATCGAACCGATACTGCGTGCGTTTAATGCCGTGCGTCTCGTCGAACGAATCTGAATCGACACTGAATCAATCGGTGACGGTGTGCTGCTTGCGGTGTGCCGCCGAGATGAGAATTCTGTGCAGTGGGCGTTCGTACCCACTAGCTTCCCTGCCTACCAGCGGCCAGCGGTTCCACCAAACAGCACCTGAACGAGTGCCGTCGGGTGGAATAATCTAAATGAGAAAATAGCAATAGAAGAGTGGAGAGTTCAGGAAACGGTATGCCTGGCACGGTTAATAAGGTGTAGTAATTAAAAAGCTACTGGCTGGTGGCTAATCATACCAAATGGAATTTATCTCTTACAGCGCGGTTCTGTTTCCCCGTATTCCGGCGAACGATTCGCGATATCCACTAGCCGGGCTGGCAATATTCCCTGTTAGATGAAAGTGCAATTAAAATTAACGCACCCACTTCGTTAAATGCCAACTTGCCGGTTAAACTTTATAATAAATCGGGTAAGAACGAAAGGTAATCATCGACCACTCTTGCTCATTGCTGGCGAAAGAAATACAAAATTGTATACCAAGAAGGTAAAGGTTGTATATTGAATTAAGTGTTTATTAATTACTGTACAAACTAGTCCGTAAGACATATTGTATTTCTTGTAAAGGAGTAAACAACAACCCACACCAAAGAACAAACCACAATGAAGGTCAATAAACTCCACGAAGCACAAGGGGAAGCCAGTGCTCGTTCAGCTGATGTTGTAAGTTAGCTGCAACGATACGTGAGTTGAAAGCTAATAGAAAAGATCACTTTATTTTAATAAGTAGATACATTATACAAAAATTAGAGTCGTACAGTCGACAGTAGTCGATTCAGCTATCTGGAGGTCCTAGGATGGCGTTTAGCAAATCGTGTGGCATCGTCTACTCCACACATATGTTCATCCGCCGCTGGTTACTTAGTGGTGTTCAATCCAACACGCTTATAAGCAATTTTATATTAATATATTTATATTGAATTATTGAGTACGGTCGCTTTTTCTGTCACTTACTTTTTTTTCTATTGACCTGTTTGGTCATGCCGGCCATAGAAATACTTAAAAGACTATTTTATACCTCGTAGTTGGAGCAGGAAGATTCGAGTTAATGTATTTTAGAATACCTTGGTATGGGTCATAACGTATTTGTCGAGGGTTTTTTAGGTTAAAAATATATTCTAAAAATAATACCAGCGAGTTTTTTGAACATTTTCTAAATTTGTTGAGAAATGAAACATGTTATGTTGATCGGAATAATGAACCACTCAAACCACTAACGAATATAAGTTATCCAGACCTTGTAATTTGTAAGGTCTTCAAACGAGAGGATCGAGGCTCAAATTCCTTCCAGATTGTTCCACCATAGTGAGGACTATGTAGCATCAATAAGATTAGTAATCCTTTTATATGACTGGCATGGCCGAACAGGTCATTAAGCTCTCAAGAAATTCTTGTTACTTAACTGGTGATAGTCTGTGTATTAAATCAAGCAAAATGTATTTTTGTATAATTTTAACCGCGAATTTTTGATAAGCAAGTATGTTCATTATTGTTGGATCAATTTTCACTCCCAAGAAAACAAAACTCGTTCCAATTTGCGTTTTATTTTAAACCATCAATATTTTTTTTAATATTACAAGTTTGTCCAAAAAATTGAGCGTCTTTAACGGAATGTTCAAATTTGTTGTTTGGGTCCATCCGCAGCCAACTGACGTTTCGCTGCATGTCAAAACAAACAAATGTCATTTGGTACAGAAACAACAAAAAATCCTGATAACAAAATAAACCCGAAGCCACTAGCCGTTCATTCGTGCTTCTCCTACCTCTATGAGATTAACACTGTTTAGGAGAATGTCGTTCGTGGATCTTGCATGTAAGTAATGTTGTTGCCGTTTTATTGGAGTGATATTCGAGCACCAAACCTATAACATCACGTGTTATTGCACTTTAGCACTCAGAATCAAGTACAAATCGGAGAAGGAGATCTTTCTAGAATCCAGCATCGAGCGAAAGGAACCGATAAGCCTATTTCGCAAGTGGTTGCAAGATGCCTGTGAAACACCAGAAATCATCGAACCGAACGCCATGTGCTTAGCGACAGCAACAAAGTAAGTTAAATCGTTCTATTGTATCACATTTACTTATCTCGCCGGTTGTGTGGTTACTGATAGTGATACCGTCACGTTCCACTTGTATGTAGAGATGCTGTACCCTCGGCACGGTTCGTACTGTTGAAAGATGTAACCGCAGACGGGTTTACCTTCTTCACCAACTACGAGAGCCGCAAGGCGGACGAGCTGGCAGAAAATCCCTGCGTAGCGTTGGCCTTCTACTGGCTACCGTTGAGACGCTCCGTCCGCATCGAGGGCCGGGCTGAGCGGATATCGCGCGAGGCCTCGGAAACATATTTCCACCAGCGTCCACGCGCGAGCCAAATCGGTGCCCTGGCCAGCCCACAGAGCAAACCGATACCGAGCAGAGAGTTTCTAGACCAGAAGGAAAAAGCTATCAAAGCCGAACTCGGACCGGACGGTGTAGTACCGCTGCCAAACTGGGGTGGATATCTTGTACGCCCGCAAACGGTTGAATTTTGGCAAGGCCAAACCAACCGCCTGCACGATCGTATCCGGTTCCGGAAAGAGCTCGGTGCGAATGAAGCTGTCGATGGGACATTGCTTCATCAGGGAGAGGAAGGTTGGGTGTACGAGCGTTTAGCACCATAAACGGACGGCCATCTGTGGCTGTCGATGCCAAACCAGTCTTCCATCTCTAGATAACTCATCCGTTTCGTCCGTTGTGTTGCATTTAAACAACTAAGATTATGTTTCGGATTTACAAAGTAATATACTACAATTCATTTTTGGTTTCCGGTTCAAAGTTACACCGGACTTTCTTCTGTAATAAGGTTTCTGCTGGTGGACACACGGGAGGAAACAAATCTGTATCTGACATCGTTTATTTATATTACAATAAAATTGTTGGGTCAAATGCACAAATCCGTTTCCGTGTGCGGTGGTAAAAGTGTTAAATCTGTAGGAATATTATCCCATTCAATAGAATAGCAAACGAACAAGCAGTTACGAATGGGCCGGTAACGGACAAAGAAAGTGCACGAGTTTAGAACCTTCTGTTCCTTATCTAGATTTACTGTCTATTGTAATGTGTTTACTTGCTATTACTTGTCGCCACACACGTGATTGCAACGGTTTTATAATTGGGTTTCGAAAAATTATAGCTTACGCCAAATGCAGGTGGAACGTACTGGTTTTTCTTGTGAAATCTTAATATACTGTTAATAAAATGCTGTGTTATGCTTCGTTTGCGCTTGCACTCGTATCAAACCTTTCCTTGCTATTTCTTTTTCAATCGTACTCTCGGAACAGTTTTAGAATTTTGAAGATTTTGTTACCAATCCACATTTGTTTGAAGGTATATGTATATATTCATATATATAGTTAAAGAATGCAAAATATCACAGTTGTAATTCGTGAAACGTGGTTTTGTGCCGTATAACGAGTAGAACGAACTCAGCTAAAACTATAGGTGCGAGGAAGTGTTGACAGCTCGGAAACGCAGTACAAAACAATCTAGACGCTGTATAGAAGTAGCAAAATAAATCCTTAACGATTATCTGCAATGTTTTGCTATTGCGGGAGCATAATTACAACAGCTACTAATGCTTACTGCTTTTACTTTTTATGTATTATAAACTGTTCACATCTATTACTCTAATTACTAATGCTGCGTTAAACAGAAGGAGCTTGCGTTGCTGAAAAATTGATGAAAACAACAAAACCAACTTGTAAAAAAGCGGTACAAAATCCACAACGGAAACTACTTTTGCTTGTGCTTGCTCGTTGTACTGTAAAACAAACTTTGTTGAACTATTAAACTTTTTTTCCATCGCTCTACAGCGTTCGTGAGCTTCCTAGCTTCCTTTCGATGTCTATTTAAGAGCAAAATGTTCAAACGAAAAAAAAAAACAATAAATTCAATTGTCGTTACAATTCGATCGCTTGTATCTGGTCGCTCCGTTCGAATGCCGGTAAGGTTTAGCTGTGAAATGCGTACACTCTTGTATTTGTTAATACCCGTAGTACTCGACTGCGTTATGTTTGCGTTGTACAATCAGACGAAACATAATTACGATGAGGTTG
>KB663832.1:14991532-15006385 GCA_000349025.1 Anopheles minimus | reverse complement strand
CTACACATACTACGATTGTCTTTCGAATGGAAAACATCCCGATTGCGGAAAGCGTATTTTTGTTTCAATTGAGATCTATACTTGATAGCACGTCGTTCCCTTTACCTTTCTATGCTTCTTTTAGTGGATATCCTTTAATGTACGTCCTCCTCTCGTTTGTTTTTTTTGTTACTAATAATCCACCAAAAACGAATGATGTATGGATAACTATATGCTAGTATGTGTCAACTACCGGGAAAAATGGAATCTGCATCTGTATTTTCGCTATTCGCGCTCGAATCTCACCGAACATCCTCGGCTATATGTTCCACGTAAGGTGTGCTTTTTTAAAATCTGGTCTTATTCGGTCACCATTGATAAATTGATTGGTAATGTAATCTTTAGTTTGTTGGGACCGTTATTAGTGGTTTAGACATGCTTCGTTTCATTACACGATTTAATTGCATAGGTTTAACTTGTTCTGCGTTTCTGTGGTACCTGCTCTCGTCGCCATACTGTTTGCTTGCATCCCTTTGATAGTTTGGGTTGAGTTTTGTTTTTTTGGTTTATATCTGAAGATTTCCGATTATGATACAACGTACAACTCGGTACACGCTTATCGCGATCGGTGATTGCGTAGTTTTTTGTTTGTTTTTACGCTTTTAGGTAAGGTTACAATCTAGTTGTATATGTATATTCTACTAGTTTGTATAAGACTTAGTATATCCTTACGGTCTGTATATTTAATCATGTAAAGTGTATAAGTAGCTTGCTTTGATCTGTTTTGTTTTATATATTCGATGAGATAACATTTTCCCCCGTTTTTCTTCTTTTTTTTACTTTGGGTGTTGGGGCTGACTGGTTCCATGATTTTTTTGGTTGTGCTTAGTTTGATCTGATACCGTTAACTGAACCGTCCTCCTGGAACTGGTAGCTTAGATTACGCTATCGATATTATGGACTTAACCAATACTCACTTATCACAACTAACACGCGCATTATACCACCCAATACACCTAATACGTACGTAGTAAACATTCAACAGTACTAAACAGGAACACAAAAAGGATTCAGAGTTACTGGTTGGGCCAGGTGCCCTGTTTTTTGCCCCAAAAGTAATAGTGTTTTGTTTGAGATTTCAGTAACACCGTCCGCTTAGGATGTGAAAGCGTATTCGAATCAGGAATCAGATTAGTATTTGTTTGTTTGCTGTGTTGTTCGGGCAATCCTAATTCACTCTACAGAAATGACTTGCGCTTCTGGAACACCGGCCAAGCAACGTTCAAAGGGAAGAAACTAAATCACACACAATTAACAGCCCATAATATTTACGTTTAAACCATACGATGTGTATGATGTTATGCATAACGATATCTTATAGTCTGAATATATGTTATACATTAAGTTGCTCTCGTCTTCACGTCCTTGTGTCGTGATTTGCTTCTCATGCTTCACAGCTACAATTTATCCGTCCTTTGTTTCCTTTATATGATCGCAATACTTGCTGACGCAGATGCCCGTGACCCCAGGTAGGGGCCAGAAGGAATCGATGAAAAAAGGGCGCAACTATGTTCGCACAAACAGTTAGGAAGGGATACAAAAATTCGACATTCATCAGACGGTGCAGCGTTTGCTTACAACTACTCCTATGCTGGTATACCCTTACCGGTAGGTTACGATGCGTTTTGCTACTAAACACGACAGATACCAAAGTCTTTTAGTTGCTTTTATCGAAGTTTTAGTTATGTCTCCTGTTAGAGACATTCCTTACATTCCTGTTAGATATATACTGTCCAAACGTTTGGCTGAGATCGGTTCATAAATCTCCCCATCGGGTGGATTTTTGTTCGTTTCGATTTGTAGCGCCATGGTTCGTTGGGTGTACTCATCGTACGCTAGCGAAGCATGAACGCTTGGGCCACTCGTCTACCCCGTGCCCAGGTCTTTGATTGCTTGCAGAATACGCTTCACGTGGCCGACTTTGGTTACGCCTAGATCCTTCAAATCACGGCGCGCCAGCGTTAGTAGCTCCTTGCCGCGGATGTCATTCTTGATGAAGCTGTCCACGTACTCGGACAGTTGCATCGCTTCCAACCATGTAACCACCTCACCCACACCCCAGTTACTGACTGTTTCGCGCGATGTTGTAGCTGCCTTCGGTACCGTACCGGTTGCTGCTGGACCGTGATGGGAGCTGCTATGTCCGCTGCGGAACCGCAACCAGAAAGGCTTCTGCTTTTTGCGATGATCAATCTCTTCGTTCGGTGCCAACACGTTCAGATACACCCTGGTCTCACCAGTCTCGGACGATTGCTGCAGCGTACACTTACCAAGTTCCATCTCCATGTTGGCCAGCGAAACGCTAAGCTTCGTTTCCAGATCTTCTCGCAGTATCAGGCTGTGGCTGCGCTCCCTCAACAGCTCGCACGTATCCTCGTACAGCTGTCTAGCACATCGAACCTGCCGTGGGACACACAGGAGTGCGAATTAATATGAGACATACAACAACCGGAACACATCAACCTACCAACTGTGTCAGCTGCCGGCGAAGATTTGGTCCCTCGATGATTTTACCACCCGGATGAATAGACTCCAGTGCGTCCGCTGTCTTTGAGGCCACCACGTAGAGGTTCGGCTGCAGCGATGGGTGTGATATGATAAGAAACTTCACCCACTTCACCAGTGTGCTGACACATTCGATGAAGTTCAACAGCAGATACGTTTCGCGCTCCGAAAACATGTCCTCCGACGGCGCGACGTGATGCTCGGACGCAGTCGACGGTTGCTCCCGGGCAATGCTGATACTGTGCTGCCGTTGTTTCTCCTGCCAGCTTTTCAGCGACACCTCCAGGCTCCGGTTGCGGCACAGCATCTGCACACGGTTCTTATGTATGATCCGTATCATGCCGGGCGGTTGCAGCCATGCCTCTCCGTCAACCTGTATGGGAACGCATTCTTCACCTGCAAACATTAGCGGACAGACTTGCCGTAAACTCTACCGTCCGTCAGACCATATGTCTCTTCGCGAAACTTACCGAGAATGTTAATCTGAACGCTTTGGCACTGAGCTATCCGATGGTGCTGTAGGTTGATGAGCCGTGATGCCGCCATCTGTACGGATCCGAACACTGCCACCACCTCCAGTATGCGATCGTCAAAGCTCTGTGCCAGGAAGCAGTCGTCCTCCTTCTTACTGCCCCAGAAGTTTGTGCCACCCATAAAGCTGGGAATGTTCAGCACTACGATGCCCTGCAGCGATGGCAGCGGGATGCGTTGTCCGTCGCACTCGAGCTGTACCTTTTGTTCGAGGTTTTTGTAGGTTTTTTGCAGCCACTGTTTCGAGCCGAGCACACCGTACCACATGTAGTTCTTGGCACGTGAGCGACACTTTTCCGGATGTTCCTCACGCTTATTGTGGAAGTCGAGTGAAATCTTCGCATCGATCCCAATGCCAAAGTAGTTGTTCATGACCGCCTTCTCATAGTAGCCTTCGAGCAGTGTTTCGTCCGGATCCATCAGGGGGCTTACAGCAGCACACAAGGTGTCGGCATTGGCAAGCAAACACTTCGATATAAAACCGGTTCCAGTGCTTACATCTGGAAGGAATTGAAAAAGGATTTAATATAGCACTGCGTTCTTGCACTGTACTTGTTGTAGCTTGAAAAGTACGAAGCCTATTTTTCACACTCAATGTTGTCTGGGAATTGACAGCATCTGATGTGTAGGGAATATGGTCGTCCCGCTCGCTTTTCTCCCTGCTTTCTCTCACCGATGATCTCTCTACACATCGTCCCCAGCGATGGGGATTATCGATAACGTCAGGAGATCAATTATTCGGCATTATTATCAGTCGACTTCTACCTTTACTATGCTATGCTTTAATTGTAATAAAAATAGGTGTTACCCCAAAACCATAAAAGTACTCACTTGGCCACGACGGCAATCGAACGAGCGGGTTGATGATGGGAAGCTTCTTCACCTTCTCTTCCTTCTCCTCCTTACTCCTAACCTCCCTGGCATCGGAATCCTTGTCCAGATTGAACAGTCCCAGGTTGGAGCTGAAGATGTTACTCTTGGAGCTTCCCAAACCCTCCGGTTTGAACAGCAAGCTTCCGCTGCTGATGCGCCTCGATGCTGCCGGGGAGCAGTTCAGGAAGCGAATGTGTTCCGAGTCGAAGCCCAACAGATTCGGATTGTTGTTCGAGTGCCTTCGATTGATGTCGATTTCGCGCGGTGCCAACAGGTTCGGGGTATGCTCCGAATGGCGCCTTATTTCCGGCACTCGTAACGATCGCAGCTCGTCGCTGATCGCTGGAGACGGTGGCTCCACTACCACATTGATCGTTGGGATGCAGGTTAACCGGAAGCTTTTTTCGCTCCGATCATCCTTCTCGTGCTCATCATGTTCGATCTGCTTCTCATCGCTTTCATCGCCCATTTCCGCTGGCTCATCCTCCTGACCATCTTCTTCATTTTCCTTCGCTTCCTCCTCCTCTTCATCATCATCTTCCTCCGCTTGTGTGTGGCCCTGTGGTTCGTCATTTTCACTGGAAGATCGCTCCCCAAGATCATCATCCGGAAGACTTTCGTCTTCATCTTCCGGGTTTGCCGTGGACACTAGCTTTTTATACTCAAATCCAGACGAGCGTACGGTGTCCGTTTCCGACACAGACATATCCGAAGGTGAGCCGTGTATCGGGAGCAAATTGCGTGCGAAAGTTTTAATGTTTTCGTACTCATTCTCGCCTACCGACAGACGGTTAGTGAATCCCGTCCCGAGGGTCCTTGGCATGCCGCGATGCGGACGTTTGAAGCTCTTGCGTGCAATATCGTTCCCTTCCACGAACTTGGCCAAGCTGCAGAACCGGGGCTCTTTCACTTTCTGATCATCGCACCGATTGTCGATATCGAACACACGGTTTTCGAACCCACACTGTTCCAGCTCCACGGTATCGTTGCGTTGCTGCTTTGCCTTGAAGCTTCTCCGTCTCGTATGATCGAGCGTGCACAGGGTGGTCGTATCTTCCGTAATGGTGTTGTCCTGCAATGCTCCAAGTAAATCCTGCCCCAACACTGAGCTGATGTCATCCATCAGGCTTTCACCGTGTAACGCTTCCGTTGTGTCGCTCGTTTCCGGCGAATCGATATGGCTGAAGCGATCGTTGTCTAAGTCCTGGGGAAATTGATATCAGTGAGCGATCGTTATTGGAATCAATTATGCTAATATTTATTTCAATGTGAATTGTCCCGCTCAAAGGTGGCTGAGACAAACTTTTTCTTAATCCTTGTTAATTAGTTTGTAATCGCCGAGATAGAATTGGTTAACTTTGAATCTATGTTCGATTGATTGTAGGCCTAAAAGTAAACAACGAGAGCGATAATCAGGCTTGTTGCTTAGCCTTCGGTAGGGAGCGCATTTCGAAGCGATTCTGGTAAATTTCCGTAGAACTCTTTCTAGCTTGTTTATTGAAGAAGCGTAGTATGGAATCCAAATTAACCAGCAATACTCCGGGCAAGAACGCACAATCTTTATACATGTGTTTAAAGATTTAAGACATAGAGGGTCATCACATTCACGAGTCTGATGATAGATAAAACCTAACAATTTTAAAGCCCTCTTAATACTGGTGTTAATATGAGAACGGAAAGTTAAGCTATGGTTCAATGTAACACCTAAATCACAAACTTCCTGTATACTGGGAACACAATGGGATCTTAAGTCTATGAAACGTCACTATAAAATATTATCTTTGATTAGTTCCAAGGCACAGGATCATTCGCAAGGCACCATCTACAAAAACTAATAAATAATTCTTGTAGCTTGTAGCAGTCGCCATTGCTTTCTATGGTCAGTGTAATTTAAACACGTTTTGGACGGAACGCAATAAATTAAGTCGATGTTAAAAAATATGAACAATAACGGCTCAAAATAACTGCCTTGCGGGACACCAGACAGGCTAATGAATTCAGCAAAAGAACTGTTTTCGATTCGAACTTTTTATCGTCTGTTAGTTAAATAAGAGTTAATCCAATCTCACTTACCTGTATAATATCTCCCACATGGATTTGTGAGTTGTTGTCTGATTGTCTATCGAGTATCTCCGACGTAACGCTACATTCTTCGTTGCTTATTGCTGATAGGATATCACTACCATCACCGGGCACCTCATCGGAAGACGATCGTTCCTGTTGAGATCAAACAGTTTTTGGTCTTAGCGTTTGTACCTACTCCCAAGAGCAATCAGCTTACCGGCATGTCCGTATCGATGATAGTAATGTTTTCACTGAAATAGATATTTTCCGGCGGTTTCTCAAGACTCGGAATGCAAATGGTGGGCACCTGCAGCATATTACACGAGGGGCCCGGTTTCGATGATGTCGGCTCGGTACCAGCCAGACCGACCTTACACGAACCCGCAGCACCCAGGCGTTGCGCTTGGGTACGATAGTAATTACGCTCGTACACCTCGATCGGCTGAAACTGCATGTAGCCGGCTTCGGCGCGATGCTGTCCATTGCTGCCCATCCCGGCCAGCTGCTGCTGGTGATGCTGTTCGATCGTTTTCTTGAACGGTTTGAACCCTAACCGCTCGAAGGCGCTGTTCGGGTCGAGATCAAACTTAACCGTCTTCGTGTCCGACTCGAACGAAAAGTCGTACGGTGCCGTCGTCG
Organism: Anopheles minimus; assembly: GCA_000349025.1. Lineage (NCBI taxonomy): Eukaryota > Metazoa > Arthropoda > Insecta > Diptera > Culicidae > Anopheles > Anopheles minimus. The sequence goes on along the minus strand of KB663832.1, from coordinate 14,999,734 downwards.
ACTGTGAATCGGACGTCGTGGTGGTTGTGGATTTTTGGTTCAACGTATCATCCTGATCCCGGGCCTGATTGTCGGTCGCCATGTCGGACTCACCCTCCAACGGTGGCTCGAGGATGGTTTCGGCCATCTTCGGTTCCGTGTGAATGCTGTTCTCTTCCAGCTCCTCGATGCTGGAGATGCGGTACGATTCCGGCACGCCGGAACTGCGGCGGCTTCCACCGTCGGCAAACTGTTTCGGGACCGGCAGGTTGAGCGTGCTGAAAAAATGCTCATCCATCGAGTCGCGCCGCATATCTGGCAGGGGTGAAATGCAGGTTAGTCGGGATGTCGACACTGAGGGTGACATCATACCGGGTGGTGGTGGCAACGTTGCCGGTGATGTGTTGGCTGAATTATCCGATGAGGAAGCGGTAGCTGTAAATCGAGTTGGTTAGACATTTTTTAAAAAAACTCTGCTCCGAGCAACTTACCTCTAAGTGTGTTCATAGGAACGGAAAGGCGCTTCTGTGGTGCGTACGGTATTACTTTCTCGCTCATCTCCACCACCTCATGTATTGCTCGCTTGAGGCTGTTGGCCCGGCATAAAAGTGCTTCCTTCTCTGAACGGCGGTCTATTCTACTGATGCGCTCTTTGGAATTCAGTTTATCTTTTTCGTTTTTCTCTATTGTTTTTCTGTGAACGTAAACCACAACCCAGGCAGGTGTTTCAGTCACGGCGGATCGGATCGGAAAGGGACGGAAACGCTTTCGACTACTTACGTATCTATTGGTCTTTCTGAGGCACTTTTTTGAGCAATTTCTTTCAGTGTTCTAAATAATTCGTCGTCACCATGAAGACCAGCTTCCTCATCCTTCAGTGTATCTAATAACATTCCTAACTTTTGTCTGAAACAAAAACATCCAACCGAATGTCAAATTAGCGATTCAATTTCATCTCTTTCCAGGCCAGAATAGTACCGTGCCGGTAAAAAACAATAAATAAAAAATACCAACAAACCCATACCTTAAAATATCACATTTGACGCTTAATTGCTCTTCGTCGGAGCTGGTTTCTCTTACTCTAGCAATAAAGTCATTGACCGTTTCGCATAGAATTCTCGTCGATTGTATCATCATTTGCGTGTCTTCGTTGTACACAATTGACTGCAGATGCCACAGTGCGCTGTCCTCGTACTGCGACAGCAGCGGATCCGGGTAGTGCGAGATCGACATCTTCGGGGTTCGTGTTGTCGCGATACCAATATCCCGCTCAAAAACCATCACGCTCCATCTGTGGGGAAAAAAATGGAAGCATAATACGGCGTAAGCTTACTGTTACGTGAGGATATTAGACGATCTACTTTATATTCTCAGCACGTGTTCACCCTATTTATCAACGAATATTCGTTGATAATGGAACCCATTACTAATTATCGATGTTATTACCGAAGACAAGCGCTTGAAGGAACGTGTACTAAAACCGATAACATGTGCGATAACTACCGTATACTACCTGACATATAGAAGCTGATTCATTTCTACCGGGTCAAAGTGTCGATAGGAAGAATGGGTAAAAAATGAAACCACAGTTTCTCAAACACACTTCCCACACAGTTGCCGGATGTTGCCCACCATCATGCCACCCAAAGCTTACCTGTCAAGCATTTTTGTGCTGGCCTTCTCGTACCGTTCTAGAAGCTGCGGTAGGTGTGCGTCATCGTCGCAGGAGCTTCCCCAGCCGAGGACTCGCGCCAGATCGTTTCCCGTTCCCAGCGGTAGCACTGCTATTTGGCATTGTTTCTGTAAAAAGGCAAAAGTCAAACACTCTCAAACAACTTTCACCTCGATCGAATTTATAAAATCGAGAAAGTTTAATTCGCTTCCAGTTCTGAGGTTCAGCGCGACAACCCGGTTGTGGGAAGAGGAGGGATCAGGAAGAAGAGAGAGAGAGAGAGGAAGGATATTTGAGGGGTAAACAGTACCATGTAGGGTGAGTTGTTATTCGAATGAAAAGCCATCAATTTGAGGGAGTTTTTTTTTCTAAATTTCAACTGCGTACGGCACACGCTTTATGTTGAGTTTCAAAACTGATTACACAAAAGTTGGAGATACGTTCACACGAGCAAGGCTGCAAACTTTAATCAATTCTCGGATGCCAAATAAAAGCAGCAAAAAAAAAAAGAAATGCATTAAACTTTTGTCATTTGGCACGATACACACTCATGCCGATGGGGAATATGTTTTGCCAACCGGCACGGCCTGTCAATGAAGCAACACCAGCTGCGTACGCTTGGTTTTTGGGAAAATTAACAAGTTCTAACCAGCTCTTTTGATTCTGGCAAAGTTAACTTCAACAGCTGCTGAAGGCTATGCTGTGAGTTATTTATCAGGTTAGTGAAAAGAGACAATTGGCACTTCGAATTTATAGAAAGTCCATATGTATGCGTTGATGACTCAGCCTCAAAACCCATGTTAAAGCCGACCTATTATTCAGTTGGAAGTAGCGCCCGGTAATCTTTTGGACATTAAAACTGACAGTTTGGGCATTAATTGGAAAGCTGCAAATAGTGCTACAGTTGAAAATTACAATTCCAGCTTCAGCAGACAACTTCTGTTTATTCCTATAAAATTCTCTTTTCTGCAGTGGAATGCTTAAAAACAAATTTTTGTACTTATGAAAAAACATCATTGTATTATTAACTTTTTATCTTCTTTTACCATTTGATGTGTAGGAAAAACGTGTCTTTCTCCTTATCCCAATGCTATCGCACATGAGTAATGTCGTCTGAAACGCTTATCCGCACATCCAAACATAACATCAAACAAAAACTTGGATTTCTGCCTTAATCATCAAACAGGACATTACCTTTCCTTTGCCCCGGTACCCGGTTTGGGCAAATTGAGGCCCCAAAAAAAAAACATTCATTCCACTTCCTCATCATCATGATCATAACCGTCGCCTCGGTTACATCCGTCTAGCCCACCCTCATATCGTAACCTCGCCCCATTCATTAGATATTAATCCTGGCCAGCTTCCGTGGGTGGGTTCGCTGGGATGCTCGATGCTGGATATTGGTGAGAACGTTTCATGCGTTTCTTTTTCTCGCATCCTTTCTGTCACCATTCCCGGACGACCTCCCGCCATCGAGCACCCGCTACACATTTCATATAACTCATTTCCTGCGGGCGGGAATGGCTTCTCAGCCATCCGTGGAACGGACGGTCGTGTCAGTACGTTAGTCGGATGTGTTCCTTCTACCCGTGGCGTTTCCTGCCCCTAGGGGAACTTTCATATCCGTCTTTCGAATGAGCTGTCTACGATCAGTACTTTGAAAAAATCTTATTGTGGAAGAACGATAACGTTACTTCAGTGTAAGTAACCAGCATTGTGTAATTCGGCCGGCGGATATTGGCGAGCTAGAACAAATATTTACAATACAATATATAGATATATATATTGCTCAAAAACTCGTTCAAATATTTAGCAAGCAAACAAATGATTTCTAAGGCAACTTCGTATGTTCGGTACCAATGTCTAGTTTTATAAGGTCGCAAACACAGAAAATTAAGTACTCAATTGCGTAAAAAGTCCTACAAAATGGAATAACCATAATAATCAGTCATAAAACTCTTGTGCCAGTGTTCTACCATTCTTCAACCATTTCCGTCGTAACGAATGGCTTATATAACTGCAGCCGTAGCAGTGAGTTTTCATCTTATATTTCGCAGCAGTCGTTCCATACCGCAACGTGCCATAATGCGTACCCTTGACATTTTACTACAGACCTACAGTTTACAGCTGAAGCGTAACATCCTATCCAGACGTTCCATGCGAAATCGTCGTGCCAACCGGTACAACTTCGTGTTGGTCATGGTCGAAATACGTCTGTCCTTGGGTACAACTTTTACCGTCCACGGCAGACAGGACGCATCGAATTGGAATTCGTTGAAGCATTTCCGTTTGTGTGGCATGTACTCAAAAGGCAGGGCAAGTATCATGCAACGATAGTACAGCTGGACGAATATTTTACTTTAAAACGACCATCCAAAATGGGGCAGAAATGCAAACTGAGCGCAAAAAACATCACGACCAACCACCTTATTAGCATACCATTTTCAGGACGGTTCCTAATGAGATGAGTTTTTTCGATGAGTAGTGCCTCGAACAAAGTGGCTCATTTAGTGTGAAGCGGGAACCCAAACTGGCGAACACCGGTACGCCCGGCACGAAGGAACCCCCGGTAAAGAGCGTGTTACACTTACTTGCATGTTTAGATGGTCTATCTCGCTAAGTACCCAGCCGACGGAACCGTCGCCCGAGCAGATCAGTATGCGGAACGGATCGAAATGGCGAAACAGACGTAGCCCGAGGCCGGGACCGCTCGAGATGAGATCAAACACTTGGGCCGGATTCAGGAGCTGCTTGAAGCGTCGCAGAAACTTCACCCCCTGGTTGTCGCCCGACTTCGAGTTGACGAAGACGAGCAGTGGCGAGAAGCTACCGTGCGGCTTGCAAACGTCCCACGCCTCGTCCAGACCGATCGAGTGGAGCGATGTCGGCGGTACCATGGAGACGCGGGCCGGCCCTAGCGGGCACGAGTTCGGAGCCTGTGGCCGGCAAGCCGTATGTACCGTCGAGCGACACCACAAACATCGCCAGTCCTGCAGACGCATCACGGAACCGCACGTCTTGTCGCACACGAGACATTTGGACGAAACGGGTAGATTGCCCTCCATCCACTGGTGGGGCATCACGATATTCTGGTCACAAAATAGAGAATTATGAAAAAGTGAGCACTTACCGATGCAGTTGGTGATTCTTGCTTACCCCATCGTTGTCCTCGATGATATCCTTGCCAACGCTGGCGAGCGTTGTCCATTTGCAGTTTGATATTGCCTTGGCAGCGCAGCGTTTATGCACCTTGCATTTGCACACCTCACAGGACAGTCCATGGGACGTGACGCCGGAAAGTGCCTCCCGGCAGACATTGCAGTACGTGGGTCGCGCATGAGATGTTGCATACCTGGCGGGATGGACTTATTGCATTTAGAACGCTTCCGAGAGCGCCACTTCGCGGCCGGCCAACTTACCAATGATGGTGACCGGACAGGAAATCGTGTTGATCCGGTGGTCCTGGTTCGAAAAATTCGCGTGCCGAAGCAGCCTTCAGGGCCTGCAGCCAGTCCTCCATTTCTCGGCGTGATTCAGCACACAGCACTAGCGATCGGGTTGGTGTAATTAACTGCAACATAACGAAAGTTCAATATTACCTATTTGCATGTACATATGTGTAATAAGATTACCCTTGATTACTCTTATAACACTAGACGAACAATAAAATAAAAAGGTATACAATATATTCTAATATACTAAGGCTTATATACTAATACTTCTTCAGAGCTCAACAACAAATATTACATCCACGTTAAGTTTGGCATTTAAACAATGGTAAATCGAACGTCTCCACTATGAGTGTCTTGGCAGACCACTCAAATAAAATAACAACAAAACATTCCTTAAAACTGCTTGGCTTATTCGTCATGTTACTGTTATTGAAACGATCAACATTGATTAAATTGTTATGTCTTGCATTTATTCTTGGTTTTGCCAGATTTTGACGGATTCCAACAATCTACAGTACCTAAAATCTTATGTTGTTGTTTCTATCCTTAGGAGAGATCTGTGCCTCATTTAGCCTGAGCTTGTCAATTTGGATGTCTCGCATAGAAAGAGTTCAGAGATGTTTTACTCAAATCATTTCTAGGTGTCTATGATGCCGGTCTAGTGTGAACACTTCCCACATAAGTATTCTGTTATCAACTATTGTCTCTGGGTCACATACTGGGTGAGACTGTTACCTCAGATTTACTCTCTCTAGATCATTTCTTCCGGAATCAGGAAATGTGCCGTACACGACTGATGCCCTAACGATCCGATAGTTAGTCCGAAAGTTATATATTTTTTTTGATAACTTTGATTTAAATTCATCCCTTGTCTTCTTCCCTGCTTCTCTAGTCTACTCCCTTCAAATAACTTTGAGATATATGATACTTTTTTATCTATGATCTAGAAAGCTTGAGTCTTAAGACGGCATCCGTAAAACATTCGAACATGTATCGAGATTTGTATGGTTATGCTCGTAACTTTGGTTCCGCAGTTATGGTAAACGACCTCAGCCATGTCATTTCTTGAAGAATTCCAATTAAATAGACATTTAAAACTTCGCTTTTTTATATTTAACCCAAGTAAGTTATCATTTTTAAGTTTATTGAAAGTTTATTTTCATTAATAAAATCTAGGAAATATGGCCTATCCTACGTCAGACCTGATAAAATAAAGTTATGTTTTTAAGATTTTGTCGAGCAGCTGATCGAAACTGTTTTTAAGAAAATATTATAGTTAGAAATTCACAGGCTGATTTGACTTGTCAGGTTGCATGGAAAGCTAGCAGCAAATAAGCCGTCAAACGTCATGGCGCATAAAAAAAAACTAGTTGAAGGTATCACACATAAAGCCCTTTCTCATATGTTATCGTATGTTTTGCTTTATTTAATGTTTTCAATTCAATTTCAATTTTTTGAATTGTTTTTCGCCTTTCTTCCCTTGCTGTACGGTATTTATGATTTGTATTCATAGGTTCTTTTAAGGGTTAGTACCTAAGTCTTAAACCTCGACGTTATAGCCTCGAAAAATCTTGGCCGGCCATTCCCATGCTTCCGTGACTTGAGTCAAGAGCTGGGGGACATCGTCCAGAAGGGATTCGTTCCTTGGTCCTGCCGTGTGAAAACCGACGCCGCTATATCCCCGGCCACCAAGTCACTCAATTTCAGGCTTAGAAAATTAGACTTAGGCTCAATCTTAGAAAAGAATAAAAGAAATTAAATGAAAAACCTAGTTCTGTTTGGCACATTTGAGCTATAGGGGTTTTCTAATCGCGTTTGCTCATCAACGATTTGCAAACGGACCCTTCATAATGCACAAGAATTCTAGGATTGCGCGAAATAAACTGACAGCTCTTTAACATCTTAATTCGCGATTCTACTTACTCAATCTAGAGTTAAGTTGATAAGATGAGCATAACCTACGGAATTGTTCAGTTTCAAATTAAAATTGCTATTTAAATGTTTTCCGTACATCAAACATGCCCTGTTACGCAATAGTCATTTGCGTACCTCAACGGATAAATCCTTTCTGAGAATAATCCATACGAAACTACCGGGACATGTCCGTCACCTTTTTTCTCGAGAACGTATTTCCACTTCTGGTCAGTAGCAGACGATTCGCCCAATCATCGTCAGGCGTCATTACATCGATTACCAGAAAGGTAGGTTCTGTGAAGCTGACATACCATTCCAATCACCATCGCCATCATCGACCACTTACTGCTGCCGGAAAAGCCGGAATCACTATCTTGGAAATGGCAATTAGAACGGTACCGTAACAGGATCACTGTTCATTAGTACAGAATTGAGGGCAACGTTCCTCAAGTGCGTGCTATTTTGCTGCAATTCCGGTCTACGAACATTTAGTGAATATAACACCGGGTAATTAATGAGTAATGGTCCAGGCCGAAACCCAGAGCGGACAACTTTCGGGCACAGCAACAACTGCGCCTCATTGTAAGTGATGAAATATCACGCAAAAAGCTCCACTCTTCGGCACCGCCACTGGGGACAGTGTGGACACCGCACCCAAAACGGAGCCTTTTCCAATTAGCAAAGCTCATCCTCATCGGATCATCGTTCTTGTGTGTGTGTGTGTCCGTGTCCTCTGGTGTGAGGTTCCATCAGTAAGCGTACGGAGCGTGAGAGCGTGAAGCACAGGAGGAGAATGCTATTTTATCTCGCGTTAGAACCGAACAAACAAACTGTATAATAGAAGCCGCAGTGGTTTCTTCACCATCTATAATGCCAGCATCTACCCAGGGTCTCGGTCTGTCTCGTCCCCCCTCCTCAGCCTTATGTTTTCGCCCGAACAATCCACATCCCTACCGTAACATCCGAGTGCCATATGTAAATAGCATCCCGTCCTGAAGGTTGTCCGGACTTTCCAGCTCAGGTATTGTAGCGCTCCCTCGCCGTGTGCGGGTTGGCTCTTCTATTATTTTGTTCATTTTTTTTTTGCTTTCTCTTTGCACATTGCTTCTTCGTTCGCAACACACATCCCTTGCCGTCTAGCTCTCGTTTGCTTTTGTGGGAAACACGTCCCAGCAAAAGTGAAAG
>KB663832.1:14956786-14972759 GCA_000349025.1 Anopheles minimus | reverse complement strand
AGGGGTTCCATAAAAGTAGGTAATATAAGGAAGGTACTATAACAGTACTATGTTCTTCGGGCGATATGGCATATGTCACGAATTTTGAGTTCTTTGTATTCATGAGCGTAATTTAGTGGATTATTAAGGGTTTTGAAGTACCTTAACATTCCACGGAAGTTACTCACAGATAGAATATGAAGAAGATATGTTTTATTCGTAGTTGTTGATGACGTTGTGTTGTTTTTAAGTTCAGTTTCGTATAACTAATACGTATAACTGCTTCTTCTTCTATGGTACTACAATCTCGAGAGGTCTTGGACTGCCATTTCTGGCTTCCGTGTCTTAAAATCACCCGTAGTAGGAAAGATTTATTCTGCTGGAAGTTCTTCTTTCCAGTTATTGTAACACATTTAGTACAACAGTTACATCATTATTCATTCACGTTTTTAAAATGATTATAGTCGAAGAAAGCAAATATTTAAAGTTATGTTACCTATAAGCAAATATATAAAGTTTTCTCAGTAAACGCCCTAAAAATACTCCACATTCTCTGTCTGTAAGCATCTCTGTTAGTACATTTACCCTATCGCAAACAACCTTTACCCGGCGTTGGAATGAACGTTAGTTTTTGGAACTTTTTTAATTTCACACATTATTGCTTTCTAGTAACGAGCTTTAAAACGGAGATTAATCCCCTTACATTAAGCTATGTCAACTCTACATCTAATCACGGTGTTCAAAACTTTCCACGCTATTTCCTACAACACGCCCAGGAGGCGGAAATCGTTGCGTTAAACATTTACCAAAATCGACGCAACTGGGTAATTAAATTATTCGACACACAGGGCATCGCCTGCGGGTCGCGAACGAAACGCTGCTGTGTAAATTAATTTGTTATTTTCAATTTTTCTCCCCCATTCCACGTGTTACGCGACGAACGGTTGGCGGTTGGTGGTGAACCATCGAGATGATGTTCGGTGATCTTTTTTTTATACGAATGAAAATACTTTCCCCTGGCAGATACGAATCATATCCCGAGTGAAAGCAATACCATGTTAAGTCGTTTTTTGCTTCAATACCAATTTATATATAAATACACATCGAAATAAATAAAATAATAATTTGTACCGCAATCACTGCGTTCGCTCGTTCCGATACAGCTTTCCCGGTGCGCACTACATCGTGATTACGATTGCTTTTATCGTGCTTCGCGTAACTTTCGATATTTCGAACGCGCTCACCGTATGTCGCTAGGATTCGGGATCCATCTGGCCGGGCAGCTACTGACAGCTGGGTATGATTTCGTTTTTTTTTTTTTCATCAATAAACATATATCAGTGCAGGGATCCGTTTTCTACCGGGACTCTTAAGCACAAAGACGGTACAACAAAGCTCGTCCATCGGTTGCGCTGTTCACGGGCCGGCAGACGTCTTGCACAGCGACAGCGAGCAGAGCAAAATCACAAACATAAGTGAAGACTTATACACCTAGCAGCGAAGGTTTACATTTCTTGGGAATTCGAGCCGCGATGGGCGACCAACCGGCGGTATGTGGGGGGGGGGGATGGGGGGAGGGGAAATATGCTCCCATCACGATGACTTGTAATTCAATTTTCGACTCCCTATATTACATTTCACTAATGGTGGCATCAACTTTCACGATTGTGTGCCGAACGAACCAGCGAAGAAAAAAAGAAGCTTTCATTGGCATGATGCTTTGGTTTGGCCTTCTCGGCTGTACCTTGTGGCAATGTGTACCTTTTGCTACTTAAATCTCTATTGTAAAAGTAATCACACAAGAACTGCTACAAGAAAGGAGAAGAAACTCGCTATAAAATCCGTTCGATGTGGAAAGTTACAATCGCTCTTTGAAAATAATTTGAACCTGGATAGTTTGGCTGTAGACGCGGTACAAGCTATGTACGAACAATGGCAGTTGCTACTAATGATTGCCGTAACCTCCGTGTGCTGCGGGGTGTTTGCTGCACGGATCATGGCTAAGAAGTAGCGAACTTTCTTTTAACACTTTCTCGAGAATTTTCGGTATATTACAAGCGATGCTTAGTCGACATAAGTTTTATTGATTTTTTAGCAGAACCAAGTTGTAACTCATACTGACAAGATGGATTAATTTCTAAAATATTACTCTCTATGTGCGAATGTACAGGAATCTTTCCTTTGTGAGAAAAAGTTGGTGAAATTAATTGCAATTTATGTAACGAATTTCATAATTATTTTTTAAAAGTCATCCCACCCCCGTAGGAGTAAAAATTGTTTGCTATTGCTAGAGCTTTGCTTCCCTTCAATCTCGCACAAAACACTGGCATTCCCCTAGAGAAATAGCCTTCCTCTGTTGAGCTTTTATTTAATTTTTCATAAAAGTTCAGCATTGGCCCAGCACGCTACGATTGCCCTCTGGGCTATTTTGCTTTCCTTCAGGCCAGCAACAAGGATTTGCGACCTAGTTTCCATCCAACTCAACTGACATTTACTTGACAGCTGAAATGTCATCTTTTCCTACTTTGGGATGGAAAACTTCTGCTGTTATCACTAAATACTTTAGTCTTGTGTGGCAGCTTAGAACTCCAAAAAACCAAAGGTAGGTTTTTTAAATACGCCGGAACATATTAAAACCATTGTAAAAATATATGAAAACAGTATTCTTATACAATAGTGATATTTAACAACAATAAAAAAGGTAGATCGAGAAAATTTATCTTCTCTAGCCGTTACTGTACACAGGAAGAGATAAATACTGAAAGTTCAACTGAAACTTCTAGCAACCTGGCTCAAAACAGGGAGCAAGCATATATTACAATGTTTCATCCACTCTCACTGCTTACTTCTGACCAAAGGCATGTTTGGCACATTCTTTCGTCCAAACAATTTCTAACAAGCATCGCTCTTATGCTATTGTAATTAAAAAAGCTACAATATCAAAATTCCTCCGAGGCTAATACTTCACACACAGCACGATAACAGGGGGATGTTCAAAGCAGGTAAGCGCAGTGCATCAGCCAAGAATGGGAACATTTTCCTGAGTGTGCTTTCATATTAGGTAATTCGCCATAAGTCAACTCCTGTACGTACGTTGCCGGGTGAAGCTTACCGAAGAATTGTTTGACGTCATCGTGCGTATTTCCCGTAAGCGATTGTTTACCACGAGTGGGATTGTTTAAATCTTTAAGCTAAAGTACCTCCAGTTAAATAATACAAGAGGTATTACAAAACGAAGACAGCAGATCTGTCCAAACAACAATCCATTAGTAACTACTTGAAACATTGGAAGAAGAGCAGGCAAATATTCACAACCATCAAACAATACCATCGATGCGAAGCTGTTGTAGTCGTGGCTAATGTATTTACCAAGAACTTTTGCTCCACTTCATTAAACATTTATTTCCCCACCGTAAGTCATACACTGAACATCGCACCGTTTGCTCTTGTGTGTTGCGAATTGGAACAGTTTTGGAGTGCCAATTTACAGTAGATTCTGAACAAAACTCGAAGCTAGAAATTCCATGTATAGTGATTGATTTTTAGTTCCTCCACAACATCTCCCACCGCTTGGCGTTCGTGTGGTAAATGTCAGGTTTCTATTCCCCAAGTAATGTTGCCATTTTATCCAGCAAACTTGCTTTTGTAGCAGCACTTCCTTACGGCTCAGTTCCATTATTACGCTTCTACTACATACTAGTGCACACACCCAAACGGATACGCCGCTTTTCATCACCTTTCAGCTCTTCCCAACCCGCTGGAACACAAAATTTCCCTCGAGAGATATATTTTCTTCCCCCTTTTGCTGTGGGATGTCCGGGAAAGCGGAAGCTTATCCGGAAGTAGGCTTTTCATCGGGAAAGGTAATGTCCCACATGTGGAACATGGCGAAATAGCAACGGTAACAATACAATGTTTAGACCTTTAAACATAATCGATAAAGATGGGAAAGCATTTAAAATATAATACCTCAGAAACGTAGAAATGTACTTTGGAAGATAGATAAGAGCTTAAAATGTGCAAAAAAAGCTGCATAACATTGTGAAAATGCCGCCTGTTGATTTGAATGATAAATTATGGGTTCCGAACAGTGATGAAGGGACAGGAAGTAGACAGGGTGTTATTTGCGAAAGCTCGGATATAAACCCGGCGCATTCGTCCCGCAATAAATTTACGTTTGAATTGTTCTATTGAGAAAGAAAAAAAGAAAACCATCGCACATATTTTTCCCGGCAATCATTTTCCCTTCGTTAGGATCGTTTGCCGTATCGATCGTGCTAAATTGTCAAATCATAAAGCAAACCGCACCCGGTCAGGCGAGTTTTCGTGTTTTTTTTTGTGTTTGTCACTCTCGATGGGAATCTTTCTCCGTCGTAGATAACCAACTGTTTCTTTCAATGGAAGTTAATTTAAAGCAAACAGTCAACTGTTTATTTTACGTGCCTCCAGCAATGGTCCAGTACACGTAGAACAGAAAGTGTTTCGATTTCAAAGATTTCGTGTACGCCGCGCGGTCTAGTCACCAGCATACTAAACATCAACATAATTGTACTTTTGCATGTCTTTTTCTGTGCTGTGACATGTTGTTCAACTTTTGTACTTTTGTCGTTAACTAGCTGAATAGAGAGCAACTGTGTATCCCTATGCTCCGTATCTATTTCAATTCCCATCACCAAAGGCAGAGGATTCAAATATTTAATCAGCTTTCCTCGTGTAGCGAACGGAAAGCTTAACCTTTTTAAATGAAATAAAACTAATTCAACGCTGCGGGGAAAGCAGGGAAAGCCTTTTGAAAACCATCGTTCTGTACCGTCCCGTGAGATAGCAAAGCTCATTTATTCGTCTCCCTTGTTAATCATCGCTAGTGCTACGCAGCCTTTTATCTATCCTAGGTGAAACCTTTCCCAACAGCAGAAACCAAATTGAATTAATAATTTTAAAAGCTTTCTGTCGCGTGCACACTGCGCGCACTAATGAGAGCGCAAGTTATTCCCAAATTTACAATAACACAATCTTCATCAACGTCCTTCATCCGCTTAGCCTGCCTTCACAAGCGTCGCTAGAATTAATAGGACGTACTACCGGATCACGTTGGGTGTGCTTTCGACGGCAGAAGGTTGCGCCATTAATGTGTACCAAACAGTGCTCGAAATGGAGAGAAACGAGCAGAAGCGCATGACACCTAGCATTGAAAATTACTTTCCACACCAAACCATTACAACCCCCGGATTGCCTCCCGTCCACACCGTGCGCTGTTTCAACGGTGAAGCCGCTCGCTTTAGTGGGGCAAATGCCCCAAAACAACAAGCTGCGGTTCCGTAAGCCACACCGCATCTGATTCTTTCACAAATTCTTAAGTTACAATATCATCTTTATACACGCAGAAAGTTTAACTTTCTCACCCCGAATGTAAGCCCATGTGGTCGAGGAGCCTGCGAGCGTTTGCATTTAATAAGTGTGCTACCGTAACCGTACCGTGGCCTGGAATGTTCTTCAAGACTCGATAGTCCGCAGGTTCGCACAGACGTTACCGGAGCCTTGGAATACAGAGCTCACATAGGTTCGGGGCCAGAATATTCGTATTCGACGTCTTTACTTTTATCTTCTTAAAAACAAACTGTTCACCAAGGATGCCGGGCAAGAATACGGATTTTCGTTATGCCGTAAAGGGGTAGAAACAGCATCAAAGGATTTGTTTTTTCTTGCACTAGTTGTATGCCTTTGGGTAGGCAACAATTTGGGTGCCCAAAAATATCAGAAAAATAAATTTCATTTTTCTATTGTCCCAACCTCTAACAGTATGTGTTAAGAAAACATGGGACTTTCGAAACCCTTCGTTGTCATAGTTTGGCTTTGGTGCGGGGTGAATGTAACAAACGGTCGGGACGACCTTGTGACCAGCCAAATACCGACATTGAACAAGATGGCCGCACGCCTGTCATACGAAACATCGTGAATACTTGGTTGGGTTAAATTGTCCCATAAATAATGGGTGTACGTGAAAGATAAAGCATTAATAATTAAAATATATTACACATTACACGCATTACCGTCGATAGTTAGCGCATATCAGATGAGTAAAACACAATCTGTATAACGTTATTTTGTAACGTAAATCATTCATTCAGTACCCAAATGTTACACTTGTTTCATAATTTACCAAAAGTGGATCAAAACTTTGCAACATCGGAACGACAGAATGAATTACAAAAAATGAAAGTAAAATCCTGTATATTCTTGCCAGATAGCACGTCAACCAGATTGTTGCTTCTCACCCCGGTTGCAAAATAATCGTCAATTTTTCAACATCCTTTTTCGCTATCGGTGTAAATTTAATTTCCTGTTTGGGCAACAGCAAAAAAAAATCATCATCCGATCCCGGCTTGGAAACGATTGGCAGAATGAAAGTTTCGCGATGAAATCGATCGATTTATGATACTTTGACTTATAGCCGAAAAACAGCGGCAGACAAATTGGTTAGCTAATACCGCTTGTACGTGAATTTAACACCAAGCGTATGAAACGCATTCGAGAACAAGCTTAAAAGTTTGTAAAATAATATTTTCAGAAAGACAAATAATAAGAGTAATGATATATAAATAAATTAATATTCAAATCGAATCAAACATAATAAGTAAACAGAAGAAATATATAAAACTTGGAAACAATATTATTTATTATTATTTAACGATTTATTTAAAGATGTAAAAATCATTATTATTGAAAAATAAAAACATAAACTTTTTATATCTTAAACTGCTTGAAAGATTCACTTCCAACAAAACTTATTTCCCCAACGAACATATTTCTTCCATTAGCAATACGGCCTGGCCGTAACTGATGAATAAAAAAAAAAAATATTTCTTCCATTATCTTCCGAATATCATAACTAATAACGCACTACACGAAACAAGCCACAACAGGACACAGAAATGAGTTAACGCAATAACTAACCATTAACTATAAATCATCTGTTATAATAACGCATTCCAGATTACAAAAAAACGGGCATGTACACACATTGATGTTGGTAATCCATGTTTATGTCTGTTATCTGCACCGATATGCTGATAAGACTTATTTTGTCATAACAGTCACTGAATTGTTTCCGTGCATGACAAAATGCGATTGAACAGCATTTCTCTTATTACGTGACGACAAGTATTCTAAATAGACAAGCAACCGCTCTCTCTCTCTCTCTGTAGTTTGTACTTCGTAGTTTAGTTATTTATTCCAAAAGTTTTTCACGGTGCACTCGGAAAAGCTGACTTCTAGTTAGCCTCCATTATGCCCTAGATAACGTCACGTTTCCAAGCAATAAAACTTAACTATCGAATAAATGCTCTCTTGTAAGTTTACAATCATCACCAGCATGTTTCGCAGTGCTCAAGGATTGACAACTGCTTTCAATTCAATTAACAATCCAATTTCCGATCGATACTACCGTTATCAATTCTATCCCTTATTTGCCGTCGGTATAAAAGAAGCTGAATTTGAGGCAACAAAATTGAACTGATAGTGGTGACAAGCGTTTATTTTATGGAGCATACAAAGATAATTAGTGTTTAAAGTTCCTTGAAGTAATTTGTAATATAATATGCGGTAGCAAAACTGGGAATCTTCAGACAATAAATAATTTGGTATCAGATTATTTGGCCTAAAAACCCAGTTGGAGAACGGTCCGAGATTAACAAAGATTGATTAAACGGCCTCGTGATAAAATAATGCCAAAAAAGGCATGCTTGAGCCAATAGGATGTTTCGTCCAGAAGATAGACCCAATAGCTACCCAAATGCTAAAATGCTTAGCAATCAAACTAATCCTACTATTTATAAAACTATACATAGCAGTTTTATAAGTATAAATGCCCTTCTTGGAAGAACATTACCGATTGATCACCAAACGGTTTATTATGACAATGTATTCTCCTATTCGTTCCGAAAATAAATGTCAACCTTGTCATCCCAATTTATGAAATGGAAATGTAATCATGCTACGTTCAAACTACCTTCCCGTTCACTTACCATCCCGCACAACCCGAATCGGAATATATTTGGGAACCGGGTGATAGCAACACCTCGAACAAGGCTCATCATCGTACCTTATCATAGTACAACCATCCCAATTACGGCATCGTAAAAATGTACAAGGAAACTATACAACCTGCGACCAGCGGACTGACGACAGGACAACTTTTGCTCACCGCAACATTGTTGATGACGCAAGCGAGACATTTATGACACTGTGTGCTCTGGTACATGGTGCTTCACGCTGAAGATGCTGTATGTTCTCATACTACGACGATAGAAAAAAAAGACGTAGAATATAGAAGAGAACTTTCTAATATCACATTATCAACATTTGTCCGTACCGTGGGCCTGTGGACTTGTGGAGTATCACCATTGCCTTGTACAGGTGCTCTAGCTTGATCCTGAGGTGCTCATAACACATCCCAAAGTTGTGAAAGGCCAAGTGCCGTGCAAATAGGAAAACAAATTTCCCGGAAACTGACGCCACGATTGACATTTACCTGATGCAGGGCTAGTGACGGGGATAGTGATACCAAATAACGTGCTATTCGTCGTCGGTTGCATTTTGTTTGTGGTAGTGTGCAGTTTTTTACAGTGTTTTATAATTCTCGTATTGTATTGTTTCTCATATTTTTAAATATTTGTCCGAAACATTTATAACTTCGACTATATACAAAAAGGAAAAGAAAATATGTGAATTATGAAGATTAAAATCCACATATCAGACATTGCTTTGTTTTAACATTCGATTAATGGCTTTCCTGGAAGTTGCTTTTGCACAACTTCATACTTCAAAAAAACTCTCTGAAGTTAGTGCAACGAATTCAATGAACTAGCTGGTATAAAAATAAAATTTCTTTCACAGCAAATATGAATGTTTGGTTAGATCAAACACGAAATCCCAACTAGTACGCGGAATGACGATAGCATTTGCAGCATGATCGAAGCTGACCAAAGGGGACTGATATACACTTGGCGTGACGGATGTTTGTTGTGCGACAAAAATAAAATTGAATTCGCCCGAATAGCACTCGAACCAAAAGCAAAAATGTTTGAAGTTCAATGCTTTCGGCTGCAAAAAATTTCATTCAAAGTCAATTACACCCGATCAAAGCGTTTTTGGTGACGTCTCAGAAACGGTCGGTAACGGAAAACACGATTCCCAAACCACTGACGGGTTATGGTAGTTTTTCATCCTGTTCCGGCACGATGCATCCGTATCAACGTACGCCAGAAGTACTTTTTGCTGTTCAGCATGTAACGAACAAATGTACTTTCGTACCACGATTTGTTTCGATGTTTGCATCGAACGGAATTGATTTAGCTTTTTGATCGCTAACAATTTCGTAAACTACATTTGATTTTACATATTAAAATATTCCTCAACTTTTCAAACCAAATTAGGTATTATTCCATTGAAGGTTTTTATCTTTATAATGTATCTCGCATATTCTCTGAGAACATTCCAAATAGATAAAGCAATAATAACTACAAAAAATATAAAACACAAAAAATAAGAGAGAAAATATACATGATTTTAAAAAGAGCAATCACTGTTTCCTAGTAACAAAACAAGGTATAACAAATTGAAAAAGAAGGAAAAACATTACTGCAACGAAAGGTAAGATAAAACCCAATATGTACGTGTACAGCACTGTTTATGACGCACACGTTGGTGTATTAACTCGGTTCGTTACGTTCATCTGCTCTTTTAATCCCGGACATTCCCGAGAACCGCTGTACGGTGTACACATGTAATGGAAAGGCTTTTTTCGCAGAAAACCAATTTCGGGAACATTTAGAAATATATTCGTAAGATCATCCTATCAGCAACGGAGCAGCACAACAAACCATCCCTTAATATTTCGTATTGTTCTGCTGGACAGATATTATTAATGGCCGTTCCGGGAGGAATTACGTATTGATAAGCTTTAGCTCACGTTCCTAAACACCCAGCGTATGGATCACCCCCAAGTTCTGGTTATTGCGTGTGTAGGAAGAAATTTCGGACGATGTAAATTAATCATTGTTCGGAGTAAAGTACGTAATCGCTTTTAGAAGGTGAGAAGTTTTTCGCAAAGTAAGAAACGATGTATGCGAACTACAATCAAGAGAATCTTTCCTATAGTCTCTTTTTATGTCGTTTTTTTATTTATACATTATTTATCGTTATGAGTATTTGCAGAAATTCGCCATTAACATTAACCCACACAAGCTCAGGTCGAGATCCACTTCATTTCCACAAGTATGGCGTTTCATTACATGCACAGCAAAAGTAAATCATATTTTCCGCCAGTATCTCGGAATGATTGAAAACAAAATGAAAGACGAAAGCATCAACATATATATTGCCCCATAAAAGCGAACGCAATTGATTGATTGGTAACGCGCTAGATGCGTCAGTCACCAAGGTAGTGTGACGACGTCAAGCAATTAGATCATCTTCCAGCTAATATCATGTAATGGTTCACATCACATCTCGTCCAGCCCCGGTATGGTGGAAGTGTGAAAAGCGCACGAACGAACAGGGAAAATGGTGCGGACATCAAGCGCAAACGGGGCAGCATTGTGAATGGGATAAATATCCTGTCCTTCCCGAGACAGTTTGTGGCCAATTGAGGTCACATTTCGGTTGTTATTTAGGTCATTCATTCAGGCCACCTGCGGATGGGACAGCTACATGTGGGTGTTTTTTTCGGTGTTTTCGGTGCTATTTGATCCAGACGGTATGCCTGGGTTATTGTTAGATCGGCGGTTTTTATGGAATTGTTTATTTTGTCCAGCCAACACTCGCATGATCACCGACGCAGGACAGAATGGTAGTGGAAATCATTTTATGGCTAATATTTCAATTATCTTTCGCACACACACAAAAAACTAATGAAAATAGTGGCATTATTCTTTGCTGCTGGAGTTACTGCTCCTTTCTTCACATACGATTGAATGCGTGTGTACCGTTGGGTAATGTAATACCCGAGCAATAAATGTTATTATTACCGTTTTTTGTTCCTAAAGGCAGATTCAACATCCGTACCGGCGGTTACATACAATACCCCGCCAGGAACACGGTGGTTCGAATGTCTGGGGAATGTTTTGCCATAAATTTTCATTACTACGCGCTCCACGCTATTAACCCCCACAGTGTCCTCAACGTGTCCTGCAGAACGATTATAACATCTCAGCGTGTATGGATGTTGCTGCACTGCCGTATGGCAGTGTACCGGAGATTCGGACAAGTGCGAATGTCAGTTTTTTGTTCCTGTTCATTTTGGCTACGAATGCTCTCACGTGCCGTTAGGTATGTTGCTGTAAACAGTACTGTAAGCGTGTTATTTATACAGCCTGCACTACGCACACCTGTAGGTTTTCGGTATGATGGTATGAGCAGATGGCAATCGTACATTCCCGTCGTACGGACCCGTCCCGAATCTGTTTCCCTCCTGCAACTGGGGCAGAAATGAATCAATATTCATTCAAAATGCATAAACATTGATGTTTTGTTTATGTTCTATTCTTTCCAGTCGGCTGATTGCCTCCCGTGCGGGGAGACACATTTCCATAGCGTTTGGGAACACACCGAAAACTGTCAGTCTGTCAGCGGGCGAGATGCTACGTACGCTGGTCCGCACAGTATCTTGTTGATAAATTCATGAGTACTTACACGGTCGTCCAATTTCTCCGCCGCCGGTCATCACTCGCAGCATTGTACAGATAACGTACCCGAGTAGCTCACATTAGCTGAACACCGCACACTGGATAGATCACACAATAGCTGCCGTGGGATCAATCACTATCGTACGGTAGTGAGCAGTTCTTAAATATTTATCAAACAATTGCTGGATGGGTATCACCGCTTCCAAGAAGGTGTGCGAATAAGGTTTACAGCGGTGCGCATCATAAACCGTGAAAAGTTTACTTGTTTCCACGAATCGTCTTCCAAATGATGCCAATGCCCGTTATGCACTATCCAAACGCAAATCAATAATTCATTGAACGTGTGGTGGAAAAAAATATTTATTTTGCGATAAAAATACATACACGTCAATCAATACTGCCTCGTACTGGTGAAGCAAATCCAGTACTCTGATTCACCTCTGAGTCATGGACCTTGTCCAAAACTGGCGACAACCTTTTTGTCGCGTTCGATAGGATTTTTTGGAGTGCTCAGAAAGATTTGGAAAGTGAAGATATGTGTGGAAGTGCAATGGAGGAACCGCTGAAAGAAGAAGTTCATGGATACACTATCCTGCGATGAATTAACCTAGGGCGTCGTCCATAAATTACGTAACGCTCGAATGGGGAGGGTGGATTTGCAATAGCGTTACGTTTTGTTACTTAGGGGAGAGAGAGGTTCTACTACGTGTTTCGTAACAAGAACTTAGATACTTCTAAAAACTAGCGTTGCATATTCCTTGTACCTGGTGTAGATTTAAGCAATCGAGTTTTGCCCGAGAGTTTCCTCTGACTGAGGCCAGGCCATTTAGCACTGTGGTATACGAAAACACAATACAATCGGGTGCCACTGCGATTTCTCTCGGGCCATAGAATCGACAGCTGCGTTACTATTGCATCAATTTGTTTCCATTGTTTTGTTATGTTTAGCTTAAACAGCTGAAAAATTACAAACAACAAAAATATAACAAAGCTTGTTAAATGATTAGTTCCCTTTCTATCAAAACTATCATTTAGTTTTTTTTGTACTCCTGATCTTGTTTTCTACTATATGAGTATTGGTTAGTAAAATTTACTTGTACAGTTGTTTGTGAAACACTATTACATACTTAAATCATTTAACACAAGTAATGCAGCCTAGAGATGCAGCCTTGGACTGATTTTCCTGCAACTTCAGGGTTACTAGTTGCTGTATGCTATTGACCGTGCTATTTAATATTGCAATTATATTTTGTTTTGATTTGTTAAATAAAATCTTAAGGAGGGGAGGTCGACAATATTTTGGGTAGTTTCTTCAAGCGTTACGTTTTGTTACAATAAGGGGGAGGGGGCTTAAAATCCCTTAAAAATATTTTAGCGTTACGTAAGTTATGGATGGCGCCCATCAAGGTTTTGGTGGGCTAGTCATATTATGCGAATGGCACCGAACGACCCAACCCTTGAAGTTAAAGGACTTCTGCACAAGCTATCAGGACTTCTGCGAAGGTGAATATCAGGCAGATAAGTAAGGTAGAGTCATGTTTATAGTAAATACACTTATCAGACCTACCCCCATTGCATCAACTAAATATTCCATGTACAAAATCGTAATAACGTAAATCTTTACGTACGATAAAATATCCTATCGTATTTCTGCACCATGCAGGAGTTCGCTTTACCTTTCTACATGCTGTTCCTCGGGATATCCGGTGGTGCTTCCCAAGCGTTGAACGATTGACGAAGGAACGGATCATTTTCTGACCAGAACCGAGCGCACCATGAAAAGGGTCAATGAAACGATGCGTTCGAACCGTGCCATTTTCTCACCGTTGCCTTAGTGTGTTGATGGCTATCGGTAGTATTATCTTTTGCACGGGTCAGCAAAACCAGCGAGAGAAACAACCCTCATTTTGTTGTGCTTAATTCCAGCGGCAGGGCGAACGATTTAAACCGTAAGCGCTTATGAGAATCAATAGTAATATCCAATTATTTCAACGTACCAACATTTTACGCATTGATAATCTTCAATCGAACCACCAGGACGTTGGGAAGGATCTCAGCAAAGGTAATGGGGGAAGGAGGATTACTAAGCCCATTCGACCCTTTTTATAGGAATGGAAAGCATCATGGTTTACGGTTCCAAATACCTGAAAGTATTAATCGAAAATGGAAGAACCTTGCACGACTTCACCGTCTTCGTTCGGTGCGAAATAAAATTATGTGCCAGAGAAATTCATCCAGCTGACACTAATCGATGCACATGAGTGAAAGTTTTCAATACTAGTAGTTGATGGCATATATTCAATAATGCAAAATAATATTCCGCTTACATTAAGGAAATATTTTTCCATCTCATAAATATGCCCATCCTTGCAGTTCTTTTTTCTCCGTATAGAATGTTTTAGTTGACAATAAAAAAAAAACATTATAACGCCAAACCAGGCGCTATTTTCCGCTGCAAAACATCAACAGGATCCAGTCGTGTTATGTAACGAGTTTAAAACCCCTTTATTGTGCACCTTTTGTTTTTTGGTTTGTGGTGAAAGTAATTACATCGCTCGTCTCCACCGAACTTAATTTTTGCCGTGAACTTCATTACAACTCACCTCAACGGGTTCGACTGTTGTTTGGCGTTGAGAAACGAGGCGTCTTCGTCGGTGATATAATGCTACATTTGTAGCATAAACCTTTCAAGCTAACACACACACACTACTTGTTGTTCACATCTTGACAAATCTAACACGGAACATCGAGATGAATTGTACATGCTCCACTAACGACTCATTTGTTTTTTTTTGTGTTGCGAGACGACACGTTGTCTACAAACATTCACTACTTCGCTACTAATATCCGGATTGGTTCACGTTCGACCGATTGCTTGTACGGATTAAATGGTACTTAGTAGACACTGGGCAAAAGATTCACTGTTTCCAACCGGATCAGGGGTACGCTCTCCACGGAATAGTTGTGCGTTGATTGATTTGTATCGGGCGTCTCGCGATGTGCGGAGCAATCTAACAAGATTATTGCTTATATCATACTTTGCAAAAAGGTCACTACTTGTGCTTGATCTGGCGAATCACGAAAGTTCAATCACTTCGATCAGGGAATAACAACTTCTTAACGACTACTTGTAATAGCTAGAATTTTGTTTCATTTGGAGGCTTGTTGTTGAGAAAGGCATTCACTGTTGGTAGGGCGATAGAAAAGGTGGTACTTGGTTGGTAGTGTAACTACGTATTATAGTGCTGTCTGCAACTAGAGTCTTACCGATATTGCTTATAGATAAGTGTTATTTTGATGTTGTTTTAAATTACTCTCAGCATCACTCTAATCGATACTATAAATGCAGCGTTTAAATCATATCTTTATACACTTCTTCATCACCTTTGCCAGTGTGCACGAGTTCAAGAGTTTTTATAGGCCTAGATACCACTCCATTCGAACAATCTTCAACGCACTTTTATACTGGTCCTACAGATTGCACAATGCTCTGTTACAACGATACACACACCAACGGTAATAACGTACTGCTTCCGGTAATGTCTGGAACCTGCGAGTTCCTGATTGTCCTGCTTAACAAACTATCGGCACGTGTCACACAGAAAGGAATACGGTGCTATTTTATCCGTCTCCGTTGCAACACCCGTCCGGCCTGGCGATGCTAGGCTGAAGCAGAAATGTTCCAAAGGTTGAAACCGTGTGGCGTCACAACGGTGCGGTGGCGTGACCCGTCCTAATGCCAACCGTGCTCGCTAGAACCTAGTTTCTGTACTGACTGTCCACCAGGGTGAGCGTTCTAGTTTTGATTCTTTCCGGTGTATACTGCGGTACCGTCGCATCCGGCCACGAGTTGGAGCGATTCGAGACTCTCCCGTTTGACACACGGAGCCAACGCATGAGAGGACAACCAGCAAGAGAATGCTGCCGTTCGGAGATATACTATAACGCTTCCTCGCCGAATCGGATAAAGCGCACGAAAGTGAACCAGGATCGCTGTGCGCGTAAAAGAGCTACCATTGCCGCGGAAACTCTAGTCGACCTTGTCGGGCTGCAATCGCTCACTAAACATTCCAAACGTTATCTCTCGTGCTCCCGGCACAATTTATGTTACGGTAAAATGATACAACCATCGTCACAATCTGGAGATGAGTTTTCCAGCGGTTTCTCCAAATGGTGTGGATATAGAATACTTGGGATCATTAGTCACGGTGCTCGCAGAGCATTCGCAAATTTCGCGCCCAAACAGAAATCCCGCTTAGGCGATACCGAGATATAAACCTACCTCACAGACAAACGCATAGTACAAGCCC
>KB663832.1:14937668-14950722 GCA_000349025.1 Anopheles minimus | reverse complement strand
AAAATTCATCGGAAAACCCGCAGGGAGGCAAGCCGCAACCAGATGCGGCAAACGTCCACTAACCTAATCGATACTGTCCTGCCCTCCGTAACCCCAACTGCACCTTTCCGACCGTTTCCCCATCTTCCGCCAGTTTGTTTTTACGATGCGCAACACATGATTACGATTACTCTCCTCCTGTAGCCGCGCGTGCGACGTTGTCTGGTTCCCTTTCTTTTTTCTTCTTTGCATCACGGGTCGATCCGCACGGTTCGTTCCACACGGTCACGAGACTTGCTCATTCTCCGCACAACACGACTCCGTACCAGTTTGGCAATCGTTTCCATTTTTGCACTCATTTTCCAGCTTCGAACGACCGCCGTACACTCCCATCTTCCAATGGCACGTTTTTTCTTCCTTTTTTTTCCCCCTTTCTTTCGGTCCATTTGCCCGAACTGCTGCTCGCTACGCAATCTCGCAGCCAGCCACTTTTACATAGCCTAGCCCTTTGCTTCGGTGCCCCTTTTTTTTCGTGGAGCCCGCGTGCCACCCGAATATCGCGCCAGTGACGTTACGCTTCCCGTCATCAAATCGACTGTCTCGGAGCTGCATCGTGCGTTTACTCACGTGCCGAAGATTTTCTTACGTTATCCACACGCCAGCGCACGCAGCAGGTCTTTGCCTTCTGGTAGTAGCAAAACAAAGTAGTTTTACCCATCTTCGCTCGCCGTATCGTAATGTGGGTTGTCGTAAGCGGATACGACTTACGTTCACATACACAGTGCCACAGCTCCATTACTCCAAATTTGATCCACGTGGATGTTACGATCGGCAGTATTTTCTTCCGGCTTTCTTCCGCATGGTTTTTACCTCACCGATGGAGACGCATGGTTGCTGACATTAGAATCAACGTATAGTGCAGCAGTACCATTATATACAATTATTACATGCATACATTTATTTGAAATTGCATTTTGAAATGTTATCCAAACTAAGTGGAAATATAACTCAGCAACCAGTAAATGAAAAAATGAATTACTGAATTAATATTCAGGAAAATTGGTAATTGTGACGTGAACATTTTTATTACGATTATATAATACAATTATAATAATTTATAATAATTATAAAACAAAACATTAGATCTAATTTTCAACTGTTTGATCTTTTTACTTTATACTCACTCATATTTCCTTTCATTGATATTGAACAAAGCATAAATCGAACCCAACGGAGTAAAATGGATGTCATTATTAAAATGTGAATCATTTCATCGTCCCTTTATAGCAAGTAAGCTATTTTTGGAACACAATCCAGTTAAAATAATAATTTTCTGCTTGGCAGTACCCACCCAGAATTAATCCAACGTTTAATTACACGTTGTATATTTTTCCGTACCAATTAAAACGGTAATGAATGACCACTACTGCGTACTTTGAAATTAAATAACAATCTACGGTTAAATGCACGGTAGAGCCTGCACATTCAGGTTCACGCGTCAATCATACGCACGTGCGGTTATTCTGTGCCTTGTTCAAATATGCAATGATTGAAATTATTATTCTTTCATCTCGCATTGTATACCCTCGTACGGTTCGGCAGATGTAGTTCATTAATAAATCCTCCGTACATCCAGTCCCATTTCATTTAATCACACGAACCACACACACAAAACAAGTCAGAAAGTTGCGATAAAGCTGATAATTGCAACGGCCTAGCAGTGCTGTTATCAGCTTAACTCTTATGAAATTCTATTTCCATCATTTACCACACCATTGCGTTGATTCTCACACCAGGCAAAAGTCACACGGCTTAACGTGTTGTCTCAAAATATCAACTATATTTAAGCCGCTCATTAGCCATCGGTTAACCGGTCTCTTTTGAGATCTATTATTAGGCATTAGTTGAACTACACTTTACCGCTGGATAACGAGCGGCCGGGACCGTGCTGCATTGGCGCTGTGAAAATGACGCACTCGCTGCATTTCCCTGTCGATGCACATTTCTTGTGCAACGTTCGCACCGCTAACATATCGATTCACTCGACACTTTGCGGTTGGTTTCTGGTTTTTCTGATTAAATAAGCAGCAATAAAAGTAAACGCATGTGAGTACTAGGGTGGTCAAAAAACGTGGTATGGCTGCTTTTGCTCATCAATGATGAAGAATGGATGATTGCTGGCATATGAGGTGTGAATATACACCATTTAATAGCTACTTATTCCATTAAATTCATTATATTTACAACGGTCTTTACAGTAATTTATTTATTGTAATTTAGTACAGTGAAACGCATTTCCATCGTTTTCTTGTATAATAAGTACTTTGTTACGAATCTGGCAGTTCAGATAATACTTTAAGGGTTTGTTAAACCAACCGATTTTTACACCATTTTTTTTAATGGATTCGAAAGTTACAAACTTTTATAATAACAAGATTATCCCTAACCTTCCAACATAAATATGAACTACGAAATAAGAACTGAAGCTGTTTCGTTCATTAGACTTTTACATCAAATGTCAAATGTTTGGTAACTTTTCATTTATCCTCATTTAACCATTCATAAACAAAAATATAAAGCCAATATAAAGCTACTACAGTCCGTACCATAATTATAAGAGCAGATGCTTTTTTTAATAGTTAGAAAAGTTGAAGCCATAGATAAAAACTAGGTTGGCTACCGTGCCTTAAATTTATCCGCAACAGAACGCGTACAGGAGAACGGTCCAGATGGGATTCAATTCCCGATTCTGTCGTATGAAGATCGACGCCACTATCTCCTCGGTCACAGAGGCTCTCCAAAAGAATAACACTATAATTGGTGATTTTCGGTTTCTCCTGATCCAATTATGGTGCTAGTTTTATGCTCGATAAAATTATTATGTAGCATCGTTTAATGACTAAACCCTGAGTGGTTTTAGTTTAAGTACTTCAGTAAACAATTTTGGTGACCGTTTGTCATCAAATACGTGCACTTGATTTAATTGAAATGTAAAAAATGTAAATCCATAACAATTTGTTAAAAAAGTAATGAGGTTTTGGATTTCTAATACTACTTTCATATTTTAAATTCTTTCCTGCTATAGCACAATAATTTGTACACCTATGATAGTGTGCGTAAAAATATGAATACCTGAAAAATCGTTTTTAAAATGTTTCTATATATTTTCCGATTTTTCTTTAAAAAAAAACGAGTTGCCTTACAGTTATGTAACTCACTGTAATTGCATGTTTTATCCATTTTCAACGTTGATTTATTAGGACTTCTTGAAAGCAAAGCACATAATTGTACCCCCATTACTTTCTAAATGTCGCCGAAACTATTCAAACCAGTTTCACGCGAAAGCTATCAACAGCGTGTTTCCAGACCATGAGGACTCCCCCCGGTCCATAATGGGTGTGGCGAAGGTTTTCACCGTAACCAACCGGCAAATAGAAAGCATTACCATTTCCGATAATTATTTATAGCAGTCGGTACCTTTCACGAAACATTGGATTGTCGATGCGGCGATGGATCCACCATTCGCTCCACCATCCATCCATCCGCTATGGTTATGCAGTGCGATTGACCATCCGACCCGAGTCAAAGGTCATGCGGCGTAAACCTAATATTCCTTTTACGGAGCAAATGGTTTCAGTTCGGTGTGTCGATACAAGTGCTCATCCGAAAAGCGGTACCAACCGAACACAGAACAACGGAGCGAAGAGTTTCCGTCCGTCAGCAAGCGAGTCTGTGCTTGAAAACAACATAATGGACTTTCCCGATCGCTCTGCGGGAAAAGCGCACGAGAAAGTGCTTTCAGATGTTGGCCAGCAGGGAGAATGACTGTGGTACGAAATTGGTACGACCGATTTCTTGTACGCCTGACGCTCGGGACCATTGTGCCCGGTACCTGGTGCGTACCAGCCGTATATTGGGTCACAAAGAAACATAACTCACACCATCGGGTAGTCAAATCCGATGGAATCACACCGTGTACGCCGACATGCTTGATGAGCTGGGCGGTAAAGTCCTAACACAACTTCTCACTCAAATTGTTTCTACCTTCCTTAACCGCAGCGCACCGGAACGATGGTAACGCTTAGAACGAATTGTACATTTTGATTGCATGCTGTACTTTCTTATTTCCAACCAATCATGCACAATGTTTCAACGTAGGCCATAGAAACGCTCATAACGACACTGCCTTTGTCTACATGTAGGATTGTACTCACTGCTAGCTACTCAAAAATAAACCACCATAAGGCCGCTACATAGAAGGCACGGCTTCTAATAGCAACTTCAAAACACGAACTTCCAATAGAGGTTCACTGTCAGAATCAGTAAAAGTGTCAAAACGTAGCGCGTTTCTATTGGACCATTGAAATGTCCGCCAGATTGTTCCGCATTGCGTGTGTTTTATTGCCGAAACAAACCTTTCCAACATTCCATTGCTGGTACAAGGTACAAACGAACGCTCCGCCATGTCCAACGTTCGATATATCTACGTGGTTTGTCAATATCGCTGATATTGATGCCCTTACCATGCCTTTTATCGATAGCCGAATATCTTTAACGTGCTCCACCCGAATTGGTCTGGTACAAAACGCTGCTATGTAAGGAATTAGTATCGTGGAGTTTTCCATTTTCCTTTTGTATCCAGATCCAGTTTAACATGACCATGGTCGTACAGCAGCGCCGGACCACAATTTAGCGAAAGCATTTTAGATTAATTCTACCAGCTACCAGCGCCAACGCAAAGGTGGAACGTTAACATGCAACATGTTGCCCACCGTCAATCAACAACATCGGCACGCCACCATGCCATCGGGGATCGCTTCGGGCACTTTCCGGCACACCGCGACCGTCGTCAAATCGACAGATTAGATTTGGAGATGGGACACCCGTGGCATGACCCTCCGAGCCACAACATCAAGGATCGGAAAATTGGTCAGGGTCGTGCCTCGACAAACCACAAACCGCTTTCCACCCTGCAGTGGGTGAGGCATGTCAAATAGGGAGGGTTTGAAATACGTACCTTGCTGTCCTTGGCGTAATATAGCTTGTGTCCTTTCAGCCGAAAGTACCTTCTTCGCCATCGCTGGAACGACCATGTCTGCTTCATTAAGTAACCTTCTTTAGTGGCGGTCTGGAAAGAAACAAAATGTGCAAACAATTAAGGCCCTTTTTGTCTTCAAATTTTGATTGAAATATATAGAAAAAATATGTTGCTTGAGCTCTCAATAGGGTCGTATTCTGAGCACATCACTTTACCAATAGCTTGGACAATCGCTTTTTAGTGACCAAGAAAAAACCTGCCAAAATCCTGGGTGCAATACAACAGCTTAGTAGATCTATTTCAATCTACTATTAGTCTGAGGAGTCAGTCCAGGATTTTCAAAGTATTAGAACGTAAGCTATTGAATGAAGTTAGTTACTCCACATCTGGAATAAGCGTTGTACATCATGCTGCTGTGAGCAGCTTTTACAAGTCATTACGCTTCTGTTTTAGTGGAGCCAATCTTATCAGCAGCACGTCCAAAAACCGATTGTAGTTGTAATTTCAAAACGGACCGGTCTCTGTTTTTGACAGCTCATGTTATCGTGTTCCGTTCCCTGTAGTTGGGAATTCGCACAACGCAAAACACCCGGGCGCCATTTGCGAACATCCTATACAACAGGACAAAGGGGGCAGAACCAATGTCCCAGAACAGTGTCCGATAGATGTAATACATGTTCAGCCACTTCACATCGATTGTTCCGGACAGCTTGATTTGAAACTATTCTCCCAACCTCACGTTTATTGTTCATCAACTATAACGTCACACTCCTTTGCTCTATTTCTCTCTCTCTCTTTTGTCTGATGCTTTCACTCACACGCTTAAATTAAAGAACCCAAACCCAACAGCGTGGAGAGAACTTTACCTCACACCAGCATCCACCTTCCGATTGTGTCAACGTTATCAAATGATGAGCAAACTAACAGTTCCTTTCAACCTCCCACCGGAGTGTCAATTACATGGCCGTACCGTCCGAAAGGACGTTAGGGTAAATTTCGAAAACGGTCCACCAGTCAGTCAGCTTTAGCGAACGTTTCGCTGTCAGCACCAAACGAACGGTGTCTTGCTTTTGCACGTCATCGCCACTTCCGGTTCGGTTCGCTTCGAAGCGTGCGGGAATTTACGGGGCCACAGGATCGCTCCATGCTACGGCCCGAATGTAAAACCCCCCGTACCATCGTAAATGAGGTCAGCGATGCTTGGCGTCACGCAACTGCACGAAATCAGGTCAATCACAACTGAAGGCGTCCGGCAGTCGAAAGCAATGCCTTCAGCGTAGCCAGGCTGTATTAGCATCCGGTAACATCGTTTCGCATGTATGTGTCTTGTACACGCATCCAGGAAAAGCTCCACCCAACTTTAGATCAGAAATTGCATCCCTTGTATCCCTCAACAGTATGACAAGGAAAAAAGGTTTAGGCACAAAATAATAGAAACAATGAACAAAAAAATATAAATATAAATTATCTTCGTACAAGACAACTTGTAAACGACGTGACAGGTTAAGAGAACTGAAAAGGTACATTCTTTCTGTATACGGGTAAAGTATACTTCTCATGCTTGCATTACTCTCTATTTCAACAGCTTAACTCCGCGGGGCTTAATCATACTTCAGCGTTGCCATTATGGCCACTACAAAACAAAGCGCAATTATGGCGTTCTGCACAAAGCATTCATCTGTCCCCTCCGTGGCAAAAAGGAGCAGGAAAATTTGCTTGTAATATATTGCGGGTTTTGCATTCGGACAGGAATTTGCAAGAATTTTCCTTTCTTGATAATGCACACGGCAAAATAATAATAGGTGTCGTATGACGTTAACTTCATCCTTCCGAATAAATAATAAGTCTATTATTCCACACTTGAGCTACAAAAAAAAATCATAAATTGAAATACCTAATGAAATTATCGTCTTCAAAATCATATTTTCGGAAATCTGCACGATTTAACTAAGGAAATGGCAAAGCGTTAACCTATTCACTTCGGAAAGAAAACTGGCCAAAAATTGCGAGTAGTGGTAAAAATTTACAACATTTTCAATTTTTTTCAGCTAAATTCCAGCTCTTAGTATTGTAGTTCGATTTGTAAATTTCAACTTGTTTTAAGTAAGAATTTTCATCTTATATTTTAATTTTGCACATCATAGTTCTGACGTTTTTTTATAAAATGTGCAGAATGTCATGGAAAACTCGTAAAAATAAAAAGTTTGCAAAAAAAAAATGCACGCCATTGCGCGAAGTTTGACCAACACCACAATATATGAGATACTAGGCGGCTCCATAAAGATACGAATTGTTATTTTTAAGTTAAACTGTGCTCAATTTTTCATATGTGATCTCAGTTCTTAGTTTAGTATTTGCTCAGTTTAGTATCTAGATAGTTTATATAAATGTCTTTGCTATTCTTGTATTTCTCTTGATAACAATGACTATGTGACCAGCTCTTGGAGGCAGTGTTATATTCTCAGACTAACGCTTGGTCATATATGAGGCGTTTTAATAAACGCTCTAATCCCAAGGAGCTGTTTAAGTGCTGCCGAGGGGCGTTAAAATATATTCTAGAAAAGTTATGTACGTCAAACATGTATGAAAAGCTTCAAGGCAAATAAAGATAAACGAGGTCATTCTAAAAGTCTTATACTGTTCAGGAATTCTTCTATATGCATATCTCATTCTTACTAATTATTATTAGACAATCCTAAACCTTTTAACTCAGAGGAAGTTAACCAAACATACGAAAATTAAGATGTAAGTAGCTGTCTTAGTAAGTAACTAAGATGGGATCCGAAATAATATAATTTATTATTCGAAAGCAGTTCATCCCAATACCCAACTACCCTAGGTTCCTTACAAACCATTGATACCAAGCTCATCCACAACCAGAGATCAATAAACAGCTTTACTAGAAACCAAATGAGAATATTTTCAATAAAACAAAGTGAAAACATATTTTTTAACATATAACATAGTTTCTCGCTGTGTTGCATGAAAAAGATAACTTTAAAAAGAGTAGTATTCACAGTTCATACGTGAAATAATGTTAATTAATGTCAACAATTGCACGAAGTACATTTTTTTACCGAAATTACGCAATCTGAAACATACCTGCTGGTTTTGTTCGGTAACATTAAATATTTGAATGATTTTTTTTTAAAAGACAGGAACTTAAAAATGTTCAAAATAAACCTCATTGAAAAATTATACTATCCTGATACTCAATAGAAACTATCCACCCTGCGTTGTCGCGATGAAAGCAACAAAAGCCCAACACCTTACAATAACCAGCACGTTGACGTTGGTTCGAAAAGAATGCAACAAATTGAATGAACTTCGTCACAAAGCTGGCACAAATATTTTTAGCCGACGGTTATTTTCAAAACAAGTCGATTATGAAATAATGGATGCAAAATGTCAACGATATTATGCAACGTAAGTGCTTCCCGTCTTGCGGGCACACAGGCGTCGTTGCAAGCAAAGCAGTTTAACGAAGCTGCAAACGAGCCAACCGTCAACCGCCGATGCATTCGGTCGGTTTCCGGAAACGGAGGAAATTTAATCAACTCCCGCTAAACCTTTCCACCCTCATCCCGTTGCTATTTTACGCCCTCCCGCCATCGACAAACCCGTACGAATCGAAGGTAGAGGAAAATGATTCCACTTGGATGGGCATGTAACCGCCCACCGCCCCCCCCCCCCCCCACTTCCCATCCCGGTGGTGGTACCTACCGCTGACTTCACGTCCTTCTTGGTAGACAATTTCCGGTGGAATATTTTGGCCGGTTCAGTTTCATTCTCACTCTCCGACGATTCGTCGCCCGTACGCGGACTTCCCTGAACGGCGGCAGCCATACCGGTTCGTCTTTTTCCGGTTCCGGCAGGTCCGCTTCCACGGGAGATGATGGGGCGGGTGTTGTTGCACTAATTTTGTTTACACAGCCTCCGGCGCGCGCTGGAACCAAAACTTGCTGGATCAAGACAACGCCACCACAGCCATTTTTTTTTTGCACTCGAACCAACAATTTTAACGAACACCACGTTCAGGTGATGCAGTGGGTGGAGGTTGAGTGTGGGGCGTCAGAATTTTCCCTTTTTTTTTTGAAGGAGGACACGATCAGGACACAACACTTTTCCGTCGCCAACTGCGATTACCAAACGAATCACTTTATCACTGTCATCGGATATATCAGCGGGAGGGTTTTTTTTTTTTTCTTTTTGCTTCCTTTTGTCGCTACCGGCTACTCGGACACCTTCGCATGGCCGCACGTCCTGCACATTCGCGCGCTCTGCTGTTGTGTGCGCGAAAAAGTTCCCCACACGTCGTACGATTACTCTAGCGGTTCTCTCTGTTTTGACCTAGTTATTTTGGCTCTCGGGGTGCCGCTCGTTCGCGTTCTACCAGCGGCACTACTGCTTCCTTCGTGCCTGTATCGTAACGCGCCTTAGAAACACGCACACCACCAAAGCGCTGTTCGCTCGTCCGCTCTCTTTGCTTTGATCGCGCTCTTACACAAACACATTTTCCCAACGCGAGCTGGTGGCAATTTTCCAAGCCGACCGTACTGCAGCGGGACGATCGCTTGCAGTGGGTTCGCCTGGCTGATGGTTTTCGCTGTATCCTTCGCGCTGTGGCGAAACACATTGAAATGTTACTTTCCTAACTGTTTTGCACCGCTGTGTAAGGACACGTACCACCACCACTACGAAACAACACATCCGGATCGGCCGGAAGCGACCGCCAACTATCCGCAGCCATTATGGCGAGCGGTGGAATATTTTCGTGATACTTCCGGTTGTCACAATGCACACGTTCAATGCCGTAACACTTTCCCGCACGCATATCCATTTCAACACTGCAAACAGGAGCAAGTGTCTTAAATGTCACACTTGGCAAAAGGGAGATGGGGCCACCATCGTTCTAGTTGCCCAAGTAATGATAAGACATTTCCTTTCGTGGCGAACTAAGCACACACAGCTCTGCACTGTTTCTTTTTCACAGCCACAAAGAACGGCGTTCAGTAAACCTGATATTAGGTAATTCAATTTATTCTCATTGCTTCATTGCACACTTTGATTGCCTCGGACATTGGATTGGCTAATTGTCCGTGTCCATCGTACTACAACAGCGAGTCCTAACATTCCAGTGTTGCCTTCATTTGCCTACACTTCAATGACACTAACGACATGCTATGCGGGAAACTCACAAGCAATTGTTTGACGTTTCTCACCGCTTACTAAGATCTGCTGTAACATCCCAATGGAAATGTACACCTTCACCCGTGTTAAGGCATACAAACTGAGCGAAGAATTAAACAGCTAAAAATCAAAAAAACGCGGCTCACGAAACGGACAGACTGGTACGGGTCCATTGGAGAAAGGACACACTACACAAACTGCACTGCGTTGCCTATCACCGTGCGACAGCGCCTACACTACTGGCCCGAACACACAACCTGTACATGAGGAACCCGTGGTCTGCTGGCGTTGTTGTTCAGCAGCAGCAAAGCAGTTTGCTAGATCGGTCTCTGTTCCTTTCCCATGACCACACATAAGGTGGGAGGGTGCACGATACCCATGGGGCTTGGTACTGTGACAGATATACCAGCTCAACGAACACACACACACAGACACAACCGTTCGACGGATCCACAACAGAAGCAACAGGATCCGTGCTTTGCACCATCGTATCCTTACCGTCACCAGGTGTGTTACGTTACGGTAGGGAAAAAAAAGCACCTCCAACCACTACACCACTCACCGAAAGGTCTCACCAGGAACGCACACAAATGTACCGGGCTCACCCTATTTCCCAACCGAAAAGAAAAGTAACCCCGAGCACAAACCGAATAATTTCATCCCAATATTTCCTGACCGAAAACCGAAAAATCGGGCGGGGGGCTAGTCACGGGTGTCCAACAGCCACCGCCGACGCTACTGCCTTTCGAACCTTGGGGAAAGGGTCGTCCTGTGTCGAAGTTGCCTTTGTTCCGCGCGTTGACTTGTGTGAGAAAGCCAATCGCTCGGTCGGTCGGACGGTGGTTGACAGACAAAATTTTAATCTAGCCTTTTTCCAAACTCGCACCACTAACTACACGGCGCTCTGGTACGGAGTAATGCTAGCTCACCCATACACAAACACACGCGCAAGTAGCATCATCCTCTCCTTTGGCTGCTTTATTTTCTCTCCGTTCATCTCACGCTCTCACGAGGCAACACTTTATAATCAAATCTAGAATTACTACACACGCAACGGAGGCTGCGATCATTCTGAGAAGCTTTCTTCATTTCTACCCTTATCACACACATACACACGAAAATGTTACGCCTCGCTCCAGCTTTACGCTATGCGCTTCGATCAACCGTAACGCGTTTGCAGCACCATGCGTCTCCATTTGTGTGGCGGGATGGTGAGCACATTTTATGATGCTTTGTTTCTGCTCTCCCAGCTGCTTCTCACTGCTCGATAAACAATTCGGCACAAACACACACACTCATACACACACTTGCAACGCCGCTTGCCGTATGATTAGAGCACGCTCCGTGGTGTGAAAGTGCCAAGGAAAACAGGAGCGTAAAATCGAACCATCGCCACCGTTGGCGCGACGACGGTTTCTGCACGAGCGCGGTGGTGCGTAACGCTTTCCTCGCACAACCGGACGGGCGCGCTTTTATCATGGGCGCAAGCGAGATGGAGCAGGTCGCGTGTAGAAAGCGTATCACAACTTTTCCCAGTAACCGACTCATCAGTCGATGGCAGGCAATAAACCGTAGCGTCGGACCGGAATTGTCGCCGGATTGCGTGCGTACTGGTAAGGGCAAAACCCGTGCTACTTTCGGCGACCGAGAAGCTCCTTCTCCGATGCGTATGGGCGGGTTGTTTTGGGTGTCTGTGTGTGTGTGTGTGTGGACAGTTTTGCTCGCACACTTTAATACGGGCTGTACTACAAATTTTACGTTTGTTTGGCATTTCCTCCCACTGGCCGGTACGGTTTCGCTCTTCGCCATTTTTGGCAACCCCTAGCCAGAACGGTCCGCCAAAAACCGAAACCTGCAACTGACAGCTTACGCAGAGCTGCTTTGTAATGTTTGCTATTTTTCCTGTAAGAAATTTTCCATCCCCCAAAAAAAGGTGTAAACAGTCGGTGATATCGATAGGGCAAGGAAAATGGTGTTTGATTTTTAGTCAGTTTTGGTATCTATCGCTTTTATAAGCGAAATATGAGCTTTGATAATTTTTTGATTTTACCGATGTGGAGCTAAAATTTATGTCAGCGTTAATTCTTCAATGGCATGCCAACAAGCTAATCAATTCTTCTGTTAATAAATAAAGTGAGTAGTTGTCACAATGTCTTCAGAACAGGCCCTATAATATAAGGGCCGTAAATAAGTTTTTTTTTAAATAAAGTGTAGCTTAACTATCACCTCAGCCAAGGAAAACGAAATCACCCTGTGAAGTCTTTCCCTGCCCACTTCCTCTCCAGTAGTTAGTATGTACTTCCCTGCCCACTTCCTCTCCAGTAGTTAGTATGTACTATCGTTCGTTTGTAGTTTTTGTATTATAATGTTAACAGAATCAATCTTTTATAACGTTGTCGGCGTAGATTTTTTTTAGAGGCGAAATTAGACAACGCTCGGCTAACAGGAAGTACATTCGGCTACCAGGTAGCACCTCGACAGTACTCCAGATATTGCAACATTTTCAATAAATGGAATCACCTCCGAATTCACCCGAGAACTCGTGTATTGCATCACAGGGAGAAGGAAATGTCTTCTTCTCATTTAGCTATAACTTTCTTTGTATGAACCTAAGACTTAAAGTAAAGCTTGTATGACGGCCAGGCCGTATTTGACTTATTTTACCACGTTGCATGATGCAGGTCCATGCTACGGGAGCGAACGGACCGGATGGGATTTTGGTCCCGGT
Source organism: Anopheles minimus (assembly GCA_000349025.1). Lineage (NCBI taxonomy): Eukaryota > Metazoa > Arthropoda > Insecta > Diptera > Culicidae > Anopheles > Anopheles minimus. The sequence goes on along the minus strand of KB663832.1, from coordinate 14,937,787 downwards.
CTGTCGTGTGAGGGATGCCACAAAACGAGCGGGCTGACCCAAACCCGGCCGTTTTTAAGTGAATAAATAAAAAACTTATCATCAAGACTGTAAATAAATTTGAGCGGCATGTAGGAAAA
>KB663832.1:14915475-14926181 GCA_000349025.1 Anopheles minimus | reverse complement strand
ACCTGATGGAGTAAGAATGCCACCATTGATGGAGGAATGCAGCCCTGGACCGAATTTCTTGGAAAAGGATTGGCAAGCTAGCCATATCCTGTACCCTGTGTATTTACAATTTTAATCTAAAACACAAATACTAAAAGCTTAGATGGCAGAAGACTCATTTTTCTTTGCAAGTGATGCAAAAATTCCTTCCATTTATGCCGTTGGATCAGTTATTCACCTGATCAGTTATTATGAATAAAAGGTGCTCATTGTATCTCGGCTTTAGCTCATACGGTAATTAATTCCACATCTTTCGAATTATTTCCATTGCTTCCAAATTATGGCAAATGGTTGACTGAGTTCCTCCTCAGTGTCTCCGCCAGTTAGATATGGGGTTCCGATATGAATTTTCAGGCTATGCCACCAGTTACCTTTGTGCATAATATTGTTTACTAAAATGAAATGATGTAGCGGCGTCATCTAAAGTCGAAACCGCACAATTATTTATACACCTAATATCGAAGGTCACAATATATTGCGATATCTTAGATCATCGTCGAAGCAATCATTAATCTGAAACCTAGTAGCAATCTTGTTTCAGTTCACCGACGTCATAGGTTAATAAATAGCGAGAATTTATTTGCACACCTAACCTAATATAAAACCCGACCAACCAGTCTTTTTTCCCGGAGCAATAAACCTTCCATTGGATACATAAAATGGCCATAACGTAAAATCGTTTCCCCCCCGAACGCCCCTGCCGGCAAAACAATCAACAAACCAGGTCCCACGATATACCGTCTGAAGCGTATGAAAGATACATCATGTACAATATGCTGCCCGATTCCATGTTGTTCTTTCTGCACTTGCAGCACATGGCTGCAGCTTTTTGCGATAAAAATACTCATCCCGGTACAATCGATTGTTGTCGCCGTGGCATAAACATCTCCCACTCAACACCTTCACGATTGGACGCTTGCCAATGCATCGAACGAAATCAATTATGAACCATGACACATGATGAGCCGGTTTGCTTTTATGTGGCAATCCATACGCGTCATGCCGCTCGTAAAGCTGCAACTATCAGGGCCCTGGAGCACTGGAAGCTTAATGCATATAAACGCAGACATGTATGTACATCACTATTCAAGCTGTTGCCGTACGTTCATTTTTGTTCCTTTATTTGTTGTTCAATTCTTTTTCAAACTGTCCCTATGTCGCTGACAGGATCACATTCGCATCCCCCCACTGGTGCCCATGCCGTTCATGGTCCACTGGTGTTACCACGTATCTACAAACTAACAAACGCATAATGACTGGTTTGAATGGCATCAAATGTTTTTTTCATAAATAGCTTCATATTTCTAACCGTTGTCCGAGGCACGGTCAAAGGACACGTGGGACAACGAAACAATACTGATACGTTCCACGGTGGCTTCCACACTGGTGCTGATGCTTACTTAACCTGATTTCTTTCACGGCTCACAACTTTCTTTTACAAATCTTCGTCCCTAGCGTTTCTGATCGAAAAGATTCGATAAACTGCTGTGACGGTTGCGACCACTATTCACTGCTGGCAAACCGCTCGGTGCTGCCGATTGGTCCGAATCTGATCGCATTAGATTCGGTCTCCACCGGAACTGTCCGGGAGCGCCACCGGAAGCACCCATACCGCCGGAACTCGCCACTGCCGTCGGTACAGTCAGATGTGCCGATTGGTTTGTGGCCAACGGGCTCGGGCGCGACGAGAGCCTTCGCTGCAATGTCGTCGTGGGCAGATTGTGCAACGATTGGGACGACGAACTAATGTGGGGTGTACCCAACTGGTCCGATCCACCGGCCAGTGGACGGGGGCAGTGTCCCGGTGGATAGGCGAGATTCGACGGACGCACACTGAACCGCCGCCGGATGGGTTTGGGCGATGGGCTGATGATGCTGAGCGTTGGACTACCTCCACCACCGCCGGGCGACCCGGATACCGTCGCCGAGTAGGACGGTGGATTTGATGGACGGAAAGACGACCGTCGGATGATCGTCGGCGCAGAATCGGAACTGCCCGTACGGGCGAGCGGTGGTTTCATTGACCCACGCCTCGACCCGGCCTCAATCGGTGGCGTAAACAGTGTTAACAGCGACGGTAAATTGCTCTGTCCCACACACGACGACTGCACATTGCCTTTTCGTCCGTAGGAATCGTTTTTCTCCAGGAAGCTACCTCGCCGATCACCCGCCGTTACCGTGTCCGTGTGCATCCGCTCCAAGGCACGCAACAGATCGCCTATGGTGGTCGTTTCCAGCAGATGCTCATCCTGCGGTGGCATCGACAGAATGCTGCCCCGACCGCGCGAAGTTGCCATCAGGTAGGATGAGGTGGGCAGATTGAACATGGAACTGCGCCCTTTGCTGGTAGCGGATAGGTAGGAATCGAGCGGCGGACCCGCTTCCAGATCGGGTGCAGGTGTCTTGGAGCGCTTGCGGAACGGATTAAGCCGGTGTAGCATACCACGGTTAATGGCGGACACTTTGCCTTCTGTTCCACTCGGCGGAACGTTGATCGTTAGGCTAGAGTCGAAGGTGGCGTTATTAGACAACGCCGCCCGCAGTAGATTATCCTTCTGCTTCACTTTCTGTCGAATCTGCAATATCTGCTGTATCTGGGTGTTGTCGCCACCACTCCAAGTCCACTCGTTTGCATCCTGGGGGGGGAAAGAGGCGAGCAACAATTAGCACTTGCAAGACAAGGTACTGTCTTTCCGTTTGCCTTACCTGCGATGCAGCGTGTGGAGAAAGCCCAATATCCGAGGCAGCTCGCGGACGCATCGGTGGCGCCGTCAAATACGCACTCTTGTCCGATCCACTCATCGACCAGCCGGACCAGGTACGTTCGCTGGCTAAAATTTGCGAATCCGAGAAACAGTTCACGCCAGCATTCAGTGAGGCCCGCTCGAGGAAGCTCTGATTGTCTTCTTGGTTGGCCGTGATGTTGCCCAGTGCCGTAACGACACGCGCCAGCAGTTCGGCCGGCTGTACGAGTGCCTGCACACCGAACGTTTTCTCACGATTGATACGGTTCAGATCGGTATCGGATAGGCGACGCACCAACGATCCACTGTCGATGGATCTCGCCTCCGTAAGCACCAGAACACTTTCCGAGTTCGCACGCTTGCGCCGAGTGATGGGCAACTCGGCCGACCGGTACATCGACAGCTCAGGGCAAGAGCTCGATCTGCTTTTCGAAAGACTCAACATCCGGTCCGAAGGTTCCTCATAAACGGGCTGGAAATGAGACGAGATAAAAAAAATAAACCACAACGAACCACTAATGAATTGCAATGCCAAAAGTAAACGGAAGGAGTATGTTAAATAATCGCGTTGCTGCGAGTGTCGCTTACCGTGAGTATACAATCCACTAACAAGCAATGCAATTGGAAGAAAATGTGTTTGTTTGAATTATATTTTTGTCCCATTACCAACACGGTGCTAAGTTAAAGCTAGCCTAGTAAAACCGTAACAAAGCGAGCAAACATTCGCTCGCAAACACACGCCAAATTGGGAGACAACAAAGAAAGTACGATCTGACACGTGACAAAGGGGGGTTAGAGTTTCTTACAATCCCATAAACTTACCTTAAACTTAAGCATGTACACTTCGTTCAGAATCTTCCGCAGGTAACTAATGTCTTTGGTAACTCCATTCCACACCCGGTGCTGCGTTTCCTTCAGATTGGAAGCAACAAGCTTCTCCAGCTCTTGAATCTTTTTGTGCGATATACCTCTGTAATTATGCGCGACCGGTAAGTAATAAATTTAACTTTATGGCATACCGTTTGCGTGAACAGCCCCTGAGAGCATCCGCCCCCCTACCAGCGCACACCATACTTACTTGGCAATAAAGCCCAAAATCATAAAAATGTAACCGATTCCGGCGAAGAACCAAAATATGATGAATATCTTGTAGACGGTGAACAGCGACCCGAAGTCGTGCTCCTGGGACGGTTGGAACGAAGCCGCATAGTCACCGAATCCGATCGTCGTTAGCGTCACGAACGAGTAGTACACCGAAACGTCGTACGGCCACTGCTCGAAGTAGGTAAATACGCACGCCGGTGCGAAAATGAACACGATCACGCCCGGTATGAGGTACAGCACGATCTGTCCGATGAAGCTGATCCTACGTGGAGCGTACCGTGCGTTGGAGGATAATTTATACGCCTTGTAGCGTCTGTACAGCCGCACGAACTGTAACGAAATGGATGTGTGTCTGTGTGAATATCGAAAGCATCGCGAACTGGAGAGGGAAAAAGGTTATGGACTGTTCCACAAAAACTTACGCCTCGTGCCCAGAACTCGCCAACGTACGCAAAAAAGAAACCGTTCACCGGCAGACCGATCAGTGCGTAAAATATTAAAAATATGCGTCCGAACGTATTGTGTGGTGAGATGTTACCATAGCCTGAAAGAGGGAAAAAAACGAGCAGTGGTTTGATAATGGCGCTTTTAGCAGTTGTGAGGGACCATCCATTTATTACGTAACGCTGGTTGGGGAGGGGGGAAGTCCCTTGCAGCGGTTCGATTTGTTACATAAGCTGCTTCTAAAACATGAGATTTCTCTTATGTGCGTTTAAAACATAATTGATTTTAGAGATTTATGAGGCTTAAGAATGAACCTATATATCGCCAAATATAATAATTCAGTTGTACTCTTATGAATTTTGATAATTTTTTATCTTGATAATTTTGATAATTGTAGTTCAGCAACCAAAATTGCAACCATATTGTAGCAGAAATAATGGAGAGAGTAAAATAACTGCAATGTTTTATTGGTCCGAAATGGGCAGGAAATATGTTCTATCTTCTGAGAAAAAATAACACACCATCAGAAAGAAATCTTTTCCCGGTAGTAGAAGTGACTGTAAGGTGCCGCTGAGACAGAGTATTAAGACCCTGGGAATAGTTACGTCATTGTTTCATTCTGACAACTCTGAGCATTCTGTTCAGCCTTGAAAACTAAGATTTCTATACATGGACTATACAAACAATGTTTTTGGTAAGCATCGGGTGGAGTTCTACGTTGATGTTTGCTACACCAAGTCCCCGAATTTTTGCTTCTCTGATTCAAGATCATTCGAAAGGAATTGTATGGAACTTTTGATCGCCAAGTTGTTCAAAGTGATCACGAAAAATATTGAATTTTATGCAGATATTTATCATACATTTGACTTTTCCAAGGGACTGGCCAACTGGTGTAAGAAGTACCCTTCAACAGTTCACTTTTTTGTGCAAGACTTTACAATCAATGTACAGGAGCGGCTCGGTGGCCGAGGAGATAGCGGCGACGGTCACATACGGCAGGACCGGGGATCAAATCCCATTCGAGCCTTTCCCCCGTAGGCAGGACTGACAATCCTGTTGCGGTTAAATTCATGTCACGGAAGCCAGAAATGGAAGGCCAAGAACTGAAGCCAAGACATACGTCAATTAAGAGCATTACTAAAAAAAAATCCGTTCCAAATTAATATCTTTATTTTTGAGGCATTGACCAAATCGTTGTTAACAATAGAAACGGCGTGGTGAGAAATCTTCGATTATTTCGTTACGTAATAAATGGGTTGCTCCCTAAACTGCATCGTTTCTGTCCACACTTACCCACTGTTGAACAGATAATGAAGGCGAAGTAAAACGAATGATAAAAATCCCAAACGTACGGTGGTTCATACTCGTCCTCGGTGTAATTAGTCACCTTACTCCCACAGTAGTCGTCCAGCCGTCCAATCAGCTTACGTTGCAGCTGCAAATCTTCCGGTGATAAATATTTCACGAGCATTTCTGTTGAACAAACCGAAACAAAAACATTAAATGTTAGTATTGTTTTTATTGATAATGAGAAGCAGATTGCGTTGCCCTTTAGTAATAGCAGTACACCATTCGAGAACATATAGTTTCATTTTACGTTTCCACTTTGTTGCAATCACCAAAACACAATGATAGCGTTTCATCATTAGCACCTCTACCTCGCAGCGTTTGCTAACAATCGGTGTACCAAGTGCGAGAAAATTTATATAGAGCAGTGTGACATTTTACACCATTTCTGTGATGCCTTCATGAGAGCCTTCGGTAACTAAGGAACTATCGGGAGAGCAATAGCATCACGTTTTGCGGGTGACGTCATTGACATCGGTGACCTGTTTCGAAATGTGCCGTAAATAATGCTAATAAAGCGATATAATGGGATAAGATCTTACTCTGCTGCATTTGCATTTTCTACCCCCGAGCATGCAGCAGTTTTGCGAACAAGAATAGTCATAAAACTTGAGCATGTCTTGGTGGGCAAAGAAAACCATACAATCTCCCCAGTTGAATGTGTCGCAAAAGATTGTGAGACGCTTGTAACAAAAAAATATTTTTGAAATATACGACCAGGCCGTAACTACGAAATAAAAATAAATAAAAAAATGCTTTCTCCTAACTTGCATCAGCATTTGGACATCAGCGTATACGCTACCCAACTTTCTCGAACGATGACAATACGCATCAGTGGAGGGGCGTGCTTGTACGTGGCTGAAACCAACGCAAATAAAAGCAAATTTTGAACTTCACACTACACATGATGGAAATCACCTTCAATAAAGCGGAAAAGATATCATCCTTCCGGTATGTAAAAGATCTGTTCGAAAGCAAACAAGAAAAGCTCAAAGCACGTAAGTGCTAATTGAATCACGAAAATGGACACCCTGTGAACGATCTGCACGTATCATGGACACCCAGGGCGATTCGATTAGTGTCAGAAGTACACTCTAGCTCTAGCGCAACACATTGTTGTGCAGCGTAATCGCGGATGGAGCCATCCTGGCGGGACAACCGTGAAGATTCACCGGAATGTGCAAATTGACCTGCCTATAGAACATTCAATTATCAATTCCAGATTCATCTAGATCGAACACGAGATTTACAGTTGAATTGAATTTAACATAATTTGCTGCTTTTTTTCTGTTACGTTTGTGCTTGGAAACAAATTTCAATACTGTTCGTTTGCATTCTGAGGATGAATATAAATCCCTCAAAGATTAGACTTCAATAACTGATACGTACAAGTTAATTTAAATTGCTGGAATGTTTTTGTAAAATTTATCGGTTGTCACACACCACATTCCATCTTGATTTATTGATTCAAATCGATCTCCCAGTGCAACTACGCAGCTTAGTAATGGTCACGCGCCAAACAAGTCATTAATTAAATGCCGCACCGTTGCACCACCCTCGTTGCTGCCTTGCTACTAGTAGCGTTAAAGTCTCTTGTCTGTGCGATTAACACTCGTGTTTTTTTTGTTCTCTTCTTAACGCAACTCGTTCGATGCAAAAGTGTAGCAATTGCCACGCGCCTGCACGCTAATAGACAACCCGGACAACAAACCGGCCATTGTAATATTCAAATTAAGTAATCGCAGACATCTGGTACAGCGAACAGGCTTGAATGAGCGCGATCGCTGCACTTGACACTGACGCGAGTGAGCTTCCATGTACGGTGAAAAGCTGTGGTTAATAATTTGTTTAATTGAAATCACTTCATTGCTGTCAACGCGGATCGTGCTGGAAACGATCTAGCGTTGGGATAACGTTTTGATCCAGTTGAAGCTTTCCGCATCGGAACGTTCGATCGTGTTGATACATTGTTGTTTTTTGCTCACATTTTGCGGGAAGATCGTCTTGAACCTAACCTTGTACAATACACGCATTTTTTGTTGTCTTTTCGAAGCATCTTTAAAAAAAGGTGTAGACACATTTATTATTACTTGGAAACAGGAACTTTAACAAAGCGAGAGCCCAACGGTTTAAAATGTTGGACATTGATCGATTGAATTGCATTTGCTGAATGCCTCTGCTCTGAAGTTATTACTACAAAATTCGCCGAATCCCACTTGAATGTTAGAGGCCCCTTTTCGGTCAAAACTTATCGAATCTCAATTCTTCCTATTCTTCGATTGGGGCGAAGATCGTAAAATTTAAAAACCCTCCCCTTTCCTTTCCTCTCCTTTCCTTTTCCTAGCATCATTTGTCGGATTTCGAGTGGTTTATGTAGAATAGAATCCCAATTCATCCATTGGCAGCTAATACTTGGTTGAACGATATTATTTTTAATACTTTAAATGATAATACACCCTTTTCAATCATATACTTTAGAGGGCTAATTGAAAAGCGGGCTATAAATTGTACTGATCTACAATTAACATCCCTACACTTAACATTTGAACAACTTGAATAGAAACTTTATTCTACCCTTTTATAGAATATTTTGAATACATGCGCAAACAATAGTGTTATATTAATATTAATTATTTTTCTCAAAAAGCGTTGTGACAAACTACCCCATTCAAGTGAGCAGAGTTGAGCAAAATCCTCAATTTAATGACCAGAGCAATGAGGTCCCTAATTGCTCATTCCGTGAGGCAGTACATAATTTTTTTTTCTTTCTTCCTCATTTTCGTGATGCACAACCGTGAGCCTCTTTAAAAAGAGGCTCAGTCGGAAGCTACCTCTTTTGAATGAAGCTCAATTGTGAGATGATTCATTTTAATGAGGCTCAATCGTTAGCTCCCTCATTTCAAAGAGGCTCTTCTGTGAGATACCTCTTTTTGATGAGACTCTTAAATGAGAGATCGTTCATTTTGAGTATTTCTCTGAGGACTGCCATAAAACGATTCCCCGTACTTTTCAAAAGTACAATCAGTCAAACTTCGCAGGTCCAGGAAAGCATGTCTAGCATACGTGGAATAGAATGTAGTGTAGGTGTCTATCTTTGATATAAGTTGTTGTAATATGCTACATTGTTTTGTTTGCTAATTTCTATAATGTCCACACGGTTCTTATGTATTTTTTTCTTCTATTTTAAACACAGGAGAGTTCATCTTGAGCAAAGAGTCACCTAGCTAGATAGCCAGATCTTGCTCAATATCGATCCTGTCGTGTGAACTTTTACTTCCTTTGTACTTCCTTTCACAATAAATGATAAAGAAAAAATATTTAATTATACGCAACATGCATTTTATGTCGAATAGATTGTCCATGAGTAATACTGCTGGGAAAACCATAACCTTGTATCGCAGAGCAATTAAAACATTCGCAATGTTTTACTATAACCATTACTTATTGATTTGTCACCACTTCAGAGGCCTTTGTTTTCTGAGGCCCAATAATGTCGTGACAAACAAACAAATGTGTTGACAAACGATGCCAAAACACGGTTTTGTCATTATTGTAATAGTTCCCAGAGCGAAGCAGCACACGCCGTGTGCGCGATCGTGCAGACACACAGCCAGAGCGCATCAGCTTCAAGTATGTCCTCAGTCGCTGACACAGTCGCATCGGTCGCAACACGTGCATGCAAAGCTGACCCTTTACTAGCCGGCTGATAAGCGGCACAACGACTTTACGGCGGCAAACAATAACAACAAAACAGCCACCCGAGGACCGGGACCCAGCCAACCTGATAATTTGCACCAGCCAACCATGCACACCAGCGCGTCACCACCGGAGCGTGGCGCGTCAAGTGTGAAAAGATACGTGAACCTCAAGCTCAAGTAGCGGCAGCCACCCGACCATCACATCAGCCACTCATTCGGGAGGAGATTCGATTTCATTCACCGGCGGCAAACGGTGACGAACGGGAAGGTTAAAGGTTTATTAGAATTTAAATTGTGCTCGCATAAAACGAACCGATACCGCATCGGGCTGATCGTGTCGCGAACTGCCAATTTGATGATTTATGAGAAACAGGAAATTAGCCACCCGCGCGGCCCTCCCGATGGAATGGGCGAGATGAACAGGGGGTTTCGCCACGGGTTTGGCCGGAACGATTGTATTTGCATGAACGCGCACCCACAATCACAGCGAACGTGTTTTGCAACAGGAGATTAGTGCAGCGATCTATGACTGCAAACCGTACTGAGAGAAATAGGAAGGATTTAATAGTGCAATTGTTTGCTAGTTCCACGAGCTGCATTATCGAACGATCTGATCGTGAGTCCTTTCTTTCAACCACGCAGCTGTAACAAACTAATGCACAACAATATTCTCACGTTTTCGTTTACGTTGACTTGTTGGTGTTCGATTAGAATTGATCATGGACCGATCATGGATTGTTGTATAAACTATTGAGAGATTTTATTCATACTGTACAATAGCTTAAGAACTAATGAAATTGACGATCACCATAGAGGCCCGGTCTCAAGTGGGTAAATTAGAATGGGATTCCTAACCGTCTGTCAAAATTCAGTTTTTTTCTATCTATCAATATAGGGTAATTGTACCAGATTTTGGCAGCTTAGTGCAGCACTTTCACAAAAAATGTAATAACTCCTATTATTTCCATCCTTTGTACTAGAAAGTGACGGTTTTTCGGTTGATAAACTTGCGTATTTTCTGTATACCCATTTTGGTGCTCCAAATGCCTTCTATAAAGAATATTTCTGAGAAAGCAAACAATGGTTTGGTTGCTATTATCGGTAGCGCCAATATGAAGTTTGAACCGTTGTGATCGTTGTTAAAAAACTAGAAAAAATATTTTATACACTTTTATTTTTTATTATTTTCCTAAAATTATTGATCAAAAGTAGATAAAACTGAATTTTGAATTGCCCATTATAGTAATCTTGACGTCTTTTATCAATGTTTCTGTGATAACATTCGTTAATTATGATGCCATTGCATTGAAAAATCCAGACGACCAAACCC
>KB663832.1:14878362-14907637 GCA_000349025.1 Anopheles minimus | reverse complement strand
TATTCTACAATGGCTGATAAGTTTTTTTTCTACCTATACTTAGGTTAGATAATGTAGTTTGATGTCGCTATATGTGTTTCGTACATCATGTTTAATGGGTGATCCGGTGGCCGTGACGGAAGTGGCTCCGAGCTACACATGGCCCGACCGACGATCGAATCCCGTCCGAGATCATTCGCAAGTATTGAGGACTACCTATCCTAGTACGTATTTTCAACGAGTCTCCATTTAGATGACCTCCATGGCCAAACATGCCGTTAAGCGAAGAAAAGGCAGAAGAAGAACAATTTAATTAAATTAAAAAGAATTTAATTAAAAACAATTAGTTCGTCTTCCAAATTCAGTCAGTCCATGTGGAAAGAAGCATTAAAACATATTTTATGACGTTAAAAAATGTATAACCACGAAAAGAATCTTGATTCTAGAACAAAGATTAATAATTACTTTATCGGCAAACAAAAGTGTACTCTACTAACTTTAGGTATCACCTCTGCATCACGTATGTCTATATTGATTTGTCTGCAAGTTTATTTAAAATTATATTAAATAGTTTTTGCACAATACTTTACGTTTAGATTTAATGACATCTGTGTGCCTTAAAACAGCCTGTACGAATTAGTGTTCTTAGCAATTACTGTGGGTTATTTAATTTTTCATAACTTTTCCGATGATAGTACCGGCAGGATAAGTACTTAAACTTCAACAAAGTCAGTTAAAGAAAGCTATAACATACCATTAATTTCAATACGTTCCGCTAGCTCTTCAGCCCGGCGCTCCGTCTCCAGATCGTTCTCGACATGGTAGAACACGCTCGCGCCCATGAACAGGTACGCGGCATAGAACAGGAGCAAAGCGAACCACTCTTTGGGCGTCATGGCTGTACATTGGTTCGTCTTCCTACGGCCAAACCTTAGGATCCGATTTAAGCGACTTTCACTAGCACTACACACCTATGCACCTTCCGCACTATGTCGATCAAGTTTCACGCACGTTGCTTTGCTAGCTTTTTGAGCGAATTGTTTACAAGTTACTCAATGAACAACTTCTGCACCATATCAATCTCACATATCACAACTTCTTTTCGGCACCATTTCGTAAAACCTCGGACACAGCAAAAAAAAACCGGCATGCACGGTGCGTAGGATCAAATGCGTTAGCATAAGCTACAGCAACCACATCGCTCCACCTGCTCCGTCGATGGAATAAAGTTGGCGGAGGTCCACCGTGCGGGATCAACCACCACTGCGCTGGGACTAGAATTCCATCCTCCTCCCGCCCATTTCGCGGCATTCATTCACATTCGCGTACTGGTTTTTCTTTCCGATTCGCTCGCTTCAGTCACTGGCCGTTCGGTTGGAACGGTCAAAGCTGGGCAACAAAAAAAAAACACACAAAACTCACAAACTTCTCACCTTACGCCAGCAGCGAGATTCACTGAGATCTACCCTTTATCTGGCTATTCTCCACTACGGCACACATCCTCCACGGAGCGATCGGGATCAACAGATGCGTGGTTGTGTGGGTACGCTGACAACGAACCGAACACTCACTCGGACATATCTCTGTGCGAAACAGGTACGCATCGGTTGTATCGGGCGATGTGGTGCTTACAATACACTTTTCTACCCCTAAAGCAGTCCGTCCAGACCAGATCTATGCACGATTGCACGCGAACGCACCTGCACGATCAGATAGTGGGACGAAAGGAACCACCTTCTCTTCCTTTGCACACTGAACACGACACGATCGTTTACACACTCACTTTACCTTTTTTTTTTTTGTTACTTTACACCATCAATTATCACTTTGCAAAAATTTTATTAATTCGGTGCGTGTTTGATTGACGATCACGATCGTTTCGCTTCCGCCCGAGATATCCGATCCGGGGGAGCAGATTAGGATGGGAATCTGAGCTTTTCTTTTTTCCACCACAATAACAACACTGTACACAAACAATTGTACCGAGCTAGTTTAGCTTATCGACGGTAGGTTGCCCTTCAGGGACGAATTTTGTTTTTTTTTTTTGGCTGGTGGAAATTGCTGTCATTCATGGGAGGGCAGCCCGCGATAGTGGCCAGCCCTTTCCGGTAGATCCAAACGCAACAGCAACAACAACAGTAAACGCACGTAAAACGGAACAGGGACGGAGTTGATCAAATGTTCAAAGTATGCCATAGTACATCTTCCACGTGTACTACACGCTACAGGTCTAGCTGCCCTCTTTGCATGTTCGGCACTGTACAGTGTTAGCACGACCGGAGCGATTGTCTGGAATAGATCAAGAGGAAGAAGCACACTACAATCAATGAGCAGCTAGCTAATGATTTAATTTGTTTAATTGTATGTAAATGCGGGCACCTATCTTCTCCACTGTATCCTGAAATTATTATTCTAGATGGTTGCAAGTAAATGCACGGTTTACTGATATTCTATTCTCTGCTAGTCTATTCTCATTTTTAAAATCATTCGTTCCCCATAAATTGCATAAGATTTTAAACAGTGTTTGAGGTCTAAGTTCAACCTAACTCTACAATTCCAATATATTCAATGCTTCTTCGTTATTTAATTTCCGGAAATTGTAATGCAATTGTTAAATACAAGAAAACCCTTGTATTTTAGCCAAACATACAGCGCCAACCACAACTATATGGACACCGGGTTTTTTCGATTTACCTCAAATCCTTAAGAGATAGATATAAACATTGTTGCTATGATTTATGTGAAGTGCAATTTTACATCTTTTCGTGTTTTTTTTTTCACATTACGTCCATAATTATGTTATTCATTCCAAACTTTTTAAACTATGTGGACACTTAGGAAAAATATTGTTTTTCACATCAAATTACAAAATAAAAATCTAAAATAATAACTCAAGGTTATATACGATATTGTACACTAATTTATCGTTTAACAATTTTGGGAATGCTCAATCAATATGAATTGGAGATTTTAAACCATTTATTTAAACATTTTAATATGGTTTTGAGATTTTTAAAATTATTTCAACTTATTTAAAAAAAATATTTTCTGTAAAGTATATTTATTGTACAATTATCAATCAAAATAAGTATATGTGTTGGTAGGAAATGGTCTACAATGAGAGCAGAAGCATCACTAACAGAGAGAACAATGGTCAACACAGTGATATATATAGTAAAAAAACGGTCTAAAATATTCAAAAACGAATTTTTAAAGGAACCAAATAGTTTCGGTCAGTTTTTGGCCGAAATGGTCCTCAGTACCATACCATCCCTGATATTGGAGCTTTATTGCCAACATATTTTCCCAGTAGAGTTATCGATAGTTTTCAAGTTAATCCAGTTAATCCTTTTTTGAATTTATTCTAAAGCTCAAAAATTGAATAAGCAGGTTCTCTCATACACGAGAAAATATGTCCACTTTCCCAGATAAAATTTGTGCCACAGATTGCAACCAGATGGGAGCAGTTTTTTTAAGCAGCAAAACAAAAAAGAAAACATTCACACAAACCTCAACTTTTTGCATATTTAAAAACTGTTTCACCAGTGTGATCGCATTATTCAAAACCACGTTGCCCTCTGCCACCAGACCGTACGTGAGCAAAAGCGCTATAGTTAACGCCTACAATAGCGTCTCATAAAACAAATCGCTTCACTGAATAAATCTGCTGGCGGAGAGATTTGCAGTCGGTCAAGAAAGCGCGCCCCAACAAGAGTTTAACGCCAATAAGGTTCTACGGCCTCGGCCCCGAAAACTGTTTGGGGCTGCAGACTGTAGGGGGTGTGGGGGGGCTGAGGGATGAATTTTAATTCGGCACACAATACAGCGTTGATCAACTGGTAGCAAAACCCGCCCGCCGGGATGATCAAATGCCCAATAATTTATGTTCGATTTCTATGCAAAGTAGAAATCCGATCCTTTCACATGCGCGTGCCCGGGATGCGCTTTCGGGCGGCTTCATTTATGGAAGTTGCTGAACCGAAATGGTTATTAATTGGTTTATTATTTGTTGTCTACACCATGCTGCTAGCACACGAAAGAGTTATAGAACGATCTGAGGCGATCATATCAGATCGGGTAAGCTTTTGAGCACGTGCCCAACAATTCTTTGCTACTTCGTTGAAGTAGCCGTGAGGGATTGCTAGCGAGCAAAAGAGACGTCATAAAAAATATTACCTCCGAAAAAAAAAACAACCGAAGGCCTTACAGCTTCCAAAGCAAAAAAAAAACACAAAAATCTTTCATTCCTCCCTCTACAGCCCACTCATGGATGCATCATTAGTTTCTTTGGCCGAACGAAGAGTACCATACAGCCATTAACGTATTTTATGGCCCGGCACTGTAGCTCGGATCATTTTAATTGGGCTACAATTTGTGAAGACGATGTATCATTTGCTGGCCTTACTTCCTCTCTCTCTCTCTCTTCCTTTATCTCTCGTTTGCTGTAATACGCGCTATTCATTGGCAAAACCAGCAGATAATTCCCACTGCTGACAAAGACACCAACTCATCCACCGGAAGTCACCGGCACAAAGTAACGAACAAACCACCATAAATTACTTCGCAAAACACGTCTAATTGCTATTATTTTAAATCGGACCAGCGATTCAAAGGGGCTTCTTTCGGCGTGGACGGTTTTCGGTAACAAGATGAAAAAAAAACATGAAAAAATACCAACCAACCACGTGTTTACATCCATTTCGCGAAGAATGGAATGAAATACGTCGGCCGGAATTGAAGAACTATAATTTTGGGTGTGTGTTATACCATTCTTCCACAGTGGATACCGACCGACAATCGAACGGGGTGGATAAAATTTATTGTTCAATAGTCGAGACGGGTTCACGTTCCTTCCACGAATCGGAAGGATACGATGAGGTGCTCAGGCAAAAGGAAATCGCTTACGATGTACGCTAATCCGGTTAACGCACGGCAACGTGAGTGTGGTCACGAAAGTGCCGTCTATAGGCGCCCCCCCTCTTCAGCCTGCAATCTGTAATCGCACAGGTCCATCTCAGCAGTTGGCCACTTGTATAGGATACCAGTACTCAGGAAGTGCCTGGTGGCTTAAGGCCGTTGTGGAGTGATAGTTTTATTACCTCGATTGCTACCATTCCCGCTGCCCGATGATTGATTGACATTCAACTCTCGTCAGTGGAATTCACATCGAATGAAGTATAGCCTTATCAGTTGCCGATGCAGCGCCACAATTGACGATCCCACTGAAGTACAACGACCATATCGGGTAGTGCATCTTCTTCGCAAAAATCTCACCAGCCGTCCGGTCAGCTGTCAGCTTGCTTTATGATCCTTCCTTATCGGGCGCTAATGAATTGGACATGCAGTGGACAGGGTTGGCGTTTACTGCCCCGAGGTTAATCTTATTGATTTGGTTTAGATTGCGACAACTGATGTGGAGCAGTATTATCAGTAAGGCTAGCAGATCTAGACGATGGTCAACGTCCAGTGTCCAGTGGATCTGAGAGATTCAGATTTATGAATCGCCAGGCCCTAACTAACTATGTGTGATAAAAAGAGCCTTTAACCGTCCTCCAAAATGTATGTAATCTATTCCAGTTTTTAATCTGGAATAGTTTCTAAAATTCCAATATAAATTCCTTTGTTTATTCATCAAGCAAAGATATGCATCAAACTCCTTTCTTATTATACAGTGGGAGTTTAAGCCCTTTGAAGGATTGCGTAAGCCGATTGAATCTTGAATCCTCAGACCAAGAGCCAGACATTGACTTCGAATCTGACGATGAAAGGAGGTACTGATGTCGATTATGTTCTAAGCCTTCAAATGAAGAACTTTGAGCCACCGACAATCAGTTAAACTCCAGCCCGTTAAAAAGTAATCACTGATGTCTAAGGTTGTTCTGGTGTTTACCTCTTAAGGACTTCAGTTTACGCGACACTCTCCAGGGCTCACTAAGGGCACATAGCCCGCTTACCGTTACCGCTGTTATTGTACCATTATCTTAGCAGAAGAGAAGTTCTTCTTCAATATACACTAAGGAGAGATTATAAAGTCTAATGTTCCTTAATGTGCTTCTTACATAGATTCCAACTCCAGATCAAAAAGGTTGTGGGAGCCCAAAAAAATCAAATTATCCAGACCCTTCATATTAAAAACAACTGTTTTGTTATGGATTCTTACTTCACTGGACTTCAACAATGATATCTCAACAGTATTATCGAATGAACCACACTCTTGGAACGCTTGTTTCCATTTTGTTTGTGTTTTACAACGAAGAACAAAAAATAATAATTAAGTGTCCACAAATCAAAGCCAAATATATCTTTAGATAGCAAGTGAAGATCAGAGTCCAAAACACCCGATCAGTCAGGTTATAGAAAGATCCATGTCTAAGTTCTAGTATTGTTCAACTTCCTGAATTTCATTTCAAATCTTCAGATGTTCAATCTGGGCTGAAGTCTGTTGAATCATAGCATTGTTATTAAATTTTATAAACCTAGTTCCAACCCCATTGCCAAACAAAGCCATCGTACCGCTCCGAAGCGTACAACGTTCACTCATCCGTGAACTTATGTTTTCGGAGCCGCATGGTGAGGCTAAGACAACGGCGATGGTCGTCGCTGACCGTTAATAAGCTTCGCGCCGGCACCGAAAACTAACCGTGAACTGACATTCGGCACAAGGCTTCGTTGGGCCCGTACCATAGCAGCAAATGTGAGAATGTTGCCTCGCCAGCAAACATACCAGATTACCGTCCAGTTCGCGTTCCGGTTCGGGATCGACGGCCGAACGCTACCACCGCACGTCGACATTGAGAACGAACGAGCGAAATAAATGGAGGCTTTCTTTCCGATTCTTCAGCGCCGGACACGGATCAGCGTCTGATTTCGAGCTAGCAATGTGGGCCAAGGTCATAAGCCGTGTGATCCACTGGTAAAAAATATTAATGCAGTAAACATTAATTGCAGAGCTCACAAGCCCCACTACTGGTCACGGGGTTTTTTTGTTTGCCATACCAGCAAAACTTGCAACAACTCTCAGATTAAGGAAAACAGTTGCACGGGGAGTTTTTGTTTTGTTGGTCTTGCGCGCCGCTTCCTAGCAGCAGTGACATTGAACGTGAACTTTCTTAACCTGCCGCTCGGTGGTATTGTTGAGCTCTTCATCTTCGCTGCATCCCGAAATGCCCGCGTCCGCGTTTGCAGAGTTGCAGCGTTGAACCAACGCAATCAACGCAAAAGTCCCGCCATCATAACCCCCGACACGAACACCTACAGGCCCATGAGCGTGTGCACAAAAGAACTAGCAGCAAGAAGAAACCGCGGTGCAAAACGTAAAAAAGCGATCACAACAAAACTTGAACTTGCCCACCAGCTGTGCGTACAATGATTATGCCACGGCAAGTGCATCCGGCCCCACCAACGTCGAACTCACGTTGTATTGTTGCAAACGAACTCACAAAGCTGAGGAGGAGATGTGATGCCATCTCGGCAAGATGAGCAGATGAACGCAGATGCAACGATAGCGTTGGGCGCTTGTGATGCGTACGATCGCGATCGCTCAGTGGTCGTTACACTCTAGCCCAACTTCAGATCGTAACGTGCTTATGCCGTGACCCACGAATTATACGCCCGAGACACCGGTTGGGGGGCATCTTGAAGGCGATCCCGTTTAGCAAACGAGCCCTTAGCACAACACGGCCACTGTGTGATGCTCGTTAGTACTGTTTCGCCCTAATGGCGCCCCCGGGAAGCGCATAAACAGCTCGGAAACGATCTGCTAAATATGCTAATCGAAACTAGACCAGCGCGCGGATGGCGCAAATTCGCAACGATATTGATTAGCTCTCGTGGCACCTATTTACACTTGTCGTTCGTTTGCCCGTGCCTTTGGCTCGTTGGCCCAAGTGTGTTTGCTTAACGTTTTAGCGGCTGCTAACAAATGGACCTGTGCGCGTACGATAGTTTTACTTACTTATTTACATTTGGGAGTTTTAACACATTCAAGCAAAGAAATGGAGCACCTAACACTTGGTTTACGGATGCGTTGAAGTTGCAAAATGTCCCCTATTACATGCGTCAACTTCCAACTGACACTTTGAAGCTGAGCAACTGCAAAAAAAAGTCTGATTAGAACTTTTTGTTCCAAACGCGGGTACTGGTTGATGATAACAAACTGTTGCAATTTTTTTCTACAGAAAATGTTACTCCACTAAAGAACCTCCTAATTAAAACCAATCGCAAAATTGCGGTTATCTTGCTAATGACAAAATTGTTCTTAGCAAAAGCCCGGTACAATGCCCGCATTGCTACCGTGCAGGATTGATACCGAAATTCGGATCCACCACAGGGTCACGGCATTATCGGCGGCACGACTCTGTGACATACTTCCCAACCTCCAGACTCCAGCGGTCTGTTATTAGTTATTAATCAACCTCGCATTGACGTAATCGCACCCCGATCTTCTGCCCGATCGTCACGTGAACATCGCACCAGACAAGAAATTGCCAAAAGTGTGATATTTGACCGTGGAACGAGTTTGAGGGGAGTCCCGACCGACATCAAATAATTGGTTGTGATCAAGCGACGCCTCACTTAAGTTTGTTTGTACGACTGTTTTAATTTCGCCCAATCGGAACACCGTTTACGATCGCGGATGGTCACTTTTTCGAAGAAAAAAACTTAACCGCCTTCCTTGCGATCATCAGGTTGGTACTTCCAAAATGCCTTTACTTCACTTTAAGCTACTTCGACACCTCACGGATGGACTCATTATTTTGTTGTTTCTTACTGTGACACTCTGCGAAAGCCGCGGAACAGCATCGCAATAATGTCGCTTCAATAGTTTTGCTTCTACGTCGCTGGTCAGCAAAAAAAAACAGGAACATTCCAACGTTTCATCCACATGCGCCCGCTGGATGTGATAAGCGGCGACGGTTAACACGCGCCTCCGCTGTACTATCAGCTGTACTCTCCGGGGGTTTTGCCACACTAGCACCACACTATCGTACCTCAGTTCCAATAAGAATATACACACACGCTGGTTTAACTTTCGTCAGGCCACAACTGCACGCGGTTCCTTCACACGGCCATACAGAGATCGCCAAATTCGTATCATTCCGTACCACTCGGTCTTACCTACGACACGATTGCATTAACGCACCGCAACGGTTCGAGAGCGGCACAAAATTGCGGACTCGGCAACGTACCGTGCGACCGGTACCGACTGATGGGCAGCGACTGTTGCACGGAATCCGATCGACTGTTCGAGCTGAACGCGATCGTCCGGTCGAATTCGTCAATCGAGTGTGCGGTGTAGCGCGACGAGACTTGTACGCGCGAAAAGCAATGAACGGTCCGCGCGAAGGTGCTACAGTGGACAAGTGTGCGTGCGAAGGAACTGTCACACCACAGTGGAAGAGTGGTAGAACGGTTTTGTTCGGCTGATAGTGGATGTTTCTTGTGTGCGTTTTCGCTTTCGCCTGCAAACTGCAAAACGGCAGGGTACGGCTAACCGATACCGAACCCTTCCAATACTGCGAACGAACTGCAGACGGTCCTTTGATGAACTGCATTAGACACGTCGCTTTAGTGTCGGGCACGATCCGACTCGTTACCGCTTGTCGCAGGTTCCGCTCTTATCAATATCAATGCATGCTGGGAACGGAGGCGTTGTCGCATGCACATTATGCTACGAACAGATGCCTCGGTGTCTACGGTACACACGACCGATTACCGCGGCTCAACGATCTGTCCGATAATGTGACGACCCTTCCGAGCCAATCGGCTTATCGTGCACCGAAGTGCAATCACGGCCGGAGACGCATATGTGTCACAGCGCAGCATCGATACGCTTAGCAGAGCACTGAGCACATTGCCAGTTACGATTATCGATGTCTGAGAAGGCAAAAAAAAGGAAGGGACAAAGGCAAACGCACCTAACGCACACTCTATCTTGCTCCACCGCCTATCTTTTTGTCCATTTCCACTGCTTCGACAGTAGATAACTGATGGGTTACTAAACCGAGCTGACTGTGCGGTTCGTTTTATGCGTAATCCGTATCCAATCTGCCCGATCGCGATCACAAAGGATCGTGCATGCGGTTGTGCTCTAACCGATAGTAATTACGGATGACACTGAGTCCTGAGGCCAGGGCACTAAACGTCGGACGGGCGAGATATTAAACGGTTATGTCTTTCCTGACAAAGGACATTACAATGTAAATTTTCCCGACGGTTTCACGATGGTACGAGCGATTGACATTCAATGCAAAACTGCACTAGCAAGCGCAAAACGCGTGTGCCTTCGCCGGCCAATGCATTCGATTAGCCGAACAAAGAAACGATTACAATGGTGCTCGATACACTTGGCGATGTTTGTCGCCGTTGCTGTTTGACAGGAACATGGTACGATAAGAACTTTCTTACTGCCAGCTATCAACGTGAGAGGTCATACTTGAGCTAGTTTACCGAATCAATTTGCTTTTATCTAGGAATAGTTGGAACTGCTCACATTGAAAATGTCAAGTACGATGAAAGGGGATAGTTTGAAGGAACAGTTAGAATGACTTTTACTGATAAATTGTAGTAGAATACTACTACTATTACTATCGATGTTACTAGTAGATTAGTACTTAGATTAGTACCACTATTACTAACGAGATCGTTTCGCCATTGCTACTATTTTTAATAATAAAGATTATGTTTAGAGTATTTGTAAAGATATAAAATTTTTTTGACTCTTTATAGTGTGAATTACTTATAGTTGATCCGTTAATTCCAGCGTATTGGGAGGACACGGAATAGTCGAGATTTGAGCCAAAATCAGATGTATTGCTAAGTCATGCATTACAGCCTTTAACCAGCCATAACGGCAATCGTTAGCGATCGTAATAATTTAAAATAAACGTTAATAATCATTTTCTGCCAATTCACATCATCACCCTTCATGTGATCTTCATCGGTCGCATTAAAATTGTTCTGATACCATCGAATCGGTGCTATAAACCCCGATTCACCTTACCAAATTAAAAAAAATATACACGATATACGTCCACACCAGTACCCTCGACACTGACATTGCATGGTTCTATTGTAGTTGGTTCAATCACTTCTACCCACAAAATATGATGGATCCGGATCCGGTGTATATACGTTTCCGATCAGTGAACCGACGAAGCACGCGATTGAATGTCAATGCTTCAGTAGATTCAAGTTTACCAGCTGAGAACACAATGGGCTACAGATGGTGTTGTGTGTATTGTTTTTTTTTTTTCATTTTATTCGAAAAGAACGTTCAAACTGTATTGCAAACCACTAGTTTTGATTCACATTCAATATTTCGCATGACCTTGACAATCCTTCAATATACAGCCGGGGTCTGTTGCTGTCCGTTTTTTATTTGCCAGTTAGCTTTAACCGTTTGATGATTGTACTATTTTGGGTAGATCATGCAAATATTCCTAGTCTAAACGAATTTAATATGATAGTGATGAATATTGGGCAGTCGACGGTGAAAACACATATTTTTAAATTTATTAAAATCATATTAGAATAAAAACTTTTTCTAATGTTTAAAGAGCTTGCCCTTAGTTAGTTTTGTTAATTACAGAAGGTTCATTTTAACGTGTACTGAATGTAATTTTGAAAATAACTACAAAATTTTCTCAAATGTTTAGCATTTGCACGTGGGTACGTACAAGTTCTCTAACGGCATTAGCAAAGTTGAATACAAGTTTCATTTGCGAGAAATGTTGTAGCCAAAATTGATTTTTCCCACGAAACCCCTATAAGCACTTCAAATTATAAAGCATACAGTTGCTGGAGTAAATTCAAACAATAAACTTAAAGTACATTTCGGCAATTCGGGAGATAAAACCGATAAAAAACAACACGTGGATTTATAATTGCGCAATACACCTGTCCGTTTGTTTTCCACCTGAACTATGGGCAAGCTTTCGGACAAAATTGTGCAGCTGTCAAAACACACACCGCCTTGGCAACTGTCAGCTGATGTGATACGTAAACATTGTGGAGCTAAAAAAATGGACGAAGAAAGTCAGCAGCTGATTTCGGACTGTTTTTTAAGAACCGTCGTCGATCCAAGATCCACGTGAGCAACAATTTTGCAGCTAATATAACGTATATCTTACCCATAACAATACTTTCAGCAATGCGCCCAATGAACCGCCACCCACCAAGCAACCAGTCAAAGTGGAGCTGCAAGTACTGCGGCTTAAGGATGAATCACAAACGCTCATCATGGACACGCTCCGGGCAATTCATGGGGAGTCCTTTCAGCTGGGCGACATTTCGAAGTACGAGGACAAGGGAGGACGAATGAAGAAAGGGTTCTGGCAGGATCGGGGCAATTTGGTTATACAGGGTGGTGTGGACTTTTCCAACATTCCACGAACCGGAAACAGCAACGAGGACAAGTTCCGTATGTATGCAATAATGAAGCTGCACAGTTACGCTTTTCATCGTTCGCACTGTGAGGAAGCGCTCGATCACCATAACGGCGATGTGGACAATGCTTTGGCGCTTCTGTTTTCCAAGTATTTTCCCCCGCCAAACGATCCGGGGCCGCCGACGGCGGAGGATCACAACGAAGATGAGCTGTGTACCTTGCGTGCGGATGAACGAGAAGTGCTGGAATCGATCTACGATAAGCTGTTTGTAGAAAAGGAACACAATCGCGTGTGGCAGCTAAAGTTTAAGATTGATCATCTACTGGCACACAGCCCGTCGGAGATGAAGAAACAGGCGGAACGGGAAGCACAGCAGGCAGAGGAGGAAAAGCGCCGTATGCTGGAAGCGTTGGCGAAGAAGAAAAAGGCGAAGCGCGAGAAATGTTGGAACTTTGCGAAAGGCAAGTGTCGGTACGGCAATCGATGCCATTACTCGCACGAGCCGGACGAGTCGGATGGAGAGGAGAAGAAGGGCGGTAAGAAGGTGGAGAAAACTGCTGAGGAAGATCCGAATTGGTTCTTCTTGGAAATACGATTTCCACCGGGTAATCGGTATCCCTTCGAACGACCGATACTGTTACTGAAAACCACCTGCTCCGATATACCGGAACAGCTGTGCCTTAGAGTGAACCGTCGATTGGTGCAGGAGTGCATCGAGCTCACAAATGACGGTATGCCCTGCATCTATGCCGTTGCCGATCTGCTACAGAATGACACGGAAATAGGTCAATTTTTAGAGCTAGATCGATACCAGTTTCCCGACGGTAAGCGTTCACTTTTCTACGTCCCAGAACAGGACGTAGGTGAAAGCGCGATTGGGGACAATTTACCTACGCACCATCGGCGGGGCGTAACCGGCCGACAAACCGGTTCCAAGGTCAACCCAGAACAGCTGATGAAAGAGGACCGGAACATTGTGCGAAAGTTTATGGACAAACAAACGAACGAAGCGTACAAGGAGATGCTGAAGGTCCGCCGGAAGCTTCCGGCATGGACGAAGATGGCAGAAATCATCAATCTGATGGAATCACACCAAATACTCGTAATCAGTGGTGAAACGGGTTGCGGAAAGTCAACACAAGTACCTCAGTTCCTGCTCGACGATTGGCTGCTACAATCGGCCAAAGCGCAATCGAAAGAACCGCTTCGGCATGTGGAGATTATCTGCACTCAACCCCGCCGGTTGTCCGCTATAGGAGTGGCGGAACGTGTTGCTGAGGAGCGGAATGAAAAGATAGGCAATACGGTCGGTTACCAGATACGGTTGGAGAACAAGATTTCTTCCTCTACGCGGCTCACTTTCTGTACCACCGGTATCCTGTTGCGACGGTTACAATCCGATCCGACGCTATCGAGCGTGACGCACATTATAGTGGACGAGGTACACGAACGTAGCGAAGAGTCGGACTTTTTGTTGTTGATACTGAAAGAGCTGCTGTCCAAGCGTTCCGATCTGAAGGTGATCCTCATGTCGGCAACGTTGAATTCGAACCTGTTTTCGAGTTACTTCGGCGATATACCTGTGCTGGACATACCGGGCCGAACGTTTCCCGTGGAACAGTTGTTCCTGGAAGACATCCTGGAGCGGAGCGAGTTTGTGCTGGAACCGGATTCCCAGTTTTGCCGCAAGTTGCGCAAGGGAGAGCAGGAGCTACTGTTGCAGGAGTTGGAGTATTCGGACGTGAAGGCGGCTAATGCGGCTCCGGCGAAAACGATTCGGGATGAAAATTTGAAGATGGCCGACATGTTTGCACGATACGCTGGTAAGTGTTACGTACTTTTGTGTACCATGTGGATAATAATTTATCATTTACCCATTACAGAGTATTCAAAGCAAACGTGCAAAGCACTGTATCTTATGGATCCGCTTCGCATCAATCCCGAACTTATCGAGCACGTGCTGACGTACATCGTTGATGATACCTCGCACAGTTGGCCCAGGGAAGGTTCGATATTGATCTTCCTACCAGGGTTGGCCGAAATACAAACCGTCCATGAGTCGCTTGCCGAGAGCAAACTTTTCGGTGCACGGGGTGACCGGTTCGTGTTGATTCCGCTACATTCAATGCTTACCAACGAGGAGCAAGCGCTCGTGTTTCGGAAACCTCCGAAGGGGAAGCGAAAAATAGTGCTCAGCACAAACATTGCCGAAACGTCCGTCACCATCGATGATTGTGTGTTCGTGCTTGACTGTGGCCAGATGAAGGAGAAACGTTTCGACTCCAACCGCAACATGGAATCGCTCGAGATGGTGTGGGTATCGCGTGCGAATGCTCTCCAGCGAAAAGGACGTGCCGGTCGCGTTATGCCCGGCGTCTGCATTCATCTGTACACGCGGCCCCGATTTACGAATCACATTCTGGGCCAACCAGTCCCCGAAATCCACCGTATACCGCTCGAACCGCTACTGCTGCGTGTGAAAACGCTTTCCACGTTTCAGGAACGTTCGGTGAACGAAGTGCTCGGTGCCCTTATCGAACCACCCAGTGTGGAAAACATCCAAGCGGCCAAAAAGCGCCTAATCGATGTCGGTGCATTAGATTCGGAAGAGCAACTAACACCACTCGGTCACCATTTGTCGGCGCTCCCGGTGGACGTGCGGATAGGGAAGTTGATGCTGTTCGGTGCGATCTTCCAGTGTCTCGACAGCGTACTGACGATGGCCGCAATTCTCAGCTACAAGAGTCCCTTCGTGTCACCGTTCGGGAAGCGCGACGAGGCGGACAATCGGAAGCGACAGTTTGCGATCGCCAACAGCGATCACCTAACGATGCTCAATGCCTACCGCCGTTGGATGGAAGCCGCACAGAAAAGTCGCTACGCCGGACAATGCTTCGCGGAGCAGAACTATCTGTCCGGTAAAACGTTGGCCACGATCGGGGAAATGAAGTACCAATTTCTGGAGCTGCTCGTATCGATCGGTTTCGTGCCGATCGATCTATCCGGTCGAAGCCGTGCCAAAAGGCAACAACTGGACGATCTTCTAAAACTAACCGGCGAAGAAATCAATGTGAACGGGTCGAACAATCGTCTGCTAGCAGCCATTCTGTGTGCGGCACTCTATCCAAATGTGGTGAAAATACTTACGCCGGAGAAAAGCTTCGTTACCGGTGCGGTAGGAGCCGTTCCGCGTCTTCCGCAGGCTTCCGATTTGCGCTTCAAAACGCAAGAGGATGGTTACGTTGCGTTACACCCGTCGTCGGTAAACGCGACCGTCGGTCACTTCGGCTCACCGTTTCTAGTGTACCAGGAAAAGATGAAAACTTCCAGGATTTTCATACGAGAAACGACCATGGTTCCGTTACTGCCGATGGTACTGTTCTCCGGAAGCGATCTGCAGATCGAACTGCATGGTGGGGATTTTGTCATTCTGCTCGAAGGTGGTTGGTTGATGCTGCAGGCCGCCACCCATCAGATCGCTGAAATGATGAAATTCTTACGGCTGGAGCTGGCCAAAATGTTGGAGCTGAAAATTAGCGATCCACTGCTGAACTTGATGAACCACGAGCATGGCAAACGCGTCATCGATACGATCGTGCATCTTATTAGCAAGGAGTAGAGAGTGGCGCGATGATTATACTATTCGGAGGAAAGCAGTGAAGGGTTTTATATTAACCCCTTTTTTTGTTTTTGTATAGCCCCAGTTACTCCGTGTAAACGCTCCGTGTCCTTTTGGATTTAACGATGTTTCTATGTTATAATAAATTAAATGTATATCAATCAGATACGAGAAGAGAAATCAGAGAAAGCGCCTTGTCAAATCCTTTCGATAATTTTAACTGTAAACGTATTATTAATTATTGAAGTTATTTGTCATCTTGTAAATCTCCATAAAAATGTCCATTACGTACTCTGCGCTATCCGTCCAGTGTATTCGACACAACATTATTCTTCTCAAGTTCGCGCATTCATTCACAAAGTCTATCTGCCAGAAAACGTGGTTCTACGAAATCAAATAATCAAGCGCTTTATGCTTATTGTTGCCGAACTTTAGCAGTGCGTCTGAGATTTTCTCTCCCTCGAATCCAAGATCAAGCAGCTCACTCAGCGGTATAAGATGTTCGATGATCTACAATTGCATACAGTGGAAAATTAGTATCGTTGGACAACAGCATCACAACTGCAGTGCTTTACCTTTTTGTCATCGTTTCCAATGCGCTTCAAAACCCACACCACCCGTTCCAGTGGGAATCCCATCGAACTGATTCGTTTCACAATGTTTTGATCCGACTGTGCTAGTTGATTGTAAATAGTGTAGTCGACGGTACTCCTCTCGGTGGAGCTATTAGATGCAGATACTGGAAAGATTGGAGTAACAAAAAAAACAAATTTAGTTGTTTTAGTCTTGTTGTCCGGTGGCCGATAGAATAGCGAAGCGGATCAAATCCCATCCGGGCCGTTCTCTTATAATAAGGACTGACTATCGAATTCTTACCAACAAATTGATCAGTTTCCGTTTGACGATCGGCAATGGTTTGACTATTGTTTCGTGTTCGTCGTGTCGCCGAATCTTGCACCTCATCATCCAACTGGCGCATAATATCCGGTACGCTTCTAGACTTCGATCTCAGTCCCGTCTGTGTGTCCGGTGACGTGCCGGTCGCGGTGGTATAGATGGAAGGATATGCTGCTACACCACCCGACGATGAGGAGACGTTGGGTTGGTAGTTGGTATAGTGCCCACCGGAAGTTTCCTTATGGGCCGTTACCGCACCGCTATAACCGTAGTTTGGGGCATAGGTAGACGTCCCTGTCCTGCTCGCGATTGAAGTGGACGGAGCAGTAACGTATGACTGCTGTTGCTGATGATATCCGTAAGCATAGTTAGTGACGACCGGCGTATAGGAGCTTTGATGGTTTTGGCTAACCGGCGGCACGTGGTACGTTGAGCTGGCATAATTCGTCATTGAGTAGCGACTTTCAACGGTGTTTGCAGGAGAGTAGCAGGTAGCAGCCAATGCCGGGCTTTCGTACTGGGCGCCATAATTGCTGTACGGTTGGTACGCGTTATAGTGTGACGGAAGATACTCATTCACGCCGGACGATGCGATCGTCGTTTGCGTCGGTTGCTGATACTGTGCCGGATACATCGAATACTGTTGATTCGAGCTGTATGATGTACTGTTGTAAGGATTAGTGTTAATCGGAGAAGGGTTGTGAAGCGTATGTTGCTGCTGCGACTGCTCCGTAGCCGGTACCGCCGAAGCAGGCTGCACCGATTGTGGCTGTTCCTTTGTTTCGTTCGGTTCCGGCGGTTCTTGCTTTTCGACCTCGTTCACTGGACTAGTGAGGGTAGTGTTTTGCTTCAACACTTGAGCCAAAATATCCAAATCGTTGATCGTACGCAGCTCCATATTATCGAACGGACTCGACGTGTCGTTTTCAAAGTCCGAGTAATTGATTTTATTATAATTATTGTTATTGTTATTGTTGTTGCTCCCAAATGTAGCGTTCGGCGGCATCGCCATATCGGACTGCGCCGTCTTTGGAATGATAGTTGCTTTCACGAGCACATTTGGGTAAGAAGCTGGTGCGTCCACAGCACTGGGTACTGCGTTCCGTATCACAGTCGGTACCAGTATCGAGCTCAGCTGGCTCATATGATCGAACGGTTTCGCGTTGGTGCGCTCGTCCGACGAGCCGGACGGGGCAGATTCATCGTTCTCTTCCTCGTAATCATCATCGGACCCGTTGGTCGCCCGCACCACCGCATGCCCCTCGCCCTCGGGATCATTATCGTCGCTAGCACTGGACAGCTCGTCCGTGTTGGGGTATGATATTTGATTGAGCTTTCGCTTCTGTTCCTGCTCGATCACCCGCATCCGTTCCTGCTCCTTGGCCTGTAAACGGGCCTTCCGTTCGTAGCGTTCGCGTTCCTTCACCGCCTTCCATTCCGTTATCCGTTTAAGTACCGTGTCTTCCAGTTCGCCATCGTAACATGAGTCATGCAATACCTGTGCCACATCGTATTGGTTCAGACGGTTCACAACTCCCTGCGGGAGCACTATCTTTGGCGGTGGTTTAAATCGCTCGGATATTTTCACCGGAACGCCGTCCATGTAGTTGGGCGGACTGTGCGACATGTCGCTGGAGACCACCCAGCGTGGAGGAAAACACGACCTATTCTACCGTGCTTCCATCCAACGGCAGCGCGACCGAGAAACAAATTAAATTATCACACCACATCCTTTGTACACCGTCGACCATAGCCCGTGGCCTTCATCTTTGCGATGCGAATGAGTATTGCAGGTCACAAAGATGTTACGCCGTAACGTTTCGTTCTATCTAAAGAAAGCTTTTGGAAAACTTAATTCACAACAAAAGGAAACCGTAATGCAAAACGCAAACACGTAGGAACGGGTTTAAGCTTTCACTAAAACTCAACACACAAATTTTACGTTGGAATGAAAATATTTTCTTTTCCTTTTTGCTGTTCCCAAAGAAAAACACCCAAATGTCACTCAAAACCGACGTTTCATCCCAAGGTGCATACAGCTGTGCGAGCCACTGGGTAGATGTCAGGCAAGTAAACAAAAAAACTGACGTTTCTAACGAGCGCTCGCCGTACACATGTGCGTCGGAAGAAGTTGTTTCGGTGCGGATTGTGGTAATTTTTGTATAGAAACTGCAAAACTTTGACGATGGAAGTGGACGAAAACGAACCAACTACCCAAACGGTGCAAGCCCGATTTGTGTCGGATGTGGGAGAGGAAGCCGGCCCACCGTTGGCTTTGCCGATAAACGTCACCAAGGAACAGCTGGAACTGATTTGCAATGCGCTACTCAAGAACGTAAATATCCCCCAGACGAAGCATTTCGTTCTCTTTGTGATAATGCTTGCTTAACAATCTTTTTCAGGAGAAACAAACACCGTATCTATTTTTCGTAAACGATGAGGAGATCAAGCAATCGATCGATCAAACCGTTGATCAGAAGCGGCTTAATGCGGAAGATGTGCTGGATATCGTTTATCAACCGCAGGCTGTGTTCCGCGTTCGGGCAGTTTCCCGCTGCACCAGCACAATGCCAGGCCATGCCGAAGCCGTCGTATCGCTCGCATTCAGCCCAAACAGCATCCATCTGGCTAGTGGGTCCGGTGACAAGACGCTGCGACTGTGGGATCTTAACACGGAGACACCGCATTTTACATGTACCGGCCATCGGCAATGGGTGATGTGTGTGGCTTGGGCACCTGATTCACTGAAAATTGCGTCCGCATGCAAAGCTGGCGAAATTCGAATCTGGTCTCCGGATACGGGCAAACAGCTCGGTAAGCCACTCGTCGGTCACAAAAAGTGGATCAGCTGCCTGTCCTGGGAACCTTATCATCGAAATGCGGATTGTCGTTTTCTGGCGAGTGCAGGTAACGATAACGACGCACGCATATGGGACGTAGTGCTGGGAACTTGCGTAAAAGTGATCGCTGGTCATACGGCACCGGTAACGGCAGTGCGCTGGGGAGGTGCTGGGCTGCTGTATACTTCATCACGCGATCGAACGATCAAGATGTGGCGTGCGGAGGACGGTGTACTGTGCAAAACGTTCACAGGCCATGCGCACTGGGTGAACAATTTGGCCCTCAACACGGATTACGTGTTGCGCACGGGTCCGTTTCATCCGGTGATGGATAAAAGCGTGGTGTACGGGGAGGGAACCAACAAGGATGCACTGAAACAGATGGCATTGGAGCGGTACGAGAAGGTGTGCCCGAATGGGGTGGAATCGTTTGTATCGTGTTCGGATGACTTTACGCTGTACCTGTGGAACGCGAACCAGAAACAATTCGTCACTCGCATGACGGGTCATCAGAACGTGGTGAACGATGTAAAGTACTCGCCGGATGTGAAGTTTATTGCGTCCGCATCGTTCGACAAATCGATCCGATTGTGGCGGGCTGGAGATGGTGCGTTCATATCCGCTCTACGTGGTCACGTGCAAGCCGTTTACACGGTGGGGTGGTCGGCCGATTCGCGACTAGTACTAAGCGGCAGCAAAGATTCCACTTTGAAGGTATGGAGCGTGAAGGAGCGAAAGCTGGTACAAGAATTGCCAGGCCACGCGGACGAAGTGTACGGCGTAGACTGGGCTCCAGATGGTTCCCGTGTCGCTTCTGGTGGGAAGGATAAAGTGTTGAAGCTGTAAGTATATTGCCTGTTGAATAGCTATCATTCCTTATTGTTATAGTACTGTACCTTATTTTCTTATTTTTCTTTCAGCTGGGCATATTAATCCACGTCCATTCGTTTACTCCAAGGTGAATTTAAATAAGATTGAAATGAAACATTTTATTTCCACACTTGAACCATAGTTTCTTCACTATCTCACTAATGTCACAATATTCTTCCTCATACACTCGCTCGAAAACGGTGGTGATTGCGGGCAATTCCTTCCGAACTTCCGCTTCTCGATCTCCCAAACACCACAGGATGCTCACGTGGAAAGAACGATCGGCGTAGAACAACGGTAATTTGTACTCAGCCAAACACTCATCTACACTAGTGACGAGTTCATTAAGTGTACCGTAAGATTCCTCTGCCACACGAACGCCCACAAATGTGCGTGTACGTTCCTCATTCACATACACCTGCAAGCCGGAAAATTCCAGTCGAAATCGTCGATGACCGTTCAACTGATCTCGCAGGTTTTCTACGAACGGTGTGATGTTGTGGTGCCGGATGGTGAAGGTTTTCGTAAGGCTTAGATGCATCCGTTCAATTGGAACGAAGTCGAGAGAAGTGGCAGAATTTAGCACGGTTTTGCACTCGTTCTGCATCTCTATCCAACCGTCGGAATCACTATCTGAAAGGAATTCGATATCGCTTTATGTTTGTAAACACAGGAACTGCCTTCCATCGTTTGATGGAAAACTTGTAATATCTGCATGTGTGCTTGTATACAGCGGGTTTACTTACAATCTACGAATACATAACTAGCCCAGATGCCTCGTTCGTGTGGAAAGGAGCGTGTTCTCCCTTGATGTTTGCTGATGTCCGCCACATTTGTGACCACATTGCTTGTGTGTTCATCGACGGTTAATACCGGGGAAGGTAACACTACATTCTTCGTTGCTGTTCCTTGTTCTCCGTTGTTGCTACTCATTGTCGATATATTTACACTTTTTGCACCGAATTCCTATACGCATTTTCTTGTTTGAACTGATTTGTTGGTTGAACAGCCGGCATCGGAGTAGCGAGCCCGTGTTGATGCACACAGCTGTCAACATCTCGCATTTTGGCCATCATTTAGCCGTGATCGTGGAGTGGTAAAATGAGGAATTAAATAGATGTTTCAAACCTATACACTCTGGATTAGTTGTTTCATTTAAAATACGAGCTCAGAATCTCGATTTTGTAAATTTAACAATGGAGAACCGTCTACTTTATTGTTCAGTTTGTCCATTTCAGAGTAAAACGGTTGTCCGTAGTGCGGTTTATCTTCGAAAGCTTATCTAGCAACCTTAATGTTTTTGTTCGACTTCGGCTTCGCACGAAATGTCCAACTTCGGCCCACCTCGGCCAGTGGGTTTATACTCAACTTCAGTTCTAAACACGCCGACGCCATTTTCAATAAAAACGTAAAAAGTCGGAGACACTGTTCGTCCGTATGTAGAAGTTATTTGGTTCTAATTTACACTTGCACTGGTGTATAACGTACAACAAAGGTAAGTGGTGTGGTGTAATGTAAAACACGTGTATGTTAAGCATCGTAACGCTTGGGGACAACCGCAACAAGCTTGAGCAAGGGTAGGAACTCCCTTCAGTGCCAGATTCCGTGCACGGGAAGATGCGATCCAGCAGCAGCATCATCATCATTGCCACAGTGAAATGCATAATAAGGCACTCCTAGTGGTGCTGCAGATGGATTATTACTCGTAGCATTAGTCACCTTCCGCAAGTTGCTTCTTGTTGCGGTGTTGCGCCAACCAGGGCAGTGGTCAAATTAGGCAAAGGCTAACGCAAATTCTTCCCAATCGTCATCCTCAGGGCTCAATTTTAGATCAGCGAAGAGGAGCCCCAAACAGTGCACGGGTGTAGAGAAAGAGAACAAACGCGTGTGCGCTAGAGCGAGGTGGATAGTGTCGATAGAACAAGAAGGAGCACAACCGTCGAACGACGGGCGTTGTACTTCATCGTCGTCATCGCCATCATTGTCATCATCAGTGCAGCCATCATCAACGGGCAACCTGATCGCAGCGGTCCTGTCTGCCTGGCGGCTGGCGAAATAAAGAGGAAAGAAAAGCGTAAAGTTGGTGAATAATAACAACAATCGGTAGCTATTCTCTGTCGCAAAGTGTTTGTGAATGTGTGTGTGGAGCAGATCGTGCGCTGCTGGTGTGGAGTGTATTACACGGTGAAAAAGTGCAAAACCACAGTGTGACGTGAGTCGTGTGTGTGCGTGTGTGCGCGCAGGAAAATAAGGCAGGCAGGAATTGTGCAAGTGTGTCATAAAAGGTTAGTGATAAACACAGCAAACGGAGGAAAAATCGCCCCCATTAGAAAGGATACAGCCACACTTTCCTGCAGCGATTGTTTGAAGCGATCGGATTTGGCCAAACACACGGGTGCTAAGAGGCAAACGAGAAGGGAAGAAGCTGCCCGTCATCTGTTGCCTGGCCCTGGGTGGTGGGGGTTACGGCGGTCGTGGTTGTGCTTTGTTAAGGAAGAATTTTGCTGCTGCGCTCGGTCTTGCGTCCGCGCCCGCCTGCTGAAAATCGAATTCGCGCAACCCAACCCGGGGCGGTACGATGACGGAGTACAAACTAGTTGTAGTAGGCGCTGGAGGTGTCGGCAAGTCGGCGCTTACCATACAACTTATTCAGAACCATTTCGTCGATGAGTACGATCCAACAATTGAAGATTCTTACCGGAAGCAAGTAGTTATAGGTAAGTTTGATTATTATTTTTAGCGAATTATTAATCGAAGGGGAAAAAATAATTCTCCATCGTGTGGTACAAGAACTGGAAGAGTGGACGGCTGGGAAGGGATAACATTAACAAGATTTACTGGTCAGAGGCATTAATAATTATCGTTTAATTGGCAAAGTTTCTCTCTGATATATTTACGCATACGTCAACGCATTTGAAACGGTTAATTTTTTCCCCTTAATTTTGCTTTCCGAAATGCATCGGATTCGTGCCATTTTTACTGCCTCGTAATGTTCCAAGATGTGAATCAGCGAAAAGGCAAGTGCCCCGCTGCGGCACCGATGGTGTTTCTCACAATAATTGAATTCAATTAATGCATCCACATTTATTCTGCAAGAATGCGTTCTTACTCATCGTGCTCGTTCCGTCGGGGATGGCAATAAGACTGCATGATT
Organism: Anopheles minimus; assembly: GCA_000349025.1. NCBI lineage: Eukaryota > Metazoa > Arthropoda > Insecta > Diptera > Culicidae > Anopheles > Anopheles minimus. Next base: position 14,883,889 of record KB663832.1, on the reverse strand, counting down.
ACACACGATCACAGCAGCCAATGTGTTGTAGTGTATCTGTACGCCATTATCTAATCTTATCGTTTAATCATATTCTAATTACTTTCCACCATCCCAATCGGATTGCACGAACGGTATCGGCTAATTCTTTGCTTTCGTTTACCGCAGATGGCGAAACGTGTTTGCTCGATATTCTGGACACTGCCGGCCAGGAGGAGTACTCAGCGATGCGTGATCAGTATATGCGAACGGGTGAAGGATTTCTTCTAGTATTTGCTGTTAACAGTGCCAAAAGTTTCGAAGATATAGGTATGTCGCTGCGGGACGCGGGAGCGATGAATGTCCGATGGTGTAATAACGGTGTGATTCTCTCAATTTTCTACCCTTACAGGAACCTACCGAGAACAGATTAAGCGTGTGAAAGATGCAGAGGAAGTGCCAATGGTGTTAGTTGGCAATAAATGCGATCTGCAAGCGTGGGCAGTCGATATGAACCAGGCCAGAGATGTAAGTGTCTCGTGCACGAATGTTTAAAGGTGTGTTCGTTTATTGACCATTCGTATTCTAGGTGGCGAAACAGTACGGTGTTCCTTTTGTAGAAACTTCCGCCAAAACACGGATGGGCGTGGACGATGCATTCTATACGCTAGTGCGCGAAATTCGCAAAGACAAAGAAAGGGGGAAGAAGAATCGGAAGCACCATAAACTGGTATCCAGCAGACGATTCAAGTGCCAGTTGCTATAAGGCTGCATGGATAAAGAAAAGGGATCATCGCACCGTTACCACCCCGCTCCATTGAACAGCCGACGCCGCAGCAGCCACAACAAGCAGCATCAGCAAAACACACAAACAAACACCCACAGTATGTCCGCGCCTCGTTTTCTAATATTCGACTTATTGATCTAAGCGTGCAAAATCCAAATGAGCCACAGCGGAACTTGTTCACTACTGTGTAGCATATGTGCAACAGTATAAAACCGGCAAAATGGCGCCAATACCCTCAATGTGTCCAAACGCGTCCGTCTGCTGGTTTTTGGTATATAAATACCCACACAAACAAACACACACAATAATGTGCAAGAAGGACAGCGGCACCACTAATAATTCAGCTCATGGAGGACGTTTGTTTCTGCGCAAATTTTGAAGTTTTACACGCACATCTTTTAAAAACGCCAATCATTGCGTTCGCCCGTAGCTAGACAACACGCGCAAACGCGTAATAATGAGTAATTTAGCGAGAGAGATTTGTTCGCATTTGATTGGGTGCGTGGGGAGGGGCGGGTTTTATCAGTGAATCGCACAAAAAGAAACAAACAAATCACTAAACTCTGAGTGCCACTGGAAAATCAGAGTGCAGAATTCCACATTTCTGTAAAAGCCGACAGGAGTCCCGCTGGTGTCAACACACTATTACCCGCCCGCTCCGGCATTATTTGGTGCAATAGTATCGATAACGCCTACACAACAAGCTACAACAACGTAAAACGCAACAGATAAGACGGCCGGCGAGAAAACAGATGATTGGGCGCGAATGTATAGGCAATGTTTGTATCTAATCTTTGTACCCGGAGGAGAGAGAGAGAGAGAAAACACACACACATACACAACCGGGAACTAACGTTCTTCACTTGTCTGCCTGTAAAGACCTAATATAAAAGGGTTACATATTAATTACGAACATTTAGGTAATTTAGATATCTCTTTTGCTCTGAAATTCACATGTCTACTATCCGCACGATGAGACAGAGAGACGCAGACACACGCGTATCGATCGTGTGTGCGATCAAACAAAAACGTATGGCACATAGGGAAAAGAAGCGGAAACGATTAACGAGATATGCTTTCTCCTCTCGCTGCTGGTCGTCCGAAGCGGTGGTAGTGTAGGATAAACCGAAGTGTTCTATTTGGCACTGTGGCAACGAAGGAAGACATTCACACCGACACACACACACACACACAACACAACAAAAAAACCACCACGCATATTTACGTATAAGTAACATTCATTGGGGATGCTAATAGTAACCACCATACGCCCGTTTTGTGTCTGCGGCATTTATGTGCAGGAGGACAATGCGTAACACGTGTTACGTTGATAGATTGGTAAGATTTCTAAAAGAAAACCCCCCAAAAGCGATTTAGGTAATGATGAACGTTTTGATCTACGACGCGAGGCGAGGAACCGCTGGCGAAACAATCCATAAATAATCCGATATTTTAGTTTTTACGAATTAATCGAAACACTGAACAAGAAAGTAAACAAAAACACACTGACATTAATTTAATTGGTCATACATTACGTTTGTTTGTTTCTTTTTTAAGTAATCAATATCGTCATTATTTTAGAGTTTTTTTCTTCTTTTTATTCGGAAGTATTTGGACAAAAACCCCGAATGTGGACTAGGAAGAAGGATGTAATAGCTTTACCTTAATCTACCACGTAAATATGAAGATGGACGGACTGTTCCAGAGTTGTATAGTGCTTCGCTGTGCTATGGGTGAAAGCAGCTTGTATTGGTTATTTGGCTTTGCCTGTTTTGTTCCCGTTTCGGATCAATTCTTTCACTCCCACTGTGTTCAACCACTTGCGCATGTGTTTTCAAAGTGCATGGTTTTGAGTTCATTCGGAATGTGATTACGCCATGTGAGCGTTTGCCTTATTTTCTTAGTGATTTGTATCAATTGTGTCAATTTTATGCAAAACAATCTGATTGATTCTCTGTATCGGGTATGTATGGTTGAGTTTGGTTTCTTGCTGCATGCTCAGTTACACAACCAGATTCGGAAGCTAAACGAGAAACCATGCCCACGATGGAACCAACCTTTGTTCACACACTACACGACGCGATTGTGAAAGAAGGTAGGAAAGGATATGAAACAAAGCAAAACCACTCAGGTCCACAACACCTACAGCAGCAGTATAGTGACACAATGCAATCCGGGGGAATGTGTTGTGCAAATATTCAATACAACCAACGCGTGCGCTGGTAATGGAGAGATGGCATTATTTGATGATGGCGGAAGAACGGCTAATGCGTCCGCAGCAAAGCGGTTAGGTGTATCCAGTAAATAAGCCTATTCAAAACTCGTGCAGGGTTATACTAATATTGAGATATTAAACACATATGTGAACGTTTTGCTATCTTTTTAAAATATGTATCTAATAATACCGACGTCTTAGCGCCAAATGCAAACGCAAACATTATCTAGAAACATACTAGGAAACCGATACAGCAGCGAAGGACCGTGCGGGTTTGCCGGAAAAAAAAGGGAACGGTAAACGTACTGGAGGTGTTCGACACATTCGAAGTAGTTATGCGTTTACTGAGTGCGAAGATGCGAGAACAGGCGATGCTTTACCGCAGTACATACGCTTTCTAGTGGAGTATAGTATATGAAACGCAAAAAGACGTGGTAGCAAACACGCATATGGAACCAGCATAACAAAGGCAGCGGCCTATCCGGTTTTTCGTATGTCTACTGATAAAAACAAAAACAAAAAGACGAACGACGATGACTAAGCGGAACTCTCCAAACATTTACTGTTACACATTTCAAGCCATAACGTATAGTGCAATGTGTGCATCAAGCAAAGGGGGCATCAAAGGGTAACGATAGGAAATGATAAAAAGAACACTATTTGCACCCTGTCCATTACAAACAATACGCGCACACAATCCTTCTTAACAACAGGGCAAAGTGTAACAACGGGAATGGACACTGGGTGGAAAAAAGGGGTTTTGTGAACTCAACAAAAAGGATCTCTCTAAATGGCCTTTGAAGGGGGGAATATGCGTGCGTTTTTGTTTTGCCCTGCTAGCAAACACACACATGAAATGCGTGCGGGATGAGCTGAGAGCGCACAGTTAAACTGAGCGCCCCATACAACGCACAGATTTGATAAATATGAATAAAACACAAAAGTACGAACCCGGCGCACAACACAGAAACCGGTCAGCAATGGGGTGCAAGTGCAGTGCAGGGCGAACAGCGATCGTGCGCAGGTATGAGAAAAGCTAACAAATAAAAACGAAATTGTATTCAAAACTCGAGTTTACGGTACGCTGAAACAATTCGTTCCATTCCGAATGCTTTATTTGCCGCTTATTGCTTCTCAACTACACGTTCGTTAGCTAATTCAAACGAATCTTATCGAGCTTGTATAGTTTTTCCACATCCACCGAGGGAAACCGTTGGGCCAGCGTTTCGCGATCGATGTTCGGGAATCGTCGCAACAGATGAACCACTTCGTTGCGTTCCCGGTTCCGTAGCTTTCGCTTTTCGTTGTACAAACGTTCGCGATACAGGCGTAAAAATTTCCGCACAGCATTCCCGCCGTACGTAAACTTGTGCCGTTCGTTCCACTTGGGGTTTGCGTACTTAGGAATTACGTGTTCAAAGGCCCGGTAGTAGAACCGTATGCCGAGCTCGTTCGGAACGACCTTACCGGGACGTTCGCCGGTTTGGCCGGTCTCTAGCTCGTAGTATGCACGGTTACGCTCCCGGACTACCTCTTCCAGGTTGTCCATCGATTCTTTTACCTGAAAAAAAACAAAAAAAACGCAATATTTTAGAATGTTGTTGTGCCTCACGAACCACATACACAAGCTACCTTATCTAACCGTTCCGGGCTAGGAAATAGTTCCATCTTTTCCTTGCATTCTTGTTCCATCGTGAGAAGCATATTGCGTTCCTTTAGCAGCACAAACCACAGCTGGTGCAGATCACTATTTGATTTGATCCGCAGATCATCCTTCGTCCATCCACGGCCATGCTTTACCTCCTGTTCGCCCCAGTGCTTTTTGTCGTCGAAAAATTCCATCAGCTCAAGCCGTGGCACGGTTGTGGAAATAGCTCTCCCGGATGGCGATACATTCCTACAACGATAACAGAACACACATTCATTTGTGGGGTGCCGCCGCCGGGTTTTATGTAACTTTGCACGTAGTTTTTTTCCGTGCCCGTTTTTCGTACCTTTGCAGAAGGGCAAATGTTTGCTGTGTGCTCAGTGGCGGTACACATTTCGATAGCTGTAGTGAAACTGGAAAAATCCGCCTTAAAATATTCATTTCCCGTATGTGCCACGAAAATGCGCTCCTCGAGTGGATGTGTTTTGGGAGAATTTTGCGTGTGTTTACCTTCCATTGACAGCTGTCATGCGGGGCAGACGTTTGACGGTGTTCGGAATTTGAAAGTCTTGCGCTTGAAATGTTTCAGGGCTGTTCGTGAAAGTTTGTTTTTCATTCAAAAGTGCATGGAGCCGCCAGGTCTTTTGTAAACTTTTGAAGTTACCCATGCTAATGTATGGATTTTGTATTTGATGTAAGAAAGCCAGCAACATTTCAATAATTTTTAAAATTGAAATCAAAACACACTTACTAGACGCTTGTTTTGCACTAATAATTCAGGTTTCCAGCAAATTTCACTGAAAAGAGCATCAAAAATTTTCTCTGACCTTCCACCAAACTCGCCCACAACCTAATGGTATAAAAGAGCACAGTTTAGAAACGATGCACGATATATAACAGACATATTGGTCGTAAGGAG
>KB663832.1:14833048-14844429 GCA_000349025.1 Anopheles minimus | reverse complement strand
CATTTCATCGGAACGAATGCACTTCTCTGGCAAAAGCGGGCAGTAAAAGTACAACGGAATATTACGTCGGAAGAGCTTCAGAATGCCCTTCGGTGTGGTGCTACCTTTCTCTACATTCAGTGCGGTTTATACACTTCCCAAGAAGTTACAATCCTTTTGGACCGTTGTAATGAAATCATCAAAAAGTATGCCGAAGAATGTCAACCATGGACAGTGGCTACTGGGATTATCTGTGAACTGAGCGGTCCCTATCCTCGTGTGCAGTTCACCTTCAGCGGAAGATCACAAGTGAAAGTAAACGAACAGCAACGAATAACGCTAACAGCCGACGCAAGATATGAAAACCAATGTTTTGATGAAATTAAATATGTTACGAATTTTGACCAACTACAACGATCGTGTGTAGGGGATGTCCTGTCGATTGATACTGCAAAGCTCACGGTGGAAAGAATTGTGCCCAATTTTGTGACGTGCAGAGTAACGGAAGCTGGGTTTATTAAGCCTTCCAGCATTATCACTGTTATCCGCGAGAAAAACTCAAACGAAAAACAAATGGAACTTGAAATGGCGTCAACTCTGGAGGAACTGGAATGTGTTGTGGATAAGGGATGTAAATTTATAATAGTGCCACAAATGGATCCACAATCATTGAACAAACTTTGGGAGTTAATTAAATGCAAGGAACATATCGCTTCGAACATTCAAATCATTGTACACACTGATTGTTGTTCTCCAGTGTCAAACGCTATTAGTGATACGGACCTGCAGTGTATTGACGCATTCGCAACGAAGGATATTGATGTATTGAAGCAAAAGAAAGCCACAGGTAAAGCGGTTCTTTACGATTTGGACAGCGATGGAGGACCGATACCGGAAACAATTGAAGAGGCTGATGTAATCATAGCAAGCGTTAATGATCTCTCAAGGCTACAAACACACTTGGCTCATGTAAACGGAATCCAGCTTGAGATACACAAACAAACCAATAGAATGCTAACTCCAGACGGTGAAGCAATGGCTACGTGTTTGAATTTTTCAGCCCAGGAAGCGAATGCTAGCGCGATCATTTTACCCTGGGGAAAAGATAATTCAAAACTAGCTATCGAATTGTCTGTGACAAACCCTCTTTGCATCGTTTTACTTCTGAAAACAGCCACGCAAGACGTGCACCGTATTTTGCTACGAAAATACTTAGTGCCTGTTATCGTACCAAAGGTACCGAATGTTTCACCACAACAGCTCATCCGGCGTGCTATTGCCTACGGAAGACGTTTTGGGTATCTTCACAGTGGAAATTGCATTGTAACAGGCTGCACACTCGAGTCCGACACAGATGTGCTTGGTTTGGAATTGCGCTATGTACCACTGGAATCTCCCCGGACCGATCCGCAACATTGATGCTTACCCTTTTTACTCCGCTTGGAAACACGTTTCGAATCGACATCGGAATCGGAAGATATTTCATCCAAAGAAATGTGTTCTACAAAGAAAGGTGTGTGTGCAAATAAATTGGCTGTGATTTACTTTAATTGTGAACCATACCTTCGATTTTTTCCACATCCGATCCCTCGGAGGAAGATTCCGTGTCCGTGGGACACTTTGTGTTGTTAATGATTGAGTGTAGCCGCTTGGTAGAGATGCCGAGCAGTTCGTCCAGACAACGCTCCTTGATTATGTCGTTGGACTTACCCTCCAGGAAGTCCGGAAGGAGGTACTTGATTTCTTTCGGCTTGACACAGGAAAACACCTGCCGGATAAGCTCCAGCCGGTCGTCGACGAACGCACTCAGCGGTTTCAACTCTTCCGGTTCCTGCTTAATGTCGACGGTAGCTTTGGCCTCGGTGGTTTCCGTCGCTTTTTTCACTTTCTTCTTTTGGGTAGGCATTTTCACCGAGGTTTTTGTTTTATTAAAGATTTAGGAGTATTGTTTTCTACACGATTCCGGATGCTTGAAGGTATATCATGCAACCGGTGGACATGTGAACAACTACTGTGGAATTTTCTGGTTAATAAATAAAATAGAAGTCACCAAAACTATAAATTGACTCAATCTGCTTATTGTTAATCACTGTAATTATCTTATTTCGGTAAAACTCTTCTTTGCAAAAGTCTTTGCCGAATTTTGTAAACAAACTGCGTGACTTGATAAATGACAGAAACGAAACAGACAGGCTGGGCCAACATGAATGGCGTGACCTAAACTGTCAGTTTTTAGGAAGCCATTTGTAAACACTATTTCGACAGCGAGATAAAAAAACATCGCAATTCCGTAGAACTGAAAATTCGAGAAAAATAAATGAATTTATTAAATTGGGGAAGCAAATGAAATGAATAATTCTATTATTCATGTTCAGCAGTTGTCATCTATCTTTGTACATTTTTTATTCTCGATGTTCCAGCCTTTTCAAACCTCAAGTTCATACAGTACGGCACACATTTTATACAGTGCCCACCATGCAGAATTTGATTTTTAAAGATACAAGATATGGTGATAATGAAAAAAAAAAGATTTATACAATTACAATTATGTCTGCGTTTCTTGATAAAAAGTTGAGTCCATTTTCGAAAAAAAATTCGAAATAAACGAAGATCATAAGAAGTGTGGTATGCAAACCAATGTGTTGTATAATTTGTGTTTTTTTTCGATGAAATAAAAATAAAAATGACACTAGAAATAAAAATTTTTATTGTGCATCTGCTTTTATTTTAATACCTACTGTACATCGAACGGAGTCTGCGGAATTTGAATCTTTTCTCTTTCTCTCGCTTTCCATCTCTCCCGCTTTACCTCTCTCGTACAGCATACTTTGCTGGCAGCTTTTCCAGCTAGCGGATGCGTTTGATGCAGCTCGTGCGCTTTTCGGCAAGCGTTTTCCCTACGCTGCGTGTGCAAAAGCAAGCTTTTCGGACGTTCGGAAAAACTGGTTAGTCGAGTATTCGCATCGGTCGCGTACGGTCGTGCCCAACCAGCGGGACTATTTACCGATTACGCAGTCGAGTGTTGTTGCTTGCGGTGTGTGCGCGCGTCTTCCACCAACTTCCTGTGTGCGTGGTGTGCGTGTGGTTATTTTGTTGTTGTTGTTGTTGTTGTTGTTGCAATCGATTGTTCCACGGGGTGAGTTTCGCGTGTTTATGGGCCTTCCCAACCACCCATCCCGGATTCCGGTTCGCCGTGAAGCAGTAGCAGCGTGGCGGTGCGAACTAGCCACTGGCGAGCCCACTTCAGTCAGTGTAGGTGCAAGTGAAGCATGGTATGCAAATTGAAATTAATTGCAAAATCAAAATACCCAGCCAAAACACCGAACCCGGTAGAAAGCCCAGCAGTGTAGGGTGGCCTGTGTGTTAGTATCCTGACGGGTCGATCTACCCTTTTCCTTACCGTACCGTGACCGGAAATCGATTTCGGGGTGGTCAATTTCGAAAAAAAAATACACAGATGCACCTTGCCCTTCGTCAGATTTCCCATTCGCAGTGTAGTGAAGGTGAATTTGTGCAAATGTCGGTACGGGATGGATGCGTGAAGTACCTGTATTGAAAGCATCAGTGGCGTGTTTGGATGTGTATGTGTGTATGTGTGTGTGTGAATCGTGTGTACAAATGAGTTTGGCCCGGTTGTACACAAAAGCGTAAAACGCGTAACGAAACCACAGCCAGCGGGTGCTACGACGAGCCCCAGCTAGATTTCAACGGAGGCGCTGGTGCCCATCGAAAGCGGTCGAACACAGCCGAAAAGCAACCCGTGCGCTCAAAAATTCTCCACTGATAGCCTCCGAAGCTGTAGCGGAGGACCTGTGAAAGCAAAAAAAAAGGCCGAAACACCGGAACAGAAACAGGTAAATTGAGTCAAGGGATGAAATGAGAACGAAAAATATGCTTCCCGATCGATTGCGTTCCAGCTCAGAGGAGCAAAAAAAGGATCAATGGGCATGTTAGAAGAGTGTGCAGCAAAAAGAGAGAGAGAGAAAAAGCAACGTGAAGAGCGAAAGAAGTAGAGCGAAACGAGATCTTTCGTGCTCTTTTCACCCTTGCGCATGCTATTCTTTTTATTGCCATCCCCATTTGCAACGGGTTCCTCGTCGGTGTTGAAAAAAAGGGCTCGAACAAGCGTGAAATATTGAATGTGTGGGACACGGGAATTGGCAGTGTCCGCGAGAAAATGTACGAAGCTGAAAAAAACTACTGCCTCGTTTGTATACGTGTATGTGCTGAGATGCATTATGTATCTAGCGTTGGGGTTTTTTCCCTTCTGGGGCCGCTTCTAAACGTCGCACCGCAGCCACATGCGGGGGAATGCATGCGGAGCCTGATTCATCGCAATTCAACGCGTATGCCGTTTTCGTTTGCCAGTGTTTAGGGGTGTGCGTGTTTAGGCTTCTACGCTGGACGGGCTGCCGTGTGCGCGTGTGCGTGAAACGTCAATGCTTGCTGAGGTTTGGTGATAAGATAAAAAAGTGTGTAAAAAGCTACTAAAGTTCCGTTCCCCGTATTGATGCCGCCTAGCAATTCTTGCGGGAGAACAACATCAAACAAAACCAAAAAAAAAACAACAATCTGTTTTTTATGCCCATCGTTCTGACAGTAATCTGACACAGACCCAGATTCGAGTGTGTACACGCTATATAATGTTCATCATTACCACCTTCATGAATGATTTGATTCATTCATGCGGTACCGCACCATTCGCATTTACCATTGCAAGTGCAAATCATAATGGCATGCTTTGATCGTCCCATTCAGCATGTCAACATGTAGCAACCGCTTTGAAACAACAAACATAAGTTTGCTTTCTTCGAGTCGATTTCTGTACCAAAAAGAAGGCTCGGTCCGTGTCGGCTTGGGCTCATCTTGAATGAGTTTCACTTTCACAACTATACATGTTCTACATGAATGCGCACCTGCGTACTTGACCGATGAATTCCGTTCCGATAGTGTATGTTTATAAATGTGCGGTTTTGCCCTCTTTTTACCGCATCCGATCATGGAAAGCTGTGGGAGCGTTTTTGCTTCCCCGTTTTTCTCTTTCACACTCACGCACCTTCCCACAACGCTAATGGTTCGCCTCAGCCTCAAATCATGCCTGTAACTGGAAGGCGTTAGAAGACATTCGATCCGTCACACATATAGCGAGGCATATGCATGTGAAAAGGCTCGTTTGTTTCCAAATTCCAACCACCGGACCCGGCGGCTCCAATGTTTCGTTGGTGGAACCAGTTTTTCTTCCAACACTCCGGTCCCACCTCCATACGCACCGTGACAGTTTGTCGACTGATCTTGCTGGGTTTCTTTCACCACGATTTGCTTACTCAAACTCTTCCCCCTTTTCCGTACAAAACCCGCTCAACTCGGAACACGTTGAACAATAGCTTACGATTCTTAGCCCTTTGGGGGTTGTTTTGCCTAGCCAGCGTACCGAAGGAACTGCACTCTTAGCTGGTTGACGCATAAAAGCGTCAATTCTTTCTGACACACTTCCAATGTTTTATGTTACGAACGTCGAAGAAGCAATCAAAGTTCTACATAAAAAAGTAACCCTCCTCGGACAAGTGTCTGAAAGATCTGAGCCAAAAATGCCCCAAAAAACAGGAAGAAGATACTTATGCTTCTCTATTCCAGCACCTCCAGGGGAGGTTTTTTTTTTTGGTGTAGTTCTTCCCCGTGTCATGTCTGCTACGTTGCCGGACAAGTGTGCACTTGACTGGCTGTTGTATTGTTGTTACCCCTCGAGGACTGATGAAGAAGGATGGCGCTCTTGCCTTCAGAAACAGACGGGAGTAAGTTGCTTTCCCCAATGCCGAACACGCACAACTATTGCCTAGTCAATCCGCTTATGTTTCATTCCGAAGGCCCTTCACAGCAGCAAGTGCTTAAGGGTTAAGATCTATCGGTACCAAAACGCTGTGAGCTAGGTTCTTATTCTTCAAGGAAAAAGCAAAACGATATAAGCAATCGAATTCTAACGTCTTATGGGATGATTTGTGACGTAGAGCTTAGCTTTGGGGAACAGCTTTAAGATGTTATTTTTCTGGAAATCATTATTTATTGTAGATGTAATAATAGAATTCTCGAGGGACCCTCTGGGTCACCGTCGATTGTCCCTACCAGTACGCTCCGATTCAGGACAGGATTACGAAAGTCCGGACATTCTTTGGCGCCCATAACCCCATGATTGTTGTGTGCCGTCTGCTCAACACAGTCGGTATTGAGTACGAATCTGCCATCTCAGCTGCGCAATTGCTGTCACGTTTCAGAGCCCATCGTGTCTCTAACTCTGGCCTGTAATGTTTTTTTATATGTCTAATATCAAAATAGTAAAAATCACGAGGCCTTTCAGTGTCGAGTGGGCTATGCAGACCATTTTTAATAATTAATAAATAAGCCTAACAACCTTTGTATGTATCACTCTTTTTATATCTCTTATCCTCCCCAACCTTGTACGGATCTTGGAGTCGTGACTTAAATATTTAAATCATCAAACGATAGCCAGTCATTAGACAGGCTATTATTATTAAGATTTTGTCTCTGAACGACATATACTACATAATTGTGTGTAATTTCAGAGATTGGACATACTGCAAGCTAGAAATTTATATGGACGTCAATTCAATTAACCACCAACTATCAAATATTAAATAACTCGTAAAGAAGGGCCAGATCTCCCTACTTTTGGTGTAGCCACCCGTTCGGCCATATAATGGCTTACTAGACTTATTGATACCTTGTAGTTGGAAAGTCAGTCCTCACTACGGGGGAACGGTCCGGATGGGATTCGATGGTCAATGGCCAGGTCTTAAAGCTTAGAATGAAAACCCTAAACCTCAGCAAAGTCTAAGACATAATTAAAATTAGTTGGGAAACGTTAATTTCTTCAAGAGTGCGGAATAAATAAAAACAAACAGGTTTAATTGTACTTTGTATTTACCTTTTCCAACTTTTCGAATAAATAATTAGTCCTTGTTTAAGGTAATCGATCAAGAAGACACACACCACACGAATTACATATTAGGCTGAACACTAAAGTATCGAAATAGAGGACGGACCTAACAGTAAAATAATATTAAATGGAATAAAGAACAATTGAGTGAAACACTCATCTGTCCCAATCGATCGACAAGATGGAAGCCTCAGCGTTCAGAGAAAAATAACGTAAACAAACAAACCGAATCATCCTGACCTTGCTGCCACTATCACATCTTAATCAACTGTAGAAGTCAGAAAAGTCAAATCAACCTGTATGGAACCGACCCACAGCCATTACCTGCTCACTATCCGAACAAGTTTCGTTCGTTTGACTCACAAATGAAGTTTCAAATAATCGATCGTCAGATGAAATCGTGAATTCGAGTTCCGATTGAACATTTCCACCACCTGCCCATCCACCATCCGACCCAAATGGGTTGGGGAGGAATAAAATTCTCCACATTTCAGTTAAGATTCCGTCCACAATAAAGGTTGTGAAACATCCCAGTATGGGTTGTTCATGCATGTTTCACCACACCGGAATGGCAAATATTTAACTAAAGCCAGGTTAACCAGTTGCAACGGTGGTGTGTGTGTGTGGGCTCTGGGAGAAGAGAGATCGTTGTGCAAACAGCAGCCCTCCCTAACACAATGACGTTTGCCAACAAGGGTGGCTTTAAACTTAATTACTTATTTGTTATCTCCACAACATAGTGTGGGGAATGTTTTTTTGAACTTGTTGCCATCACAATTGTACACAACAAGATTTTAATCTATTGCTTTTTTATAGATGTTTTAATTTTGTGTTTAAGAATGCTTAAAATTCAATTGCATTTATGTTGAAGTATTGTAATAAAAATCTTTTACTAAACGCAGATTCTTACGCTTTTAAATTGGCGATATACATTAGTAAGGCACTTTTTTGTAGTATTCGTCCTAAATCATATTCCAAGAAGAATCGTTCCTACGAATCTTGATCAATGAATCTTTAAAATCGTGAGTCGACTCTAAAAAGATTAATGAATTCCCCGATTTAATTAATCCCCAAACATTCTATAATCTTAAGTGATTTAGAATCCTCTTAAGACTCAATAAACTTCAGACATTCAAGAATCAACCAAGATTTTGGATTTTACGAATTTTATGATGTTTTATTAACCGTAGTACTATTATTTTCGGTTGTGGATCTTAGACATTGGATTAACCACTTTACGAATCTCATGTGTCTTTGATGATTCATCAGTAATGAGTTCCAATGCCATTAGCTCGATTTAAAGCTTGATTTAGATTCATCAATCTCAATAAAAAGAATCAAATTTCACCCCTACTATTTTGTACATCAAACACACTTTTTCCTGTTGTTGATCATACAATATTGAAAACTGAAGTCTAGAAGAAGTAAGAGATTATGAGGCCCTTTCTGTCCATGTAAAATTGTAACCTGTATTGCGTTACCATTACCTACACAGCTGTAAACATAAACCTTCCTTTTCGTCGAAATCTGTCCAAGAGGACCGATGCCTTTCGATCTGCTCTGGATTGAGAATTCATCAGAAGGTGTACAGAAAATCGATCGCAACCCTGGTTTTAGGCGTTACAACCCACAAAAGCAATGGACTACAACATTGGAATCTGCCCATTGTACCACTTCCCATGGTCGAAACATTATCCTGTGGTGAAGGTGGTTTAATGATCCGTTCCTTCAAGGTGTTGTTTGTGTGGAAGTTCACAAGGCCTGCGTCTAATCAAAACCTTTTTCAAGGTAAGCAGGAAGCTACAGCTCTATTGGAGTGGAACTAGAACAAAAAATCCCCTTCCAAAACCCCAAAATAGTTTTGCTAAATATTTAAACTTCTTTGTGATCCCACTCATCTCCACAGTCCCAACAGAGACACCTATAAAATGAGGAGCCCAGATTTCCGATAAAGATACTGTAAAGGTGCGTATATGTGTGCCTGTTCTTTTCCAAAGGATAAAGGAAAAATCCCCCCGAGAGATGGATGCTGGTGACATCGGTTGATTAGTTGACTTAACCTTCGACAGAAAAGAAAAAAAAAACATTACACTCGATGGTCACAGCAGCAAAAGTGAGCAACGAGGCTATTCCTTTTGTTGTGGTAGCCTTGGATCTCATCACCCACCGCACACGCACACGACGGCAATCAACGTTTATCTCGTAGAGCGTATGACACACCACGGCACACACGGGGATGCACACGGTGTTGACGTTTCAATAATGCCCCAGGAGGGGTTGTGCTGTCGGAGCGTGTATTATCCTTTTCCCATGATGTATCACGGGGAAGCAACATGTACGTACGCGTGCAGGTACACATCCCGCTCATATCCCCCAAATGGGATGGATATGTTGATCGTGGATGGTACACAAAACTGTTCTTGTTCAAAAATCGCCTTTGGCGGATACTGTTTTCACTCCGGTGCTCTATCGCTCAGTCGTTTATTCCTCCTCAATTCACGCGCATACCGCGGGGTAGGTTCAGCCACACAGGTTGAAACATACCACCGCTTCAAACGCTATTACGACGGTCCATGGTCGTACTTTGATGCAAAGAAAAAAGTGGAACAGTACAACACAAAAAAAAGGCCGATGACCTATTTCTGGTTGTTGGCAGAATTGCATAATGTTTTCAGGACTGTTTAAAAATGCCTGCCAGAAGAGGCTTTCTTTTGATGCGTAAAACATAACAACCCGGAGAGAAGTGCTCAAACAACGCTGCCAGCCACTTGAAGATAAATGCTGCCAAAGCTATGGGTTGTTATGTGTTGCGCCTTTTCTTCCGGATGCTGAACGCGTGTGCCACATCCGATAGGGTTGTTGGTTGCGTTTGCTAAAAGAATACGGTGACGAGCGTATTGTACAGTTTGGCGCATGGGATGTATGAAACAATAGCAGTGGTGTTGTTTAATCTGTACGGTATGTGTTTTGCTTGTATTATTCTAAGCGCAAGTGACACTGCCACCGCTGCCTTCACTGTCTTTGATAACAGCAAGTCCTTGGCTCTGCAGTGTGCGGAATGAAGAAGCGTAATATTGTGCCTGATTGTTGTCATGCTCTTAAGAAACTTTTATTTTATTGCATAACTTTTTTAGCTTTCTTTTAAAGCCAAAAACTTTTTACACTCTTTCACAATCTTTCGCAACTCTTAAAGAACGGCCCAAAGGATTTCCTTTATATTTGAGTGCTTGAAAGTGCTTCATTTAATTATTTATGAATTGTCTTTGCCTGGCCCATGATAACAAAAAAGTACCATTTATTTAAATTTATATTAGTTTATTTTTGTTTTATATTTCGATTATGAATTAATTGAGCATCTTAAACGGAAGCGGAATGAGAGCAGTGAGAGGTGAAAACGAAATTACAAAAGAACGACGTCTATGGAAAATTCATGGAAGAGCTAAGCAATGTCGGTGCATCTGTATACTCTAACCAGAGGGAAGTAACACATATAGACTGGGCTTGGGAGACGACAGCTGGACAAATAATTAATCAGGTATGCAGAGAATCTAGCTAGAATTTTGCGAATCACAAACTTGCTCGATGTGGAATGGAGCAGTAGGGGCCACAGGTTAAGGAGCATTACTCAGACTGTGACTCCACTATCCAACGAAGGAAGCCACGAGCGATCTGTTTAATATTACCCAGCCTTCTCCAGCTCCCGATGGCCACAGAATCGACACGAAGGTGAAGCCACTGGCAATCCAAACACCAATGTTCTTGATCATTGAAACGCCTGGACTTTGATCTGAGTTATCTTATATAGTTATCACGAATACGAGTGAAAGGTATAATTGTCCACTGATTATGATAAAAAGATAAATCTAATTATTGACACACTACGAGGAGACACCATCAGGTTTAGCGAGACTATCTACTGTTGGAGATGAGATTGGTGAAAGAAGATTTATCACAGCTCATAATACAACCAGACGAATCTAGACCTAGGAAACAGCGTGGAACCAACTATATGACCTTGTTTCCTAGTTTACAAAGTTTCTCTTTAAGTTAAGGATGAAGAATAAAGTCACTCGTGAACTTGAAATCCTTAAAATTCCTTTCGGCATGAGAAATTAGCTCAATCTGACACGAAACGAACGACAAAATCGATATGAGGTGGAAAAAGGTGAAAAGTATTTTGGGCAATCCCGTGTTGTTGAGGAATCACAATCTGGAATATTCCCATTTTCAGTATCAACAACACAGTCAGGCTTGTCTACCCACTGAGGGAATACAAGAACACAATTGTAAAGATTTAACACTAGGTTTATGGAACCCGTCATTTCGACGAATTGTTAGGTTTGAAATAATCACAGAAAAAAATGTTTAATTAATCATTTCTTGTTTTGACTGCTGCTTTCTTTAAGTAAATTCGTGATTTCATATACCTTAATGTATATACCTTCACTTT
>KB663832.1:14797422-14825353 GCA_000349025.1 Anopheles minimus | reverse complement strand
TTCAAAAACCCGTGCGCTCGGAGACATTTCAAGGTGTCTCATTTTCGCTGGGAGCCACTGTATATGTTGTTCTTTAAAAACAAATGCGTATTGTATCTCCCTCAAACACGCATATCATGCATTTTGAAGTGTCCTCATTAACATGAGCAAATATGTAAATAAACTATTTTATCATAGCTGATTGAGAACATCAGACACGATTCAAATTAGGTTTTTTTTATTGTGATTTGAACGTTTCAATTTTGTTGAAGAGATTGTTGGTAAATTAAAACATGCATTCAAATTTATGCCAACAATCATCACCATTTATGCGAATTAATTACAATTGAAACTTGCTCGGTTATGTGCTGGAGATTGGTACCTTCCAGGAGGTACTGTGTCACTCAACCCTCCACCGGATCCTAATCCAATATCCCGTACACAGTCACTTGATCGTGTCGGGTTTTGGGGCGATTTCTTCGGATCGGCTTTTCCAGTCAGTCGAACCGATAATGTCGAAAACTCCGGAGAGGTCGTCACGCATAATGGATAGATAAAAATTAATGTTACACTTGACGGCACTTCACGGACCCTTCAGCTGTAAGGCGAGTGTGTTATGTTCGCTTCCATGTGCGGGGTACGCACGCCAACAAAGATCTTGGCCGCTCAGACTCCTACAGTTACCTCGAACAATCGTTCGTTTTTTCGGTACCGGTAGCAGTACGGAGCGGAGCAAACGAAGTCTCGGGAGAATTTGATTTTTCACATCATTGGACCGTTCTGGTTTTGTGCGGGCCTTGTTGAAGACGTTACAGTACGTGCTTTATCTGCCGCATGATGTTAATGGTGATGTAGGAAATGGGAAAGAGTAGAGCAGATAATTCCATCCGGGTGTATTTTTAGATGCAAATTTTGTTTCCCATTTTCGCAGAAAACACCATAGCTATGCTATGTAGTTTGTCAGCATGTTAGTAAGTAATCGATCGATCAGGGTTGGATCTTCAGTAAAGCTCTTGGTTTTCCTTAGTTATTGTTTTCGTACCTTGTTCAAACATCCCGTAACTATCGAAACAACCGAACATATGCGTTATGTTTATCGCCATGTTCGGGACCCGTGGGTAGCCAATGACATGTATCATCGACAAGTCATTCCAGTTGGTCGTAAACCACGCCAAACATCCGGTGAGCATTTCGCTACTGCAGCAACGAAATCACACATGCCCCGTAATAGGTCAGATGACAATGGCATGACCATGCCAAAACGGTTCCTTCCCTCATTCCGGTGGCTAGGATGCGGCCAGACACACCAGACGATGATTCGTGAATATTTCATCAAATTGGCTGTAGCCGCGTGTCTGATTGCTTCTCATTTGCACTGTCCATTTGGGATCCCCACCCTTCGTAAGCCGAGCCGATCGGGGGATGCCCAAAACTTGCTCGCCACTCATATCTCTGTTTGCTCAATGGAGAATCTACACTATGGGGTTTGAAAGTTGAAATGTTTGCCACCGCGATTGCGTTTGAATAAATTGCTTGGCTACCGTCCAAATCATTGCGAAAAAAGGCCATTGACCTCTAGGAGAAATGCATATGTTTGATTGTTTATGGCACACAACATTATAGCGCCGATGATCCTTCCGATCTGAGGACAATCTTCCGACTGATGCTCATTACCAGTGTTTCAGCTAATGAAATGTATTCAATTTAATCTCCTTTTGCTTACATTCTTGCTTGAACGTTTCGCAT
Source organism: Anopheles minimus (assembly GCA_000349025.1). Classification (NCBI taxonomy): domain Eukaryota; kingdom Metazoa; phylum Arthropoda; class Insecta; order Diptera; family Culicidae; genus Anopheles; species Anopheles minimus. Next base: position 14,823,628 of record KB663832.1, on the reverse strand, counting down.
ATAGTCATTTTTTCGTGAAGATCATATTGGATGACTCAGTGGGGTAGGGGTAACGCAGCCGGTTACTTAGACGTCAATTCCCCAAGAGTGACTATCATGCCTAAGGATATCTGAAAGTCAAGCAAAAACCAAAAATTCAAGCCTTGACCTCCGGCATTCTATGAGATACATTCTATGAGATAGTGATTTACTCTTTTACGGTTCAGTTTACTGTCACAGGAATCCTATAGCGTGAGCGAGTTGAAACGAGAAAGAGTAATACAAAGAGTCATAAAATATCTTTGCGATGAGTTGCACTGTAAATTCATTAAAGAGTTCAACTCACTCGCCTGCTCTTACTCAGTGTGCCACTTCTTTTTTTTATAAAAACTTTATTTAGAGCGATTTTAAACACTAGTTAACATAATCGTGTGCGGGGATACATGAAAGGATGACGTACAGAGTTTAAAATGATCATTCAAGGAAGGTTATATCAATCACAGTACTGTTGTTTCCAACAATATGTCCTCTTACTTAAGTTAATATTAAATAAAACAGGTAAGAGGAGGGATTGGAAGTTAAGGGTGTAGTCAGGAACGATGGCTGCAATTTTCTGCATCAGTATGCTCCAAGCATAAGAAACCGTAGAGCACTTAGCAAATTTGTGCTCCAGGCTCTCAACTTGGCCGCATACTAAGCAGGTCGCGGATGCACGATCCATCCTCTGCAATACTGTATATCAGGGAATATTCTACCTGATACCTGCAACTTCATGTATGCAGACGACATAGTGGCGAATCCAACGATAAGCGGAGTGGGACCAAAGGCCTCATTGGCTAAGGGATTCCGAAGAAGGAAAGAATTGGTTTTAAGTTACCAGTTACGAAATTATTTGAAGTTTGGACCCGGCTGTGAAAGTGAACCAAACCTCAATTCGTAATCATTGGAATTTTGAGGGATTCAAACAATTGTGACTGAAGTACTGATTACTAGTGATAGGGCCCCAACTTTCATTTCACCTCCAGTGAGCTTGATCAGCTACTGTGACGAAATCATATTGTTCATTTTGTCTGTTCAAGTCTGCAAAATGTGACGATGGTGCAAGGTAAATTCCTTACGAACTCGATCAAGTGCAAGACTATATAGACGAGACCACCAGTATGTGTGACCTAAGAATGATAAGACCACAGAGCTAGATTTTAAACTTCAATATTTTGATGTACTTGGTCGAGTAAATAGAACAAATGTTCTGTGAACTTGTTCGATTAGTGTTATAATAAAGCTTAGTGGTTTTACTGTCCACACCGACTATTGGTTTGGGAAAACTTAAGACAGCCCAACAAAATTTCTTGATACGCTATTCAACGGTTTAATTTGCGAGATAGAGGCTTCTACCAACTGCTGTGTCTAGGAATCAAACTAGAAAATTGCATACTGACGGAGAATGAAAAAGAATTAAACATTTCTAATGAGTAAGTTGTTTAACTGTTTAAAGTGTGATTTGACTCATGTATCATATCGATTTTCAAAGAGTCATTTGACTCCTAAAAGTGTCATTTGACTCTGTGGCGACCTTCCACTCACACATAGTGTTATTTAACTCATGAAAGAATCATTTGACACAAATCTCACTTGAGCCAGAACGGTTTTCTCACTCATAGCAGTTTTTACCATGCGTGAACCAAAACACTTGTTCCAAACATAGGAGTGCATATAGGAATGTGTTGCTTGCTGGATCGGATATTGTAATAGGAAATGGGCAAATAATATAAATTCGAACGATAATTTATAAGATGAAGTTGCGAACAAAATAATGATGAACTCTCAGTGAGATGCACCTTGTCATTCAGAATGTAGAATAAGCAGATATAGAATAAATTTCCTTGCGAGTGTAACAATTCTCGAATGGTTAAAAATAAAAAAATAACTTCATTTTACTCTAAAGCGACTAAACATAATGGCATAACTTGTTATAAATATAGTAAAGTGTATGCATACAATTTGAAACAAACAAACTCTGGCCACCAGTTTCATTTGCAAATGCAAAATAAAGCATTTCATTTCAAACCTTCAACTAGCGATGAATTGCTTTCGCTTTCGCCGTACATTGGCGATTAGCATAAAAGCCCGTCAAAATGGTTCCGCTGGTTACGGAAAATAATCCTCATTTTCATGAATTATTTGTCGTTTGGTTGGTGTTATGATGCAAGAAAGGGGAATAAAAAAAAGCGCTCGAAACGAAAGGAGCGAACATTCCCCACATCCGTGCACGTTGCCAAAGGTGCGAAGGAAGCAAACTAACTCCATTACTCTTCATAATCCCGCTTCTGCTAAGCATGTATACGTATACGTGTGGGAAGGGGATGGGGCTGGCAAAAACACTAACCAACCTTGGTATGTTTTTTTCCACTCTTCTGTCTTTTTGTAGCTTCATTATGAAAAAAAGGCTCTCCATCCTATCACCATTTGTAAGCGAGATGAATAATGTACACCTTCTTTTTTTAAATGCGAAATCTACGACATTTGGGAGCACCAGACGGGGGTAGACGCAGGGATGGGTGGTGCTTTTCGCTGCTGTGAAAGCTTTTCATTCCGTCCCCAAAGAAACACTTCACCACCTTTTATGCTGGGTCTGGTTTATCCTTCTGGGTACTCTTTCGGGGTCTGTAGATGTGACACCGCCCAGAGACGATCCCATAGAGCATTGCGGAGCAAGGAATGTAGTGTTTGGGAAGGGCTTAAACGTGACAAACACTATCCAATGCTTGGCAGTAATTCTCCCATTATGGTTCAGTCTACCATTGCGCAGTATGACGCGTACGCATATGAACGATAGATCTCGGAGAGAACTGGGGGTACCTGGGGAGTGTGAATCCTGTTATCTGCATCAGCAGTACTAATGAAACAACTCACAATATTCCAATTATGGTTAATAGTGCTAGAAAGCTCGTTTTAAGCGCAGAACTTCAGACATATCTAATTCACCTTGAAGGCTAGTACACAGCTGTGTCCAAAGTCCTAGTGGTGTCGCACATGAAGTTGTCCACTGGCTTCAGCACATTTTAAAATCAATTTCCATTGTATGACAGGCGCAAATGTCTCACTTAGCTGGTTATTATTTCTTTCTCCAGTGGTACAAAGTACAGATGAGGAGTCGCTTGTAGTTGTTTAACATTTTGAATGTTGCTCTTCGTCTAAAATGTCCTCTATGTCCAAACCTGCTTAAACTTCGCCGTTACTTATAGCTAAACATGCACCTTTTTGGTGATGCATAAGAACATTAAAATAATTTCTACATATTGTTTCATTGTTGCTGGGGACAATAAGGACAATTATGTCCGGTCACCAACAGCGAAGAATCCGTACCGAAATAGGCGAGGCTTTGGTATGTGGTCGACGTCGATGCACCGCACCGTCCCACGGGTGGCAGTGAAACTCTACTCACATCTGGACGAACCGCATTAACTACTACATCAGGTGACTCAAAGTGACTAGCAGTGTGGCTGGAAGCAGGACGTCATGCTATTGCCACTAAGTAGTACGCGCGTGACGATAAGACGTAACCTTTAAGGAGATAAAACGTCTATTCTATCCTTTTCCAAAGCAATACTCTAACTGTGTAACCTGGGAATGTTTAGCGAACCCTCATGGAGATTCTAGTCAGTAAAAGCCTGTCAGTATCTACGTTCATGGGTTTCTGATAACAGATTTTGCTCCACGAAAAACAGATATTTTAACTCGGTTAAGCTCAAGTTGAAAAGCACTCTAGAAGAACTAAATCAATTTTCAAACAAGTACCAACTTGTGATATTAAACTTCCAACAATCTTCAATGGATTTTGTTTTGTTATTGTATGACGACCTGGCCGTATTAGAAATCTTGAATGGATTTAACGACGAAAATAAAGGGGAGATCCAAACTTCAACGCTATTTGTGACCTCCAAGTAAAGAATATGAAGACTCGATGGTTTTTACGATTTTTAGCTTCAACGGGAAAATTATCCAGAAGAGTACCTTTGAGATTCGTCTATTGCAACTACTGTCTGATCAGCCACTGTGTACTCTACTACCTGCGATCAGTATACAGTTGGCTAATGGGAACGCAATTTCAAACCGGTATTGAATGAGGATTTAAATATATTATTTATCATAACAGTTTTAAAACTATTTGTCTATCTTAAAAAAATAGAAATTTTAAAGTAAACATTTTGAAGGACATTTTCGAATGTTCGATATACTTCGAACATTCAAACCGCATATATTTCTACTATTTGGCACTTTGCTTGAAGAAATTTGCCAACCACTGCACTAGACCATTAGACCAAAGCACCCGTTGGAAAAACTGTTCCTCAGTACGATGGGTAAAGTTGTCGTGAATTATTATTATTATCATAATGCACCTCTCAAATCGTGCTAGTGCATCTCGTGTGACCGAGAACACTGCTCTGGCCTCGATCAATACCGGTGGAACACTCCCGCAGAGACACAAACAACACGAACAAATAGGGCTAGGGAAAATATAATCGCAAAGAAAAAAACGGAAATAATGTACCATGAATACTAATAGCTTCTAAAGTACGCTCCGTGCTCAACACTCTCACTGACCTGAATCGAAAATATATTATTAAAGGTCAACCGCATCTGAAGATTTCCAAGGACAGTTTCCTGGGTATTTAAATATCTGGAATCCCAACTAATCATGCCATTCAAATGCTTCAGTTTTGTTAGTGGATAGTTTCATTCTACGCTTTCTAGCGCTCTCGGCAAAATGAAGTGCAAGAGAAGAATATTTCATTATTTTATTGCACTTCAAGTCCGACAGCTAAGAACTCCCAGCTTTTTTTCCAACTGACCTCAATCGAAGAACATGCCACTCTAAAACTTTGCGTGATAAAAGTAGTGGACGGGAGAAAACAAAAAACTTCGTGTTGCTTATGTTTTATGTTTTTCCATAAAATAAAGCAAAATTCTGATGATTGCGTTTTCCCTTTTGGTGCAGTGCGTGATTGCAATGAGTGGTTCTTGGTGCACACGACGTACTCCACCACAGAAAAGGCCCGCAACTCGTTATTAAAACAAACAATCTTCATCTCGAATGCAGTGCAATCGATTACGATTCTACGACACGAACATATGATACACGATTGGATTCTTCCTCTTCTAACACAGACCATCCTTTTTACGGCGCTGTACGGACGGAAGAGTTCGTGCCTTCACTGAATAATTGACGCTAGAACGATAAAATGCCAACAAACTGTCCGGTTCAATACAGTTCGAGGAGTGAGGGAAAAATGGTGAATATCGATCGATCTAAAAACCATGTAAGGAAAAAGAAATACACCACATCCTTTCTCGATTTCGAACACCCTTTGGCTGGCACGCATCTTCAGTGACCGGATAACGACTAGAGGGGTTTCTTCACTGTCCCAAAGTTCCCGAAGGAGCAAGTTTGGCCGTTATCAGCGGTTAGTTTCATTTTCCGTTTCTTTTTTTTTTCGTGCCACTTCCTTGCTTGCGTGTGTGCGCTCCGTAGATGGTACGAGTTTGGTGGATTCCAACTAACGCCTGTCAGAGACTTAGCACGAAAACCTTTGCCCCAGAACTTACTTGGTGGAGGGGGGGGAAGGAGGGGGGAAGAAAGGTTAGAAGGAGGGGGTGAAGAGGAAAAGGAGATCATCCGTACGTCGCAATGGCTTCGGGGAAGGGATTAGACTACTGGAATCGATTAGCCCTAAACGAGTTAGTTACCGGCCTTTACGAATGTGGTAAGGATGAAATTGTCGTTAGTTTTAATCTGGTTCAAATTCACTTAACTTCCCCCGAAGCAAGCGGGACAAACTAAGCTTTTTTCTTAAGAACTGGTTGCCTTTGAACAATCTACTTTTAATTATCGTATTTTGTCTTTTGTTTTTAGGCAAACATTTTGAAGTTTTTAAGTAACACTATTCATTATAGAAGCGGTGAAAATTCTTTTCACTCTCATCAGAAATACTAGGCAGTTCCTCGTCATCTTCACAGGAATTACTGTTTTTTGAGCGATCCATAACATTGGAGCTTTATTGCCATACTCTTTTGCAGTCTGCATAGCTTTTACCTACAAATTTGCTGGGTAAAAAGCACGATTCCTACAGTTGTTGCCGGCAAATTTGGGTTTTAAGGCAGGTATTTTAGGCTCTTCATCAGTACACAAGCCTCTATTTCAGTTTCGATACAAACAATAAGCAATAAGCAATAAGTAATTGAAGTAATAAGAGTTAAATTTTATTCATATAATAAAATAATTAACAAAGAATAAGAAAATCAGCATCATGGTAAGTAAATGATTTTTGAATTACTTTTCTACTTATGTTTGGATGTAAGCATAGTAAATTATATTTCTAATAACAACAATAATAATGTTGCATTTTAATTGTCTTTAATCACATTAAAAAAAGGTAATTCGTTTTGTTTACATACATACTCCTCAAAAATTAGTGAGTAAAGAACAAAAATATGTGACTACGGACCAAAATTTGAGACTTAAAGACAATAATTCATGCATAATGTCAAAAATAGATGCCGTAGAGGCAAAAATTGATGAGCGCTGTCAAAAATTGGTGACTTAGAGGCAATATTTGACGGCAACAACTGTATTTTAAGACGTTTTTGCACGGAAAAGTTATTGAGTGTATCGGCAGGACTGGAGATCGAATTCCATCCGGACCGTTTCTCCGTACACAGGACCTGACTATATCCTGTTGAGGTTAAATTCCAGATGCGGAACCCAGAAATGGCAGACCAAAACCACTTTTGAGTTTTTAGTGGCTTAGATGACGAAGCAAAAAAGTTATTGACAGCATTCAAACTCAATACAGTAGTTAAAATAAATGAAATAAAAATGTTTGTTTAATCCCTTTTAGACCAGTTAATATCTAATGGGAGATTGTGGTTGTAGAAATTCTTACCCCTTCTGTAAGAGGTGTAAGGGACCCTCTTTACGCAAATAGAATGTAATAAACAAAGATTTTTCACGATTTTCCCTGTTTTACGTTAACGTTTAAAAATATGTGTTTTGTTAAAAAAATAACTACACGTGTTGCAAATTCAATAGGTTACAGGAAATATTTTGTTGAACTGAAATTATTTTTTAAAGAATTGCTTTAGATACGCTTGACAGTTGTGCATTCCTAGAGCTGTTTAATGAACTTATAAGATCAAGCGGAACAAACTATTGTAGCAGGAGTATACACTTTTTAAGAAATTCAATGAACTTCATAAATTCGCACCAAGTACTCAAAGTGAGTTTTTCTCACAATATATTATTTTTTCCTGCATTCTCATTTCGAATCCTAAAGCGCCACCAAACGATAATGTATCAAGTGAAATCAGCTTAAATAAATCTTTATCGAAATCGATTTCCGTAAGTACAACAGTGTAACGGCAGAAACGTTACCAGCATGGCCGCCGAACCCAGGGCTAATTTGTTCCGCCAAATTTTTGTCACATTTATCATCGCGCCTACCGCGGCCTGGTATTCGGAGGCGAGCGAGAGTTTCCCATTTTATCGCCATTAATCTATGGGCGGTGTGACCCCCAGGGGTCAGCGCAATGGCGATAGCCACACCGCTGAATCGTTCGCTACGCATTGAAGAATAAATAACGGCACAGAAACATTGTCGTTCATAATCGGTCCTATTCGTTACAAACACACACACTCAAGCTTACGCACAAAACCGTACCCGGAGGCAATCCGTTTCCTGTTGTTACACTATCAGCCACCAGAAACCTCCTGGTCAGACAAGAAAAAAAAGCTGCCTCAACGGGGTTAATACTTTGGGTACTAAGTATTTCGACCGTGGTAGGAAGAATCGAACCGTTGCGTGTGCCTCATGATTTATGTCACATTTTATCTGAAATGAATAACACATGGCCACGTGTTCCGGTTGGTGATGAGAAAGATGTGCCCCTCTTTCCTCTCCTTTCCCGGCCCGTAATCGAGCAGTTTTCGGGTCGGAAGACCTTCCAAACGGTGAAACCGTACAAAATCCTACGCATTCGGTACGCACTGTTCGGAGAAAATGATCGATGGCAATGGTATGCACGCTTACCGGTGGCGGTTGGTTTCGCTTTGCTTGGGAAAATTCAGTTACAGATGAACTCTGGCGCCCACCATCAACCGCCCGGGTAAAACACGATCGAATTTTGATCCTTATCTACAGTGGCAGGTTGGCCGGGCTAGGAGAGAATATCGCACACACGGAGAAATTAGGAAAAGGTCTTTGCGTGCTGCGAAATGTCCTGTCGGTGTCGTTCTACTTACAGCAAAACAGCATTTTCCCATTTTACAAAACATCGGACCCAGTGCCTAGAATGCCTTGAGACGATTTATTTCCTTCTTGCTTCACACGCGTACGTCGAAACGTGTTACAAGAAGCAGCGTCCCCGTCCCAAAAGTGTCGTTATCGAGGACTAGTATTGTCCGTTCGATTTTTTGCATCCAACAGGCGATGGAGGCAACCGTCAGGACAAACAAAAATAAAAAAAAAGGTTCTGTTGCTTGCTGTGCCCGGTTGTTGCCAACGATCCGTACAACGGTGGTAGAATTCGGAATCGGATAAAATGAATGAAATAAGTATACAGTACAGGTCGTAACGTCCATATTGATTCGTAAGCTATTGGGGGAAAACCCGTACCGAAGGGTCGTCCATTTTCCAGCCAGTGGAATTTGCTTTCATTTGCATTCATTACTTATGAGTGCTTTTACTCGTAAATACGATGTCGTTGTGTCTGCTACAATCATCGACACTTTGCAAGCGTTACAACAACGCATTGTAATTAGTGATGGGAAAAATTCCATCTTTTTTTTTTTTGTTCGGAACGGAACGAACTTTGTAGGTTCGTTAAATATGTTTAAATGGGAAATAGAATACAACTTCTTTTACCAGAATTCTAGAGGTTTATTACTTTTATTGTCGAGGGCTGCTATTCAAAAACTGTAGATAGGAAAATAAAAGGAATAGATATCAAGGACGTATTTTTTTCTCGACGGTAATGGCTATATTGTTGCCTCTTCAAGTTTTATCAAATATTGCAAGAGCAATCGTCAAATTATGTGGGATTTATCATGAACAATTTTGTTTTTTTCTCTACTGAATGTACTTACAATATTGTATGAACTGATCCTCTGAGATACCACAATCTCACGATACGCAAAATAGAGATCTAGCACAATCAGTTCATGTACAGTTTTGATATTTTCTGGGAAAACCCTTGATTTTAGACGGCCTTCACGAGATTCAGAGGATTTTGATGGCGCTTCTTCGTCATATTAAGCATTAAATTTCCAAATACAAATTATCGTATATTAAATATCTCCATGAATTATCGAGATTTGTCTATCTCAAAAACGTAGCGTAATAGATTCACTACAAAAGTCTCAAAACTCGATTTCTTAAAAATGACTCGTGAGGTCCTGAGGTCCATAACCTCTAATCGTGATAATTTAATAAATTCTAATAAATTTCACAACCCTTGTGGGCCAAAGCTTTGGATCAAAAATTTCCACAAGATGTATAAAGAAAGATGTGCCGATTCTCCAAAAAAAAAGGATAAAACTGATCACTGCTAAAACCACTAACAGCTGTTTATAACTAAATTTAACAAACAAAATATGCTTAAGCTATTTATACGATAATCTATTCTGTCGTTTGGTGTATATCTGCATAAATTTGATAAAAAATCGTTAAAAAACTAATGAACAATCGTTAGTACTCGCTCTAAAACATTGAGCATTGCTTAGTACTGAGAAAAAAAAACTTCCAGCTTGTGATTTACTTTACTATATTATTCGATTGTTCAATTGAAGGAATGGAACGATCCTTGTAGATCCGGAACTGAACTCCCATCACTAATTGTAATTACACGCTGGGGGCGACTATACCACCGGGTTGTGGTAAAAAGGGGAAAAAGAAGAAAACACCCGAAACAAAAGCCACATAATCCTTTTCTGACACTGACACTCACACACGTAAAAACCCGTCGAACCTACACCAAATTTCCACTAATTGAAACTGACCAGCATAGAATGGACGGAAGGATGAGACGTTTGACGTATCCGATGTGCGTATCCATTCAGAAAGGAACACTGTGCGTTTCGAATTACTAACCAACCCAAGTAGCTCTTTTGGGAAATTTTAAGACCGTCTCGTAGCGAATTTCTGCTTACCTAAAAAAAACCCTCTTGCACAGTCAGTCGCATAATTGCATACATTTTTATGTACCAAAAAAGTGTTTTTTTGCAGATATTTTCCTAAAGAGTATTTTAAGTGTGGCGCACTTTATGTTTAGCGTAGATACGTTGTCCAATGTCTGCAGCAAACGAGACGCTCGGTTCGCCCTCCAGCACGCCAACCATTAAATGTTTGCTACTGGGTGTCTGGGTTGCCTTATTCAACTTCACTTACACTTTCCCAGCAGATGGCTTTACCAGAACGCTGGCAAACCAGCAACCCCGGTTCCTGATATTCTGACTCCAAACTATGCGAAGGAAGGGGAAAAGAAAAATCCCTCCACACAGGGCCAACACGTATTACGAGCGAGCGCTGGTTGCGAAATATTGCGACTCCGAAAATTACCAGCAAAGGCTTCGCCTCCTTTCTGCTCGGTTGGGTGGGTTTTATTCATTCGCTTTGGCGCTTTTGGAACGTAGCATAAATAAAAAAAAACAACGATGGATTCGAAGTAATAGCGGCACCACGCGGGTATTTTTATCATTAAATCAATTAACCCAACGGCGATACTGTAGCTGTGTGCACGTGGTAGACTTAATATCGGACCATCCAAACGTTAATTACAGATGCCTTCCTCCCCAACAAAAAAAAACCCATCAACATCGTTAATGTGGAGATGGTTTTATGGTTGGAATAGCTTCATTTACAAAATAAAAAAACAACCTAAAGCATCACAGCCAAATCCATTGTGCAGCTAATAGTAGAGAATGTGGTTAAATCTTTTGATATAACACGTAAATAAAATGTTTCATTAAAGCAAAATAAAAACATCGCATTTTTTGTGAATATTTAATTCTACTCTTCGATTCCTTGAACTTAAAATTCCTCAAAAAAAAGATGAATTTTATTAATTTTGCGTTTCGAAAACTTGCACATCTTGTGGATGATTGTTTGACATTTACTCTGTCATCTATATGTGTAAAACAATATAAATCAAATGATAAACATCGGTGTAAACAGGAAAATCACAGTTCGTGTTTCTGTTGTCCAAACAAATAAAAATAAACAACAAAAAACACGCACCAGAACCGCTTAACTCACGTCAACGGTAACATTTGGTCACCCCGTTAACGACCATGCGACGGAGTGAAATGGACATGTGAACATAAAATTGTAAATCAGTTGCCCGTTCGAGTTCAAAACAAAATACCATCAAATCAACCACACAACTTCACATACCTCAACACCATCGCGAGAGCCCCCGATCGGGCAATGTTTGCCTAACGGAGCATAAAATTATCGTCGTGAAATCGTGCATCGCCCCTTGTGCATCACCCGCCAACAATTGCACTCGCGATGCACTACACATGTGCTAGTGATGGAGTTTAGCTCACCGTCAGCAGTGCATCAATAGCCGGGACTCGCTCGCTTGATGGACAGCGAGGCTAAATTATCTTGTTGCTAGTCGGTGGTCGGCTTAAATCATGGCAGCTGATAGTAGTGCTGTTAATTCACAGTTATGCATCGGTTGCGCTCTGATGGGCGTCCGACCAAATGGTGGAAATCATCAAGCGGACGTTAAACGATCATCCCCCCTGTTCGGTGATCGATTGGGCATCAGTGAAACCGATCGGTGATAGTGAAAGGTAGTGAAATTAATTTGCACGGGAGTGAAATGAACACAACAGTACATAAAATATGTATGTTATCGTTGAATAAAATGCATTGAGTTGTTTTTTACAAAAAAAAAACAACATTATGCTATAGATTTATTTTCTAAACGATTGGCCACATTATTAAACAATTTGTGTTTCAATATATCGAATATTACAAAAATCCTATCCTTCGGTATCCTTTACTACTCTATACATGACGTTTTTATTTAATTTAAGTCACTATTAAAAAGCATACAAAATGTTCATTTTTAACTTCAAGCAGTATTCAATTGTTCTAAGATTAATTTTATTTTACTTTGAAAATTGGGTTGTTTGTAAAATATTAAATTAAAATATTGGAAATTAAAAGTTCGTTGAGGTTTATGTTCGAAAATATTCTTCAAATTGATAATGTATATGCTTTTTGACAACATCACTGTGTTTTAGATCGCAATCAAAATGTTTAGAATAGTTTATTATCATTTTTCTTTGTTTTGTTTTTGTTCTGACAAGTGTATGTTGATAACAAATTAATACATTTAAACAACTTTTCAACAACAACTATACGATAATTTCTCCAAAAATTTATTAAAAAAAAATTAATAAAAATACGTTAAACCGAAAGTTTCATAGCTTTCTGGACAAAAACTGATAACAGGCTGCAGAGCACAGGAGTTAGAAAAATCTTGGATTGCTCGTCACCTAGTTAACCACCAATAACTGTCCAATAGTCTTTTTAGTGTCTATAGTATCTATAGTGTATATATAGTGTCTATAGTAATAAAGTTGTATAAACACACAAGCCCTAGGATTAGCCGACCATAACAGATTTAGCAGTACTAAAAGTACCTATTGTTTTCAGCAAATCTAATTATTATTATTATTATTTTATTCATAAATTACGGCCAGGCCGTATTGCTTGCAAATCTAATTATATTATTATAGATTTTTTTCATAAAAAATGTTGCCCATCGGTTAAACCTAACATAACTACATGCTAACTATCTTTTACACTAACAAGTACAAAAAAACTCGCATAATTTGCAGCGGGTGTTAGAAAGGTATTAGAAAGAAACATCGAAAGGATGCGATATGAGGTTGGTGAAATAATGTAATGAAAATGAGGGAAGAAACGTTTGAAATAAAGAATGCAGACAAGAAACGGGAGTGTAACTAGTGCGGTGAACTAGCAGGAACAAAGAATTGCGCAATATAGTATAAAGATATATAAGGAAAAGGAGATCGGAAGCATCAGTCTCACTCAATAGAAGACAACAAATAGAGCCTGATTTTCATGCGTCGATACTCCAGAGTGTCCAAGCCAAGAAGCTGTTATTTGGATGAGTAGGAGGAAACATGTAAAGACAATTATAATGGGAAATCTCTTAACTCTTTCGACATGATCAACCCAAATCAGGCAGATCGAACTCCAGAAACGAGAGCTTAGCTTAGTCTATATGAATCTCATTATCGCATAGTAAGGACAAACATATTGTGGAAGTGGATAAAGGATATCAAAAAAAAATTTAGAATTTATTAGATTTTTATCTACAAACAGCAAATAGTTCAAATACATTTACATCTTGTGGCCACATTCGATATTACAATCTCAATCGATGTACCAAATCTATCAGAAATGTTAAAGACTCCTCAACATCTATAATTCTAAAGCGATGTAATTATACTGATATTGAGAAAAATCAGTACAGTACCATTATGGTTTTGGAAACCAACCATACACACATTCCCGTGAGTGGTAATCCAGAGCATCCCAACACCCAATCGAACGAAGGCCATCTCGCTACGCTCAGCATGTTCCAACGCCGGTGGTAATTTAATCCCTTCGACGCGCTGTCGCCATCCGTTAGCTAGGCTAGCTGCCTGTAGTACGCATTGCGGATTGCATCTCCTCCCCGGGTAGCGCGACCATCATCATCCCCCCCCCGCCGAACTTCCCGGCCCGTCTGAGTGCAGGCGAATTTCATAAATCATCCTTCGCCGACATTGTCACCCGTGTGCGAGACTCATTTGACGGGGCAAGCTTGGATATGGTCGAATTGTCGAATAACTCTACTTCCCTAAGCCCAGGTTGCTGGGTGAAACACTATACTGCGGAAACTAATAACCACCGGCATGTGGTGTATAGGATGGCATTATGAGTGTTGGGATGGCACGTAAGTTTACGAGTGCATTGGAACACCTTACCTTCAACTGTTTGCCTGCGATTGTTCGGTGTGCGTCATGGAACCCGTCGTCGACATGGGGATTGCTGACCGCAGACCACAAAACATGGACTAGTAGCAACCGGTTAACAGCAGAAAAGCCCCCGACAAGAAGTAAATGGCCGTGTGCATCTTGTAAAACCGCACGTTAATTAAGCACCGTACCAATGGGAGCTTCTGGTATTGTGTTTCAAGCCAATGATTGACATATCTGTACACACTCTGATTTTTAACCATCATACAGTTTTTTCAATGGAATTTATTCCTCTACAAATGAGGATTATCAGTACTGAACACTGATGGCGGAAAATCTACACGCAAAAGTACTAACTCAAACCTCTTGTCAAACTCCATAAAATCCCAAAAAATCCTTTTCCAATCTGATTCGGCTTCGAAGAAAGCTCCGAGCCCAAAAAAAAAGGTAGCCAAAACATTTGCTGAGTAAATAACCGATTTCAACCGTCTGCAAAAAAGGGGTTTTTCTTTGGGCTTTACGGTGCTTTCATCGCACTACTTTCCAATTACGCACACAAGCGCACCCTTATCATAGCACGATTACACGGGGTTTTGCCCGGAGGACATTTTGACACAAAAGTGCAATGGCGTCTGAAGACGAAAGTTCTGTGGTCAAGTTTGTTGTCCTTTTTTTTCTCGTTTGTTTGTTTGTGTTCAGTGATGTTTGTTACACATTCTTATTCAGCATCTTCCTCTCCGGCAGCAGTATGGCGCCAGATTGTTCGCCAACCCTTTTCACCATTGTGTGTAAGGTGGAAAATTGCGTAGCAGATGAGTCAACGTTATATTATCTGCTGCTGCTTCAGCTGCCTTTTTGTGTATTCCGAAACCACTTTCGCCGGGGGGACGTATTGATCTTTCACCATTCATCAAAACCCTATTAGGGTGTAAAATTAGACACCGTTGGTCAGCAAACAGCACCGCAAGCCAAACTCGAAGCAAAATCAACTGAAAGCACGGATTTAACCTTTTTAACGCTTAATTCGTTGACAAAAGGTTACGAAGAAAGCTAAAGTTTATCAGCAATATTTTTCTTTTTCATTCCCGTAACTCTTCTTTTACGGATTTTGTGAAATGGAACAAAAAGGGGTTTGAAACCCTCAACAGTACCTGATGAAAAACCAAAACACAATTAAACGCGCACCACAAACAAATCCGAAATGTCGATGGTTACGCTCATCAATCATTAGCAATTAATTTGGTTTGTCATCGTAAAAAGCGTTCCCCATCATCACGGACTCTGGCAAACGTCCTTTCAAGTCGGTGCAAAATTAAAATTTACGATCTATTCATCCCAAGTCACTCTATTCCGCCGAAATGGCCATACTTTCCAAACCATGGAAAGGGAGTATCCATTAATTACGTAACGCGTAAACATAAAAGTAAGGATTTTTGACACTCTTCCCGCGATTCTCACAAGAAGGATTGCTGGAAGCACTCCTTACTAATAATTTGTTTAACCACCCTTTCGTCCAAGCAAATAAAAAATTATTAAAAATAGGAATTTTTTATTAGGATTTTTTTAGTTCATCCAGAGTGACGTTAAATACTCGTTGATGCTGAAAATTTGAATTCCATCGTCAATGAATATCAATCTTATAACCTTATTGAATCTATAAATACTCCTGATCGTCAGTTATAACTACCTTCTTTCCTTCGGAGTAATTTATAATATTCAGTTTGACATGGTTTTCTAACATCCACGTCTTGTTCTGTGGCTTAGTTATACAAATTTCATATCCTCAGCAAAGACGAACAATAAATGTCAGCAAAGAATGCTAATCATGTTCAGTAATGTTTTTGGCGATTTGAAGGTTGCATTATCGGTGCAAAGACGATCCTCGGTCTTCATTCTAAACTTATGCCGATAATTTTAAGAAGTAAAATTGTCATGAAGTTCTCGCTCCAGTGTTAAGCACACAGTACATACAGATTAACGCAGTTATCTTACAGTTTACATAATGTCTGCTTTTAACTGTCAAAACTATTACCTTTTCGAAAGAGAATTCTTACAAATGGTAAGGGATGAGTTTTCTAAAGATAAGGGATGAATTTTCTTTCATTTTGTGTAAAAAACACGAGCTCGTGTTTTAAGAGTATGCTACTAAATGTTACGTAAAATAAGTATGAACCACCTTCGCCCAACGTCGTAAATCTTAACGCTAGAAGAAACCCGTTTCCCTATATTGGCGTAACGTAATAAATGGATGATTCCAAAGCGATTGAAAAGCATTTGCCGTCCTGGCATGACAAATACTTGTCCTTCTCGTTTGCGAAAACATTTCTCCGCCGTAGCGTCATAATTGATGGAACGCCATTAGTACACCACAGTACTGGCGTGGGACGGCGGGGGACCGGGTGGGGAACGATTGGGAGCCAAATGTAATCATTTGATGGGCAAATTCCAACCACAGCTCGTAAAATTCCATCACATTCTGGTTAATGTAGCGAGCGGGCAGAAAACGAACAGTTAAAAGCTTCCGTCCGTCTCCTCACCCCAAAGGGGAGCCTCACGGGTGGGGATTGCTTTTCCTTTTTCTTCATAGCATAATGTTCTCCCCCATCATGGGGTGTGTGCACGTGGCAGTAAACCCAACCGTCTCTCACCTCGTGGGGCGCGTTACTGGGAAAGATCAGTTTGACAGTTCTTTTATCATTTGCTTGCGCGAGAATCATTTACTCACATTGCAGCCGGCCAACCGACAAAGGGATCTGCACAGCATTCGAAACACACACACGACAGCGCCAGCGCAATGATTAATCTGACGTTTAATTACAATCCGCGACACCCAACGAAGAAATGTGGATTCCTTTCCGTTTGTTGGAAAAAAAAATGTGAGTGCGAGAATGTGCACAGGGATGAGCGCAACAGAGAGAAAGTGACTGAATAGAACAGCTGCTAGTTTACATTACAATGCCGTCCGATATTTTGCCGACACGGCGTCATCTCTGTGATGCTTCATGCTACGTTTGTTTTTTTTTCCTATTTAAAACTCTGCACCATTTTTATGATCTTTGTTCTTTACTTTTCAGTAAAGTTTTGTAAGGCATCGGTAACACTCCCTGTAGCCACAACAAACGCACGCAAACTGCCTGCTGGTCTGGCGTTTGTGTAGGTCGATGTACTTCACTCCCGGAATCAATCGCCGTAGCCATCGGGAACGACGGTTAAACCAACCTGTGACTGTTACTTACATTTTGTCGACTGCAAAGCAACAGAAACATTCAATCGTTGACCCGGAATGAGATAAACAAACAAAGCCAACCCGAAAGCCTGCACCGTACCGTTCCCTTTGCGTTATCGTTTGCCATCATCGTTGTACGCGTATGCAGCCGACGGTGTATTCAACTGTGTACGTACGAACCGACCATGACATCGCTCTGTCACAGGAACGTTTTGTTCTTTTCTCACTCCTGTTCCCGTACGTGAAGCGCACCTGTAGCTGGCAGGCTTCGATATCGATTCCACTCCATATTTACATGTTCCGATTCATTTGATCTTGTTAAGATACATTGAATTTATGCATGGTTTTTATGCAAAAGAAGGAGAAGAAGACAATCAATTGCATTATACAAAGTGGTACTGATTCTTGACTAAATTCAGGCAAACAGTGGTAAGAGATGGTTAAATGATCAATCTTCGTTACTACATTCTGCAACTGATTGATCTTATCAAGAGCATCAGTAGTGTCATCAATAGTATATTCCGTGACTTCCTGAACTTTTATTATCACCGGGCTCTAGTGGATGAAGGACTCAAACTCTTCGTCCCCTGGATGCTGTTTGCCATGAGTTTCTGGAAGGGTGAGATATTTCTATCGAACAATTTCGATCGATACCAGCTACCCGATGCTAATGGATGGCGATAATGGAAACCAACAGAGATGCTCAGCAGGTATACTGCGGCAAAAAATAATGCTAAAGGACAGCAAGACTCAGTGTGTTACAATGTAAATTTCCTGCACCGATGCAAGAGCAGAACAAAACCCAATAAAACAGATTGGAGCTGAGCAACGTAACTGGGCAGGAGGACCATTAGTTGACCTCAATTTCCGAAAGGAACGTATGCTGTAAGTAGCAGTAAACTTACACACATACACACCCAAACTTGGGATCCTTTTGGGTGGAGGGAAGCGTCCGCACAGGTTATCTGATGATGGAAAGATTAATTGAGCGGTCGTTACAGATTGATGATGGCCAATTCCTGACCAAGGGCAAATGGCGTGACCGTTAGCGAAAATGCGTCGCATGGAAATGACAGGCTTTCATTTTCTCGTTGCTGTCGTGGCTAGGAATTGACGAGGGAGGTTCTATTGATGTCATTTGTTTTGTACATGAAAGTGATGGAACTGGAGAATAAGGCTCTTCAGATGATACTTTTTAGTATAGTAAATATTTGAAAAGTATATAACATAATCTGTTGAATTGATAGCAAAACCTATGAAAATCTGAACATCATACGAAATTAAAAATGATTTAAAGCATGTCTAAGTCAGCTTCACCCAACGTTAATTATATTTCAGTTTGTTCACACCATATCTCTGTGTTAATAATATCTACGAGAAAGACAAAGTATATGCTTGCCATAGACTCCATAGATTCAGTGTGTTACGATGTAAATTTCCTGCACCAATGCAAGAACAGAACAAAACTCAATAAAACTGATTGGAGCTGAGCAACATACTCAGACTCAGAGCGCAATAGAGCTCTCCTGGGACATATGGAACTCATAGTATAAGTACACAGCGACGATCTCGAGGTAGTAGAGGAGTTCTGTTAATTGGAACTATCGTAACTCCGAGTAACTACATACCCAGCGAAATTCGGACGCGCTTTGTTCAGTGGAATTGTGCCTTCTATGGACTCTACAAACTCCATAGATTCAGAAAATTTATCAACTCACAAAATGCACCATATATCGCACACTGATACGTCTGGTAGTCCTGTACGGACACAAATTTTAGACCATGTTGAAGAAGAACGCCAATGCGCTCGTTATCTTCGAACTATCTTTGGCAGTTTGTGCGAGCAGAGATGAGTAATGAACCACGAGCTAGCAAAGCTGTTTGGCAATGCAGATATTCTGCAGGTCGTCATACGTAGATTGGGGCGCATGAGAGGATGTCGAAGGCGTAGAGGAGCACAGTGAGTTCGAAGGGTAGATCAAGAGTCTAATCTGAGGGAAATCCTAGAGCCCACCTCGGGGGCCTCGAAATACGACTTCGGAGATGACTCAAGACTCTGGAAATGGATTGGCACACGGGTCATGTCTCTTAGATGTGCTCTGCAGAGCAGGTCAATAAAGCAGAAGCAGACAATGAGGAAAATTCGATCGGCTGATTTTATATCCTATCTTTGAATATCAGCCTGTGACATTAAAAAATTGGATGCCGATTTCCACCGAAATCGATGACAGGATTTTCTCCAGTTTGATACATATATATATATATATATATATATTTCTTTTGAAAGGTATTTAGACATCCTAAAGGCAGAAATTTACAGCCTAGATACTAAAGTTGTAGCCCAAACTGTTACCTGTCAAGCGAGGGATCGGTTCTCAAAATCGTTTTGCGAATAAAAGTCAATCAGAACTACAAGGTCAGCCAGTCTGAAGTAATAAGAAATGTATTTTTATATTCTTCGTAACTTCATGGAACGTAAACGATATTTTCACGTAATCGGTTAATGTATCTCAATTAGCTGCTTTTTTAAGACTTCTAGGATGGTTTTTAAGTTTTGAAAAGGGTCGTATAAACAACAGCCTTGAAAATATTCCATATCACGTTCGCCGTGTCATCCTATACCAATAGTAACCTGGCATAGAAACACAAACACTTTAACACACCCGTACAACTCCATTTTGCCACGATTCATCGCGGCATCTGTTGCTAATCGTCTCGGTTTCGTGGAAAATATTAAAACACGATACCGTAGAGCGTGCTTTCCACCGTATACTGTGACATTCCACAAAATAGGCAATCTAGCCGAAATGGGAATCCTTTCGGTGAAAAAAACCCCACTTTCGAATACTGCGCGAACTGGCAGCAGTTCACATTCCAGCTGGTCTCCCCCTTCTGCACCAACGATGGCGGGGTGCGATGGATTACTTTTGAACTGCGGTTGTTTGTGCTTATGAAAACGCTCCCCACGATGGGACGAAAAGAAGAGCTTTCCGTAAGGCAAGACCCTACACATCCACGTGCCCGTCTGTGACCGTCACGTGAAGTATGCCGCGCAACATCTTTCCACTGATGGGATTTGCAACAGCAGAAAATGGGATAAAAAATCTAAACAAATGGTAAAAACGTGATAAAACTTTTACGGGTTTGATTGTCTGCGAATTTCAACCACTTTCAGTTACAAACCCCGTAGTCGGTGAGGGCAGAACAGCCAGAAAAAAAGACGATTCTAAAACGTTTAAGAAACAGCACTTTCTAAACCTGTCCATTTGCTGTAGAACGACCCCGACAGTCATGGTTATGTCCCCTTAATTGACCTTATCAGGAGGATCCGGAGGGAAAATGGTTGAAGAAAGGAAAGGTGATAAGCGTTCGAAAATGAGTGGAAAAAAAAGGAGACGAAGCGAACAAATATGCTTTTCTGCCTTGGGGAAAAGTCGAATAAACACGATTTTCCCAAACCGCGGTGAAATGGGGGTGTGTTTGTATTTGGAACAGAGGAACGAAACGAAAAATCTTTACCAACTCCAAACACCTTCCAGCTTAACGGTGGCTGGTGTACAGTAGACCGCCATGCACAAGAACGACGTACAGTAAACTGCGGTAACCTCACTCATTCGTTGTCTCATTGTCGCGTGGCTTAGTAAAAAAAAACACATTATCCCTTCCTCTCATCTCACTCCCCTCTTTTGTACACAGCAGTAGCACAGTTGTTGGGAATTGCGGGTGTGTATGTGTGTGTGATTAGAATTTGGGTGACCAGTTGCCATAGCTTGTGCGAGACTGTCATCACGTCCCCCAGCTTAATTCGAATGTCGCGTGACATTTTCCGCCAAACCGATTGTTTTCACTTCTCATCCCACGTGACCACCTGCCCGTTCGTGTTCCGTTCACTATTGCATGGAAATGGTTTGTGGTAGCTGGGCTGGTGCCAGGCAAAAGCTTATTTTATTACGCCTCCGATTGTTGTAATTGGATGGGTCTATTTTTCCACGGGTACATTTTAACAACATGCCGGAGCGTCGGTTTCGCTTCGTTTCGTTTTCGTGGAGACGGTTCGGTGGTAAATTCTTTCGCAAACAGCAACGCCTAGTCACTGCTTTCCACGTTTCTATCGCCACGAATCATTCTGTATTTTCTTTAGATCCTTCTCGACCGATACGATTAAATGTTGAACCGAACATTCGAAATGTATTCGAAGGGAGGAGAGAGAGAGAGAAAGCAAGCCAGCAAGTATCGATAATGGTGATATGAGATTGGCGAAGAAATGGAAATGGTTTGATAATGTAAAGCACATCTTTTCACGGCTCAATGGAGACGGAACAAAAGGGCGTGCAATAGAAACCACCGTCCGTGTCAACAGCAATCGATGCAAAGAAAATAAATCCTTGCGAGTCCGTTTGCTGAATTAAAAGCAAAAGGGCTTTAAATTATATATTTTATCAATCGTTTACTCCGAGTGTTAAACGGTTGTACACTTTAATTTTAGCTTTTCAAATAATTTACCAGGTACCAGGCGCCTCCATTTAAGTTGCACATTGTGTTTTATTTTGAAGACGAAAAAATGAGTACGAGAGAAAAAGTAGAATCGAAAACCGCTTGCAAGGATTGGATATAAATACATTTTTAACAAATGAATTAAATCAATTCTTAAAAAACTTCAAACAAAACATAAAAAACACAATGTTTTGTCTATCCTTTACTCAACATTTGGTACAGTTGCGTACTTATTGTTGAAGCTTTTCAAATAATTCTCCAGCTACCAGGCGCCTCCATTGATATTGCATGTTGAACTTTATTTTGAGGACTGAAACCAAATGAGTTCGAAAAGAAATATTAATCAGAATTCGTTTACAGAATGAGGAAACGCACAAAGTTTAACCAATGTTATTACATCCCTTGGAGAATCTTCAAAAGAAGTAGCTTTAAAATTGGTTTCACCCATCATTTACTTAGCATTTGAAACTGTTCCCTTATTTGTTTTTTTCGAGCTTCTAAAATAAATTCAGTTTACAATTTACTCCAAAACAATGAAAAATATGGCAGACAAAATAGTTTACCGTTCAAAACGAGCATTGTTGTAAAAGCAAAAGTGTCCAGTTTACCAAAACAACTCGCCAACTAGTTTACACAAAAGTCATTTGCGACTCTGTATGTGTAGATTGTTTACAATTCAAAATGTAATCAAACAAATATGTAGAAGCAGCTTAGCGTTAAAAGCTTGTTCAGAAGTAGTTCGTGGTTAATTCGAACGTAATCTGTCCTAAAATCCGTACCTATAGCATCTAGCTGATTTTCCAGTATCTGACATTTGAATGGTTTTGAATGCGAAGCATAGAAAGGTTTGAGGTCGTAGATTAATTTGAAATTAATCCATGCTACTGTGGATAGATGTTACTGTACATAGCAGTGAAGTTCTATATCCTTTTTTCAAAAAAAGATACCAGCTACCGGGCGCCTCCATTTAAAACGGCACGTTGTCCTTGGCGAAAACCAATCTCTCCGCAGAAAATGAAAACATTTACATTTTTAATCAAATAAATGAAATCCCCTTCTAAAAACTATTCAAACGAAGTATTCTGATAAACGTTTTAACAATCGTTTACTCAGCATTTTAAACGGTTGCGTATTTGTTGTGCTTTTAAAACAATGCACCAAGCACCGCGCGCCTCCATTTCATTTGTACGTTGTTCTTTACCATAGGTAGAAAATAAAAATGAAGAGATCTCTCACAAAAAAACATTTTACCAAATAAATAAAAGCTCCTCCTTTATATAAATAAAATAACATAATTACATGCTCTGTGCCTCAATATTAAACAACAATATGAAAAAATAAACAAAAGTAAAATAGCATTCACTTTTTGTGTTACTTTTTTCAGATATTTGCACTATAACCACAACGAAACCCAGGAAACGTTTGCCCTGCACTTCACATCATCCCATCTCGCACAGACCAACCGCACACAAACATGGAACCAATGGAGGCCCGGGTTGCGATGCTGCAGGATCTCAAGATCCAATCGTTTGACACGATTCGCTTCGCTTCCTATCGCACAGCCTGCAAATTGCGATACGTACAGAAATCGACCAACTGTAAGTGTACACCGGTCCGGGGTTCGTTACCGGTCCCAACTCTTAATATCCTAATTGCGTTCTGTTGCCTATTTCCGAAACCCTTACCCTTAGTGCATCTGGTCGACATCTGGAACGTAATTGAGGCGTTCCGTGAAAATGGACTGAACACCCTCGAACCCCAGAACGAGGTCAGCGTCAGCCGGCTCGAGACGCTCGTATCGTCGCTGTACCACAATCTGAATAAACGATTGCCCCCGACCCAGCAGGTACACGTGGACTCCAAGGCTAGCCTGTTGTTGAACTGGCTGCTAGCGGCCTATTCCGGTGACAACTCCGGCAAGATACGTGTGTTTTCCATCAAGGTAGCGCTGGCGATCATGTGCGCAGGCAAGATGGTGGACAAGTTACGATGTAAGTAGCAACGGAACGCTTCGGAGGAATTCGATTCTCCACTGATTCGTATCGATTTCTCTTCCGCTAGACATCTTCTCACAAATCTCCGACGGAGCTGGCCAGCTGATACACTGGAAATTGGGCGATTTCCTACGCGAAGTGCTAGCGCTTCCGGCAGCCGTCTTCGAATCGCCAACCTTTTTCTACAAAGAGGGCCTAGAGTCGGAAATCTTCCCGGTGGAGAACAAAATCACTGTGAACGATTTCATGGCGGGCTTCATGACGGAACCGGGGCCTGCGTGTCTCGTGTGGATGCCACTCCTGCATCGCCTCGCTACCGTCGAATCGGTCGTGCACCCGACAGTATGTTCCGTGTGCATGCGGGAAAACTTCACCGGTTTCCGTTACCGCTGCCAACGTTGCCATGGGTATCAGCTGTGTCAGGACTGTTTCTGGCAGGGCCGCGTTTCGCTCAACCATCAGAACGATCACGAGGTGAAGGAGTACTCGAGCTACAAAAGTCCCAGCAAGCAGATCGGCCATTCGCTGCGCAAAAGCTTCCGCTGTGTGCCGGATAAACCGATCCAGGCGTTACCACGGTTTCCAGAGCAGCCTGAGAAAACGCTCAACCTGTCGCACATCGTCCCACCGTCACCGTTGCCGTCACACAATGGTTTTCCGGATGGAGGTATACCGGGTCTGTACGATCGCAGCAGTACACTAGACTCACGGTAAGAGGGGAACTCTGTTCTTTGTGATGAGTGTAAGGCGCTTTTCTGTTATAGTTGCACATTAAGCAAAAGTACGCGACCTGTTTGGTCATGATACATTTTTAAATGCTACATCATGGAACATCCATTTATTCCGTAACTCAAAAATCACTCCCTTTCCTATCGGCTCAAAATTTAAGGCTACCTCACGCGCCTCACCCATCGCCACGGCTACTGAATCGCCCCTTGAATTAAAACTGAGATAAATGTTAATTAAAACCGAAATATTATCAGTAATATATACATATGGAGATTCCCTGTCTGTATATGATAATAATTACTATTGTATCATTACATTTTATTTACATTCTGATGTGTTTTTTTGCTGTATGACGGCATGGCTGTATTAGACTAATATTACCATGTAGCAGGATAGTCACCGCTACGGGGTAGCGGTCCTGATGGGATTTTGGTCCCGGTCTGTCGTGTCGCCCACCGGGCCTCCCCACACATTGTGATGTTTTATGGACACAAATTATGTCATTTCATATTGCAGTGCCACCGGATTATCGCTGGACAGCAACGGAACGTCCGGAACGCGTGGAGCCGTAAATTCTAACGATGAGGAGCACAGACTGATCGCGCGATACGCAGCACGACTTGCACAGGAATCACGAACGGTACGTATACATTAAATCTGTTCTACTGGAGCACACTTCATACGGCTCCTTTATACTCCCACAGCCGGGTGGATCAGCGCCCGATCCGGTGCAGATAGGGCTGGACAGTTCCCGGGCACAGCGTGAACTGATCATGCAGCTGGAATCAAAGAACAAGGAAATTATGCGCGAAATACAGAAGCTGCGCCGGCAGCAGGAAGCGGAACAGGTCGCACCGGAAAGTCCCGCCCTGATGAACGAACTGCGCGCCCTGCGACAGCGGAAGGGTGAGCTCGAGGGTCATCTCGGGGCGCTCCAGGATTCGCGTCGACAGCTGATGGCCCAGCTCGAGGGGCTTATGCGGATGCTCAAAAACCATCAAACCCAGAGCCCTCGCTCTACACCCAACTCTAGTCCACGGTCGGGCAAAAGTCCACCGATACCGCAGGGTACGTTTTTATTGTTAGAATAATGTACGCAAACGGCCCGTTCTGACCTTTTCTCCCATTTTAGGGCCCCCAATGCCAAATCAAGGACCACGACAGGGACCGATGAACCCCGGCGGTTCCGGCATGCCACAAAATATACCTCCCGGTATGCTTCCGCCCGGTGTTGGAATGCACGGTCAGGATCCGCACATGGGTCCCGGTGTTATGGATATGCGGGGTTACGCACCAAACGGAAACAACAGTGAGTAGCCGCTTTTTGTACGATATGCATTGCTGTTTGTCCGCGGCTAGCCAAAACCAGCATTATTTTACCTAGTTTCCTTCCCTTCACTTGACTATTCCTTGCCCGAATCCTTTAAATTCCTTCGCTATGAGCTAAAAAAACGAAAAAAATCACATCACCATCAAATGAACCTGCAAAAGCTACTAGATCTCAAAGCTTCTGGTTGGAAAAGCTTTCAGCAATGACAACTTGACGTCTTGTTTTAGAAAGAAGTAAAAAAAACACACACAGAAAGCTCGCTTCAATTGCTTCATCCAGTTGTTATTTTGGTTTTGTTCTGTTTGCTCGTTGTGCGTCTGTACTGTTTCTGTGATTGAATATCGTGCAATGCATCCTCATCCTCACATAAATGTTTGTTAATGCGCTTAAATTTT
>KB663832.1:14732093-14797412 GCA_000349025.1 Anopheles minimus | reverse complement strand
TACCAGCTACCGGGCGCCTCCATTTAAAACGGCACGTTGTCCTTGGCGAAAACCAATCTCTCCGCAGAAAATGAAAACATTTACATTTTTAATCAAATAAATGAAATCCCCTTCTAAAAACTATTCAAACGAAGTATTCTGATAAACGTTTTAACCATCGTTTACTTAGCATTTGAAACTGTTCCCTATTTGTTGTGCTTTTAAAACAATGCACCAAGCACCGCGCGCCTCCATTTCATTTGTACGTTGTTCTTTACCATACGTAGAAAATATAAATGAAGAAATCTCTTACAAAAGAACATTTTACCAAATAAATAAAAGCTCCTCCTTTATATAAATAAAATAACATAATTACATGCTCTGTGCCTCAATATTAAACAACAATATGAAAAAATAAACCAAAGTAAAATAGCATTCGCTTTTTGTGTTACTTCTTTTCAGATATTTGCACTATAACCACAACAAAACCCAGGAAACGTTTGCCCTGCACTTCACATCATCCCATCTCGCACGGACCAACCGCACACAAACATGGAACCAATGGAGGCCCGGGTTGCGATGCTGCAGGATCTCAAGATCCAATCGTTTGACACGATTCGCTTCGCTTCCTATCGCACAGCCTGCAAATTGCGATACGTACAGAAATCGACCAACTGTAAGTGTACACCGGTCCGGGGTTCGTTACCGGTCCCAACTCTTAATATCCTAATTGCGTTCTGTTGCCTATTTCCGAAACCCTTACCCTTAGTGCATCTGGTCGACATCTGGAACGTAATTGAGGCGTTCCGTGAAAATGGACTGAACACCCTCGAACCCCAGAACGAGGTCAGCGTCAGCCGGCTCGAGACGCTCGTATCGTCGCTGTACCACAATCTGAATAAACGACTGCCCCCGACCCAGCAGGTACACGTGGACTCCAAGGCTAGCCTGTTGTTGAACTGGCTGCTAGCGGCCTATTCCGGTGACAACTCCGGCAAGATACGTGTGTTTTCCATCAAGGTAGCGCTGGCGATCATGTGCGCAGGCAAGATGGTGGACAAGTTACGATGTAAGTAGCAACGGAACGCTTCGGAGGAATTCGATTCTCCACTGATTCGTATCGATTTCTCTTCCGCTAGACATCTTCTCACAAATCTCCGACGGAGCTGGCCAGCTGATACACTGGAAATTGGGCGATTTCCTACGCGAAGTGCTAGCGCTTCCGGCAGCCGTCTTCGAATCGCCAACCTTTTTCTACAAAGAGGGCCTAGAGTCGGAAATCTTCCCGGTGGAGAACAAAATCACTGTGAACGATTTCATGGCGGGCTTCATGACGGAACCGGGGCCTGCGTGTCTCGTGTGGATGCCACTCCTGCATCGCCTCGCTACCGTCGAATCGGTCGTGCACCCGACAGTATGTTCCGTGTGCATGCGGGAAAACTTCACCGGTTTCCGTTACCGCTGCCAACGTTGCCATGGGTATCAGCTGTGTCAGGACTGTTTCTGGCAGGGCCGCGTTTCGCTCAACCATCAGAACGATCACGAGGTGAAGGAGTACTCGAGCTACAAAAGTCCCAGCAAGCAGATCGGCCATTCGCTGCGCAAAAGCTTCCGCTGTGTGCCGGATAAACCGATCCAGGCGTTACCACGGTTTCCAGAGCAGCCTGAGAAAACGCTCAACCTGTCGCACATCGTCCCACCGTCACCGTTGCCGTCACACAACGGGTTTCCGGATGGAGGTATACCGGGTCTGTACGATCGCAGCAGTACACTAGACTCACGGTAAGAGGGGAACTCTGTTCTTTGTGATGAGTGTAAGGCATCGCGCTTTTCTGTTACAGTTGCACATTGAGCAAAAGTACGCGACCTGTTTGGTCATGATACATTTTTAAATGCTACATCACGGAACATCCATTTACTACGTAACCCAAAAATCATTCCCTTTCTTATCGGCTAAAAAATTAGAGCTACATCACGCTCCTCACCCATCGCAACGGCTACCGAATCGCACCTTGAATTAAAACTGAGATAAATGTTAATTAAACTTGAAATATTAAGAATAATATATCTGTATGAAATTTCCCTGCCTGTATATGATAATAACTACTGCTGTATCATTACATTTGATCGACATTCTGATGTGTTTTTTTGCTGTATGACGGCATGGCTGTATTAGACTAATATTACCATGTAGCAGGATAGTCACCGCTACGGGGTAGCGGTCCTGATGGGATTTTGGTCCCGGTCTGTCGTGTCGCCCACCGGGCCTCCCCACACATTGTGATGTTTTATGGACACAAATTATGTCATTTCATATTGCAGTGCCACCGGATTATCGCTGGACAGCAACGGAACGTCCGGAACGCGTGGAGCCGTAAATTCTAACGATGAGGAGCACAGACTGATCGCGCGATACGCAGCACGACTTGCACAGGAATCACGAACGGTACGTATACATTAAATCTGTTCTACTGGAGCACACTTCATACGGCTCCTTTATACTCCCACAGCCGGGTGGATCAGCGCCCGATCCGGTGCAGATAGGGCTGGACAGTTCCCGGGCACAGCGTGAACTGATCATGCAGCTGGAATCAAAGAACAAGGAAATTATGCGCGAAATACAGAAGCTGCGCCGGCAGCAGGAAGCGGAACAGGTCGCACCGGAAAGTCCCGCCCTGATGAACGAACTGCGCGCCCTGCGACAGCGGAAGGGTGAGCTCGAGGGTCATCTCGGGGCGCTCCAGGATTCGCGTCGACAGCTGATGGCCCAGCTCGAGGGGCTTCTGCGGATGCTCAAAAACCATCAAACCCAGAGCCCTCGCTCTACACCCAACTCTAGTCCACGGTCGGGCAAAAGTCCACCGATACCGCAGGGTACGTTTTTATTGTTAGAATAATGTACGCAAACGGCCCGTTCTGACCTTTTCTCCCATTTTAGGGCCCCCAATGCCAAATCAAGGACCACGACAGGGACCGATGAACCCCGGCGGTTCCGGCATGCCACAAAATATACCTCCCGGTATGCTTCCGCCCGGTGTTGGAATGCACGGTCAGGATCCGCACATGGGTCCCGGTGTTATGGATATGCGGGGTTACGCACCAAACGGAAACAACAGTGAGTAGCCGCTTTTTGTACGATATGCATTGCTGTTTGTCCGCGGCTAGCCAAAACCAGCATTATTTTACCTAGTTTCCTTCCCTTCACTTGACTATTCCTTGCCCGAATCCTTTAAATTCCTTCGCTATGAGCTAAAAAAACGAAAAAAATCACATCACCATCAAATGAACCTGCAAAAGCTACTAGATCTCAAAGCTTCTGGTTGGAAAAGCTTTCAGCAATGACAACTTGACGTCTTGTTTTAGAAAGAAGTAAAAAAAACACACACAGAAAGCTCGCTTCAATTGCTTCATCCAGTTGTTATTTTGGTTTTGTTCTGTTTGCTCGTTGTGCGTCTGTACTGTTTCTGTGATTGAATATCGTGCAATGCATCCTCATCCTCACATAAATGTTTGTTAATGCGCTTAAATTTTAACAACAAATCACACACACACACACACGCACACAGTTTCACTTTCTAATCGGTGTCGGACATTAGGTTAACATTTGTTACGATTTTATATGATTTTGTTTTGTTGATTCATTTGATACTATTTGGGAACATTCATTTATTACGTAACGATAAGACGGGAGAAATTACAAATGACGAGAACCTAAACTTTACCCTGTTTAAAAGAACTCAAATCTAAAAAAATATACATATAGTTATAATAATAACTCAATAAAAGGGATTTTTTTATGTAAAATAAAGAGTAAAATTTAGAAGAGAAAAGCGATTATCTAAATCGTTACGTATTTAGTAGCGTGAAAGGAACCCACTTATGGTTACGCTTTGTAAAGAGAAGGAATCAATAATGTTAAAACTCTCAGCGTTACGTAATGAAAGATTGATCCCTGATGTTTCAGGATAATTTTTTGTTTTGCCTCATATTTACACACCCATCCTTTGGTTGATTTTTGTTTAGTTTTTCATTATCCTCATCTTCGCTTCCGTTTGAAGGGTCATGATTACTTAAGCAAACAATGTTTTGTTGTTTTGGCCCCTGCCGGTCGGTTTGTGTTGAATATGTTGAGTTCGTTTTACGCAGGCCGTACACGTCCGGCAAAAAAACCGGCAACCCGTATCACTTCCCATCGTTCATGTTCATGCGTTGCTGTTGTTGCATCCCACCTCATTGCGCTGGTGAAGAACCGATTTCGATCTGCTTTTCGAATTTCCGCTTCCGAACGCCTTTTCCACAGATGGTAGCATTAACGGTGGTGGACCGCTTGGCTCGCGATCGAACGCCGCAGGAGCGTGTCCGCCGGTTGCCGGTGGCCGGTCGGATCTGCACTACGCGGCCGATTCCGTTTCCACCGCAATGTCCTCGCTGGTGCGCGAACTGAACACAGGTACCGGCACGACCCGCTCATCGATTCGCTTCCCTACACCACAATAACCGCATAACGCTCTTACGCACCTCAATGTCTTCTGTCTGTTCCACAAAGCCGTCCCACATGAACTGCACCACTTGTATGGTCATAGATTGTTTTTGTTTTGTTTCGTTATTTTTCCTCAATTCCGAAAGCCATTGCATTGTGGGAAGCGGGTTTGTTTTTGTAACAATCTCTGTGTGTCATTTAATTCATCTCTTCTGAGCCAATTGCTGGTTATGTTTTGATGTGAACTATCTGTTTTTGGTAAGGATATTCCACCGAATGGGATTTCCATGCCGTTTGCTTGCCTGTGCTGCATTCTTTCTCTACTTCTGGATGTTCAATTTTCCATGTTTACATTCTTTCTGTACATTCGATCGTTTTCGCTCTCTTAATTACTAACATTCCTAACTCTTCATGTTTCGTAAACGTTTTTACTATCTTTCTATTTGCCGTTCATACTATTAACCAATCATTGTTCTCATTCTTTAATACTGTGTGTTTGGTGTACACGTGGTCATGTGTGATTCGAGCTAATGATATAATGTTCATGCAAAACATGCCTCAGCCACACATCTAAAGCAAGGCTAGACTTAGCTGTCGTAAACGTAATCGCAACAATAGGTTTAGCTTCAAATGCTTCAATTTCATTACGACTTGTCAAATGTGTTCTCTTTAGTATCATATCTCAATGTGCCAGCTCGTACGTAGCTCGTGTTTTTTTTCGGTTCTGCACGAAGCCATCCGCCGATTGCGCCGACCGATTGCCCGCCTACTGTTTTCGGTGTACACGTATTTGAATGTATTCGCTGCGCTGTTTCCCATTTCTGTCGTCCGCCATTGTAGTTACTACCGTACCGTAGTGGTAAGCGTACCTGTACTGTCATCTCGCGAGCCCGTCGATGTGCGCATTCGCAATATTACTGCTCTATACGTGTGTTTGCAGGCGTACTTCTCTTTTCTCAACCCAAACCAAACGCTTCTACCAATACTCTCTTTCTCTCTCTGTCGGTCCACTAAGTGGACTGATTCTGGCCGATGCGCGTGGTCATGTTTCCGTTTCGTAAAAGTACTTCCAAAACTCCATCCTTGATTTCTAGGTTCATCCCCGCCGGAAACGACGTTCTTGAAGGAGCGCAGAGTTTAGTGCACGTTCGAGAGCGAGTTTCCCATGCCAGCCGGGGCCTGATCCACACATTCTCCCACCGAAATAGTAAACGACCACAACCCAACAACCAACGCGTTCGGTTGACCTGCCGCCCGGTGCACGGCAACCTCTCACCGGCGTCCCCGAGAGTCAAACCATCTATTCCCTCTGCAGTCATAGACGTAGTTAGAGGGCACCGTTGTGAAGGGTTAACAAATGTTACAGAAACAAAACATTTTTTCAAAAATGCAATTGTTCACACAATGAAAACTTACACACTGTAACCGCATCGTGTTCTCGTTTGCTTGTTTTGCGTTTTTTGCCGAAACAGGATTTTTTTGAAATTTTCAACTTTTTGGGTAATTATTTAAATACCATCGCTCCCGTATTTTGCGAGAGAAACATTTTGCGCTTTTGTTTTGTATTTTGTATTTTGCTATTAAGTTGCTGGGTTTTAAGCGATAATTATATGTTATCTACTTTTTGTTTTCGACAAACAAATTGCCGACACCAATTACGTGAAAAGTAGATCACCAGAACCAGAACGGCAGTTTATATTGCGTTACATTTTTCAAACATTCGTTTTGTTTTTGAATAATGAATAACCGCCATTAATACTACTAGCGTTATTGTTGTGTAACGCCGGTTACCATTATCCTTCCGTTGCTCATGACTGACCATTATAATCCTTCCACCCACCCACACACACACACAAAACACACACGCACACAATTACAAATTTAAAAAAAATCTTATTTACCACCGTTCGGGTTTAATGCAACACAATGATCTAACACGCATGATCGATCTTAATACGATGGATCGGTTTTTTCCGATCGTTTACTTTTTTACACGCATGCCGAAAAACACACACGTTCGAATACAACGCTCCACAAACAACCACAAAAAAAAAACAACGACAACCAACCTGCAAATCGCCAACGTAACCATTAAACACGTTCTAACCACCACCAACAACACCGATTGGCAAACCAAATGCTCACGCCTCGTGCAAACACGAAACATATGTGCTGTGTATGGGTCAAATAAACTAACATAAAACCTATCCTACTACAACTCACAACCTGAAAACAACGCCATCATCTTCCTTCGCCACACATAAACACACACGTGTACCACACTACGTCGATCTTCCCCTACGATCCTCTGCGGGGGGCTGTGTGCGTGTATGTGTGTGTCTCTGCGGGAAACCACAGTTTTCTATGCGCACTACGAAGGACATCTTCCGGCCGGCGTCGTACATAAGCCGCCGATGCGCTACTTTTCAGAGGGATCCGACGATGACAGTATCGCTTCGTCGCAGCACACAATGCGCCATTCGTTAGGTAAGCATACACAAACACTCCCTGTTGCCGTTTGTGGCAAAACCGGGGATCCGCCTGTTCTTCTTCGACGAACGTATACTATCAGCTTAGCTTAAGCCACAACAACAGTGGGCTACCGTACGGAGTTGAGGCCAGGTTACGAAGCGAACCGAGTGTGTCATCTTTCCCCCACGTTTGTTTGTTTCCCATCGCTTGTTTGTGTTGTTTCGCACTTGTTGGCAGCCTGTTCACACCAACCAGTGATTGTTTTTTTTGTGTTTTTTTGTTTGATACAATTTTATCTACTGTTTTCACTAATTGTAGCTTCAGTGGAATGAATGATATGAGAGCACCAATCAGCACACATGTACCAACCTCTGTCTCATGTATGGGCAACAACAAAAGTAGCACGAGAATCGTTTTCGTTTAAATTAGGGATCAGCGCACTGAGTAAGAGTGAGTGAGTGAGTTGAATCTGAGAAATTTGTTAAAGAGATTCAACCAAAAACGAAGACTTTTTATGACTCATTCGATTATTTTTTCTCATTTTACCGTACTCACGCTCTACCGTCGATTAGAAAATCACTCTTTTGCGTTCCAGATCACTCACTCACTGCATCGACTAGCGACTCACTCTTTTGGGAGTTTAATGAGAGTGGAAACTAGTGTTGTGCTTTGAAAAGAATCGTTGATATGAATCTTTTTCCAGGAATCACTCAAATCATGAATTGAATCTTAAAAATTCTCGTATACTAATGAGTCTTTAGAGTTTCTAGAATACTTCGTATCGATTGATAAATCCACACTGATTCATGCTTCCTAAAAAGATTCATGATTTAATACAATTTTTACTATTCTAGTTGTTGAAATAACATTATTTTGCTGTCAACAATGCGTTAAATCATTTTTTTTACAGATTCTGAATGAATCGGTGAGGATTCATAAAGCTTTGAGTTTTCATGAATCTCTAAAGGAGAGATTCAGCATCATTCTTGCAAATCAAAGATCATAAATCTGGATCTGATTCGCCCAACATTAGTCACAAGCGCAACAAAGTGACTCACTAGCCGGTGCAGAGATAGAGTGAGTTAATACGCAAAAGAGTAGTCAAAGGATAATCGTACTGTGTCTAATTATAGAAAAAAGTGATCTATCTTATCTTTAGTTCGAATCCTTCTTTCTGTGTCGCGTGTATCTACAGTAAACTTTGTATTATAGTCAACTACAATTACCAAAAAAAAAGCTAATATAGAGCGCATTGCATCAACCGACTATGATTGTTAGAAACTGGTAACTGGAGTGTATTACATTAAACCAGACGTGCTTTACAACATCAAAAAAGCTCAATAGACAATAATATTCCTGTCTTAGTATGGCGTGCTTTTACTAGCAATGCGTTAAGAAACTCAATCAATAATTAAACTGTTAGAAAAAAAAACTAATCGTTGCATTCACTACCCGTGCATTTCTTCATTCGATAAACGTTACATGTTTCATTTACGTCTCCTTTCTGCACCATTTCAACGTCTTTTCTACTCGGCATGTTTTCTCCGGAAGAAGTTGCACATTCCCTTCATAGTTATGCATCGTTTTTATCATACAACAACGTATTCTTTCTCCACCATGTCTTTATTGCAGACTTTGACGAAATGCACATGACCACCCACGAGTGGAGCGAAAAGGTGAGTTATACTTGTGGATTTCAAACTCAGCAAGATGCCACTAACGCTAATACACGCCCTATCTTGGCGACGTTACAGGATAACACTCAATGGCAGGAACAGTTTGCTGCCTGGAGCTTAAATTCGCAAAACCAGTGAACCGGATAGTGCAATATATCCCATGCAGAATGGAAAGGGAATGCAATGCTAGCTACAAGCAACAATCACGGCAACGCGATCGGACGGAACGGCGATCTCGCTGGGACCACTCTTTCCTACGATCCGAACCGTGGCCACCAGTGGGGGGTTCAGTGCTTTGTAATGATTATTACAACTTTTCTTTTAGTGTATCACTAAAGAACACATCTCAAACAAGCGTCTCCATTAATGCAGTATGTTATTTATACACGTTTACTTAATTTTATGCAATCCATCGTCCTTAAGCAAACTGTCATTATGCAAGCGTACAAAGAAAACTGAAAGGAATTTGTTTTAAGCAATAATGTAACACGCAATACATTCATTCCAAGCACACACGCAGAGAGAAAGCGGCAAAGAGTTAATGATTATTTCATAAGCGATACAACGGGTTAGTTTGTTAAGATTTACAGTGAAAAAAAAAGAAAGCAAACGCTTCATTAATGTATTTGTAGCGCTTGCGAAGGCGATTGCAATAGTCATTCCCACTTGCCAAGATGAAGAAACGAGAAACGATTTCAAACCATTCTATTCATCGGTAACGCGCGTTATCGATAGTTTTAATTGCTCTTGTTTATCCCTCCATTTTTTAGTCTTCCAACTATGTTTTTTTTTTAAAATAGCTATTAGTTACCGTTGTGTTCGTTTATTATTAAAATGGAAATAAAACCTCTAAATGACAGTGTTAAACAAACCGAGCTCGAAAGCTACCTATAATATGTTAAAATTAATTATATTTTTATTTGCAACCCCGCCGCGTGTTATGTTGTACGTAAAACGATTTTAATAAAACATTTTCTGTTTGCAATAATTTGATTTATGTTTTATTTATTTTATCTTTACTATTCGCTTCTCAAAAAATTGCTTCGAAGAATTGTTATCGTTCTTAGGCAAAATCATGCACATCCCTTCATCACGCAACGAGAGGACAATATTTCGTCCAAAATAGGCAATTCGGTGCATTCGGTTTTAAATAGATGAATATGATGCGTGTCGCTAGCGTAAGCCACTCGTATGCTTTTCACATCATTAAATCAACCATTTCTCCATATCACCTGCACCATTCGACCATTACAAGACTTACAGTGGTACCACGCAGCAAGGGAAAGAAGAAATGGCTGTTTAGCGCAAATCTAAACGTGTCGTTACGTGTAAATAAAAGCGAAAGTATTCGTAGCGAAACAATCTAAACCTGGGCGAATCTAAGAAAACTTTACAACAAAATTGTTAATGGAACAGTTGTAGTTTACAACAAAATAAAACACTCACTAGCAAATGATCGACGGTAGACTAAGACGCAGCCCGGTACGGCGATATCCGTGGGTGGGTGTACAACATTAAAAATGCAATTTACCTAAACCAAAACCTTTACATAAATTGTCGGAACGAGATTGGGGGACGCAAAATATTATGTATTTGATGGAAACGATTCAAATTACCATAGGAATACTATAGAATCCCTTTATAACTCATCGATTAATCGCATATCTTAACTCGACGATATATCGAAACATATTTGCATTAGAGAGGGCGAGAGGAGCGAAAACATGAACCGTCTTACTGGTATAAATTAAACAAGGAAAAAAAAAACACATACACAGGAAACCAATATCAGTAGCTAGCAAACAACGAGGTTACACAATTTGATTGAGACAAATTTTCCAACTCCCTTAAAAATCGAACCATTATGCCCTAGGCAGCGATCCGTGGAAGAACGATCGCTTAATGCTAATTTATGTTATTCGAAATCTTTTTATATCGCTGTACTTTCTCTGTAACTTTTTCCACATTATCGAGGCAACCAATGTTGGAAAGAGGAGAGGCTTTGAGACATTGCAACTGCAGGCAAAATGGAAAAATAGTATCATGTTGAAACCTCATCGAAGCGCACCGTATTAACTCATTGAACTTTCGCCATTATGACCATGATTATTAACCATGACTATACCAATTTGGTAATACCATTTGTTTACGAGAGCGTATGTAAGTAGAAAACCATTTAACAAAAAAAACAATGGTACAACCATAGAACACAGCTAGAAGGCAAATGTGTAAAGAACCCCCAAACACTCCTTACGGTGTAGATAGACAAACGTTTTAACAGTTTCCGAATGGGGCAAATTGTAGTCAAATATACAGAGGCTTTTCCGACGTAGACAGTAGATTCGTACGTTACGGCGACAGTTAAGGACATTGCAACAACAAAAAACTCAAACAAAAATTAACCCAGTTTAGGTCGAATAACGGCGGTTAATTTATGGGTCGAGAGTGAGAAGAAAGTCGACGCGGAACACCAACCGCGAAACACATAAAGTTAGCGCAGAACCGTACATAATCGCAGTTATTCGATAATTACTTCCTAGCATTATTATCGCATCCTGTAAAGGTAGTGAGGTGTAACGCGCTCATTACACGAGAGTGGTTGGAGGATAAATTGGTTTGGAACGCAGAATCGATCGAATGGAAGTGAATCCAACAGTTGTGGGTAGTGGCATAATGTTTGGCATTTCACTGTTACGAATAAAACATAAAGACTAAAGGACTATAATACTACTCACTTTGCGTTGTTGCTGTCGTCTTTCGATGGTTTCGTGTGATATTCAAACGATCCACTTGCTTAACACGTTTCTTTTTCTCTACAGCAGATGTTCTTCAGGTGCGATGACCACACAAACGGTTGCTTTGTTTTATTTCACTGTAGGTAATCATGGTTCAGTCTCTAGAAATGAAAGCTTGCACTGATTCGCCCCCTTTTTACCCTCCCGTTCCGGTGAGGTCTGCCCGCAAGCGTGATGGTGGTTCCGGACGGGTTTTCGTCCAGTGCGTTTCCACATTTAAAACATGTGCCGACTGTTTTCCTTTTTGTTTTTTAGTGAGCAAGGGAGTAACTTTTCTGGCTTGTGCGGATGAACTGGAACGAAGCAATGAACCTAGATGAAAACGGCTAATGTACCGGCTGGTCTGATGACAGGGGTGGTGCACCGAAACAAAATGCGAACCGAACCGGTTGTGGCGTGGCACCCTTACACCATCAGCTTAGACCGTGTCGTGAATGCGACGTATGCAACGAAGAAGACCATAACAGTCGCGAGAATTTCCGAGTTCACCCACGGTCCCTTGTAGGCGCCGGAGAAATTAACGGTAACGGTCGTGAGGGGTTTTACCGACTGGATGTCCTCGCCGGCACGCTGGGCTTTGCGCACAGCCGCATACGATTCTTCATCGAACAGACGCACTGCGTACGATCCACTGCTGGCTTTCTTAATTTCCTCATTCCAGCTGACCTGCAATACACACACATTTTTTATTGAAATCAACTCACGGTTTCGTGTTAAACCCGAAGCGCCTGTCCACCTGCTACTTACCTGATATTTGTTTTCACCAATGCGTACAACCGGAGCCAACTTGCCAAGGACTTCAGCGAACAGGGGCAGTTTTTCCGCTCCGGCGTTCGAACACTTGAGCGTGAACTCCGTCACGAAACCAATCTGGCTAACGATCGTGGCATCCGAGGTGGAGTAGAAGCTAGATTTCACCTCCGGGTTAGAGCAGGTGCCGGCGAAAGCGTAACTCAACGCACAGCACAACACGGCCGACGCTAGAACAAACTTTACCATGCTGATTGCGTATTTACTTGCTACGTACGATACGGAAACGAGAAGTGTACTGAAACAGTGCTGATCCCGGCGAGCTAGCAAAGTATTCGGTTTGTTGTTTGCAACGAAATCATCCACGTCGATTGCTTTCCAGCCACGTCAAACCCAGCTGTCATAAACAAACCGGGCATGCTGTCAAGATGACAGCGGTACACGTACCGTATTTTTTGTAAAAATCACAGATTACGAAATAAAACTTTATCGCAATTGAAGTTTTATAAGTTTTTAATATTTATAAATTAGGTAACACAATAAACTCAATTACGAGCTCGGTACGTCATATGAAATGACCAGAACCAACATGATAATATGAGGTATCTGGAACGGTCGCGTCATCCAAAATGTCATCCAACTAATTTGGAATTCCGGGTTTCATGCATTTTTAGCATTTCTCACCCACTATCGTTCTCAAATAATCGTTTATTGATCATCGCAACATATGGTATGTGCTAGTTATTTATTTTATTGCTAAATATTAACCATAAATCGTACGGCAGAGATGTCTGAACAGTAAAACAATAGCGGATAGTAAATGATTTAAAAAAGTGGATGATTTTAACTGTTCCATAAGCTTCATCATTATGTTTAGTAAAATCACACCAATCCCATCTAGTATACATCCATCCCCGCGCAAAGACACAGACAATTCAGATTGACCGCACGTCGATCGCGGGCTCGCAACTCCAACCAACGCTTTTGATTCGGAACAAACATTTCCGGTGGCAGTGGCGCTTTCTCGTCGGCAGTTTCTATGGGGCAAAGTAAAATGGGAGTGTTAAAATTGTAGCTGGTTCAATATCTAGCATAGCTCTACACACTTACCATCGGTTTTCTTGCCCGCTTTCGATGGACTTGGCAGAATGGATATCGTCTCCTCAGGTTTACGAAGCAGCAGCTTACCAACTCCTTCGCACATTCGCAACACTTCATGGTGGGACAAAGTTTCCCGTAACCGTTCATCCAGCGCTTCACAGGCACTGATCCACTCGGCAACTCCATCGAAATCCTTCAGCAAGTTCAACGCACCGGCACTGCTGAACTTTGTCTTTTTCATGTAAATGTGATCGAGCCATGCTTCGCAGATGATCTTCAGCGTTAGCTTCAGTATCTCAATGTCTTTCGTCGCCTGTATGACAGGCAGATAGATTTGGTTGAAAAAATAGGCCACATATTCGTTGGCCCGTTCCTGCAGCACTTCCGTCTGCCAGTGCTTAAAGTACGGAAAGCAAAGCGTCAGCGAGGCAAGGCTCGTAGTGCGGCAGACGGCGGCTAGTACATCGATACATTCGGTACAGGTCGCTTTCAGCTTGATGATGTTTTCCTTAATTTCTGAAACAAGTTTCGCCCGTAGCGCTACGCAAACCTGCACCTGCACCTCCAGCGGATCGTCCGCAGCCAACTCGGGGACGCGTATGTACTGCAACTGCTCCAAGCACAAGCCTATATCATTGTGGACCACCTTGAAAAACATCATCATATTCCAGTCGGTACATAGCGACCGTGCCTTATTGGCCGACCAGATGCGCATCGAATGAATGGAGTGATCAAGCCGATGCAGAACCGGAATCTGCTCCACCAGCGGTAGCTCGTTGGCGATAGTTCCGATGTCACAGGTGTTCGATAGTTGAACTAACTGATATAGCAATTCGCTCCAAACTTTTCCACAAATAGTTCCTTCCACCTTTTGAAGTATATTCGAAATAGAAAAAAAAAATAGTAAAAAATTACAATTCCATTCCCAAAGTTACTCCACATGTTCGGTATACTTACGATCACATTCTTTCCGCAAAATTCACCCTCCTCGAAAGGAAAATCCACCGGCAGACTGGAAGAAACGACCGCCAAACGGAATTGCTTGTCCCAAATCGTACTCGTCACATGCACCGTGAGCGTTTCTCCCAGTCCCTTAAGCGTGGACAGTATCGGTTCCGGTGCTTCATCCGGTTGCAACAGCGATAACCAATCGCGCAGATACTTTGCACAAGCCGCCGGCCGACAAGCCAACGGCGAAGTACTCCACCACAGCACAACATGCTCCAGGGAACCGCCAACCTGCGTCCAAAGTCCCCGCGTACCACGGTTAACCCATTTGATCAGTTCCGCTTTGGTGAGCTCCCGATCAAAGGCCGACGGGCAGTACTTGATCACCTTCATGATAACGTTCGCCACGAAGATTTCCTCATCGGCAATCAAATTCTCCAACAAATCCATACCGTCCGGTTCGTTGACGAGATAGTTGATGGAGTTGTATGCCACCGCTTCGGCGGCCATTTCGTCGAAGAAGTTTATCGCCGGATCCTGCAACGAGATTAGACAGATCGATTGAAACTACTGTTCAAAAACAATTCCCATCCCCCAAACCGTACATTGTGCTCCGATGCGTCCAGTTCGCGTGATTCCGGTTTGATGATCGGCGTTATCACCACCTTCCGGCCCGGCGTAGCTCTACCGCGGTTGTGTATTTCTCCGCTCGATATCATGTTCACGCTCGCCTTCCGTCGAACGTTCATCTCCTCCTGTATTGGATCGATATGCTTTCCCACCTCCGGTCCCTGCAGGTTTGTCGTTAACGCACGCAAAATCTCCACACTCGACGTGTCCGATTCGTTCTCCTCGTTCGCCACCGTCAACGCACCCTTGCAGGTGGTCAGCAGACAGTTGATCAGCGTACTGCAGCAGTCTTCGGCCCGCTGCTTCGTGATGATCTGCAGGATCGTTCCCACGTCCACTTTCTTCGGGGTGGACATGAGCGGGGGGAAAGAATTGCTGCACACTTGGGCATTCGTTTGTGTGCGAGCCTTCGTGGTTTTTTGGGCCAAAATTACGCTTTCGTTGTGCAGCGTGCAGAGCAGCAATGCACCATCTACAACTATTTCCGACGTGTAGGTAGCGGCAAGCATTAGCTTGATCTGTCGGAAAATAGACAAGGGTTTAAAGAGTTCCATAATGCGAAGATTAAGCGTATTACCATTTTGTTGATGATGAATATCAGCTGAAGATTGCGCTTACGCAAGTTCTGCCTTATCAGGTGTGCTTTCCGGTTCAGTAAAATCTTGAAGAAACTTCGCTCCACATTCTTGTCCGCCGATGACGCCGACATACGTATCAGCCGTGTCTGCACGTGGGCGGACCGTTCGAAGCATTCGCGACTTTGTTGTAGCAACCGCTCAAATTCCTGTGTATCGAGATTGGAGACGAAGACGTAGAGAGAACAGTAGCTGGGCCTGGGGTCATTCTAGAGCACGTGGTAACCGATCGTAAAACGCTACGTTCGTTCACTGTCGGCAAATTACGATATACTTAAGGGGAGGCCGATTTTGCGCACTGATACACCCTTGCCGAGTGGCAGGCTTCAAGCATGTACCAGAGGATATGCCGCATCTCTCGTCACATCGTGGCGAAACAAACGAGAGCGCACTTTATTTCAATGAACTTCCAACATTGAGACATTGGAGGCCACCACTGGAAGGCAACACCGGGGGAGCTATATGGCTTTTTTTCCGTGAGTTTAAATAAACTTGGCCAACTGCATGATCGATGTAACAATAATTCAATTTCTTCTTCGCTTTCATTTGTTTCATCCTTCGGCCAATATTGGGTCAAGGATGTTTTGTGAAAGTTACACTGCGAACTGCTTTAGTTCAATTTAGAACACAATTCGGAGGAACCA
The DNA here is from genome assembly GCA_000349025.1 of Anopheles minimus. NCBI lineage: Eukaryota > Metazoa > Arthropoda > Insecta > Diptera > Culicidae > Anopheles > Anopheles minimus. The sequence continues at coordinate 14,781,302 of KB663832.1, read as the reverse complement.
TCCTATCACGTGATGGCTTCCAATTTGATACTTATATGGATTTTCTAGTAAATAATTAAAGCGATAGCAACTGGAGCACTTGCTTATCAACACTTAAGCTGGTTCGTTTAAAAGTTCGTGAAGAATTTCCACTATTTTCTTATCGCAAACGGGCAAAAGTACAAACAATGGCAGACTATTTCCCATCGTCAACCATTCATTAATCTAGGGAATGATTTATGGGCGAAACTTTTACCATTCCTAACCTTGCTCATTCCTCCTCAAGAATCAACAACACATTCCGCTGTGTGCACATTTAGCAGTTGTTCAGTTTATGTTTGTTTTTCATTTTCACCTCGCCACGGCACGCGAACATTGTCCTGTGGCGTTTTATGTTCTTTTTTGCTCAATCAACGGGGCTCCCTTCTCTTCCCTTGGCTGTAGCCAACTTCCACAACGGAGACAGTGTGCTTTGCACTTGATAATAGCTCAATATCAAGGTTTTGGTTCGATGAAGGAAATTTGGAACCGTTTCCTTTTACGATGACATTCAAAAAACTCTCGTCCACAAAGTACTACACTTTGGATTGCCGATGGCGTAACGTATCGATGGTTTTGCTATCCATGGTGGAACTTTGCAGGAGGAATCGTACAGAACCGAGTGATACCTGTGCAATGGTGGACAGTTGAGTTGGTTGCGTTATTCCACTTCTACTTACATAGTAGTCGGGCAGATCAATATTAATATCCGTGGCAAACTTCTTGCCCAGTATCCGCAGCTCTCGTTCCAGCTGGCGCGATTGCTCGAACAGCTTGATCACCTCCTGGTGCTGTTTCGGCAGCCACTTCGATGTGTTCATTGTGGCAGCAAACGCACCCTGCGGTGCCCGAAACAGTCGTCGGCAGGGCTAGGAGCGTTCTTCTAATCAAATCTTGCCCGTTTCTACTACACCACACTTGCGCAACATTCTTACTCAAAAGGGAACAGGTTCACGCCACTGCTCTGCGGAATTCAATACTGCGGCACCAACAGAAATTAGGTCATAAATTTGCGATAATTCACACGCGATCTGAATGCACTACCATTTTACAGTGCACCGAACGTCCAACGGTTTCGAAGCAACGATGTGGTATGTTTCGAAGGATATGCTCGTCCCGGGTATCTCCACACGACCACCAGAGGCAACGACGTTCGATCGGGAACTGAAACTGAAAGTAGGGAAAACGATGACTACCCGACCATGATATTGACAACCTTGAATTTTCCGATCAACGCCACTCCGTGTGCAACTAAGGCGGACACAATTATCGATTAAGCACCGGGCGGTGGTTCCGCGATTCCGAATATTTCCGAATCAGTCGGTACGGTAGGCGACTGGAAACCTAGACAGGAATCTTGAAAGAGGTCGGATTCGGATTCGCCTCCAGAAAAGTCAAGTTTATGCGTCGTGCTGCTTCCTGGCAGGTGTTCTACTGCAGCACACTGGGTCGTTGTATGGTAGCTTTTTTGTTACATTGCTTCCCGTTACCAAGGACACGAAAAATGCTATGGAGGACGCACCACCTGATTCAACTTCCATTCCGTACGAATACGGTGGTACGAAACTTTAGCATATCTTCTTTTAGCAGCAATAAATTCTCAATACATTTCATCCATCACAAAGCATAGAAAGCACAGGTATTCGATTTTAAATAATTTAATAATTTATCGATCAATATTACACAGATCGGTTTTATCAAATTCCCCTTCCGGTTCTTGCATCTGTTCTCTGTTTACAGGTTTGCGTTTCCATCTTATCATATCGTGAACCACGTTCTTACTTTCGAAACTATTTCCACATTTTTTTACGTTTAGTTGTTTTTGTTGATTTTTTTTGTTCTCTCATATACACCTAATCATTATTTCAGCATACGGCTAAAGGGGGGGTGTTGATAATTGTGGAATTGTTATAAATATTGTAAAACTACGAAACAGGCAATATTCATATGAAAACAAACAATCAAAATTAGTTCTTTAAATAATAAAAAAGGTAAAACAAAGTAAAACTCTTACATCCCACAAACACATGGACACATGGGTTTCCGAAGCATTACACGACATTCCAGCAGCAGTTGCCGTATACGCAATGATCGATCCTCACTTCCATTAATCTTAGTACTGCTTCCATTACGACTACTGCTATACGAACATCCTTTGTCTGGATTTTGTTATTTCTCCGTGATTAACAACAAAAAAAAAAAACGATAAAATTGGTTAACGCATTACTTATACTAAAAATTAAAAAAATACTATACTCCTATTTCCTAGCCGTCATGTATTTGTTTTTATGATGGCAAGCCGATCTCGTCCGGCGAAGTAGGAGGATCAATTTTAGCAGCAGTTTCAAATGCAACTACCTGCAAAGATGGTCTTTTTTTTTCCTCGTTTTGACATTTCCTGTTGCTTAAGATTAATGTGTTTTGCGTATTTCTCTCCTTAATTTCACACGCTCTATACTACTACGATTATTCACATAAATTAAATAATGTTCAGTTCTTTCTATTTCGAGTTTGTTTATCCCCTTTTGTTTTGTTTGTTTGTTTCTACACAATCGGCTTTCCTTTCAATTACTAACGGAAACGTCATCTATGCACAATTCCTCCATTTTTAATTCTTGCGTTTGAGTCATTACCGTATCTCGCCACCGCAAAATCTTATATCGCCGATTCCAAATATATTCCAACGGTTTTGTTTTGTCCACTAATGTATTTTTTAATCAGTTTTGTTTTTTTCTTCCAATTTTGCAACGATTTGTTGCTTTCCTTTTGTAAATGATGGTGTCATGTTTAGCTGCGATCACTTAGTAGTAGGTTACACTCAACGTTTTACGACTTCTCGCGAACTTTATCTGCCTATCCGCCCTTTTACTGTTTTTCTGAGTATTCTGTTTAGTCATGGGTGTAATGTATGTAGAACAGTAAGCAAAACAACACATGCTTATGTACAACAACGAATGCGTACGGAATACATATTACGGTTTCAGATAATTAAGCTCTTGTTGTGAATCATAGGAAAATGTTTAAATAATAGAGCGCATTGAAACAACTTTCGTCCAACCAACGTAACCAGCCGAGTAATGAGCAAAAAACGAAACTTAACAGTGAACCATGTGTCTCGTGTGTCACTCCTCACTTTTTCCCGTCAAGAAGTTGGTTTATCGTTTTGGTAACAGGATTCAAATCGTTTATCGGTTTGGGTACCATTGGATTTGTGGATGTGTTTAGCTACACGCATATCTGTCTCCCATTATTTAACTTGTCCTTTTGTATACTAAGCAACATAAAAAAACCGCTTACAACTCACGCGGAACACATCGATTGTGATAGCGATTTGGTAACCGATGGCGCATATATAACTTGGCTTGAAAGTATCCGGAGTACATGTAAGAATATATGTTTATTTGCAGAATTAGCGGTTAGAAATTTAGCACAAATATAACTGGACTAGATAAGAGTTACACGGGTTAATTATAGGCTAGATATGCGCTTTGTTTTTTACCTTGCTAAATTCCGTTTCGAGTGTCTAGATGTATTATATGTCTCACAGAAACGCTACAGATTGATTCATTCCTCCATGTACGCTTCATTTTGCAATTATGTGATTCGATCTTGCCCGATCGTCGCAAACGTTCTGTTGCGTTTTCTTCCTTCCTATTTACAATTCCTCTAAACAGGGTTAAAACTGTCATTATCCAGTAGATGCACCACACCCCGGTGTGCGCTTTTTATAGATAGTACAAAATTTACCTTACTTTCCTACAACACCTGTCACATTGGGATATTATGGGGTCACTGCCTACACTGGTTCACATTTACTCTCTCAGTCACGTTCCTCTTTTTTTGCAAATGAATTGGTTATCTGTAGAGTTTTGTTGCTTTGCCGTTAATGTTCATACTAAACAATATGTCGCTCAACGATCATTTTACTGATCGGTTGACACTGAGTTTAAAATATGTCCTTTGCTTACGCAGCAGCACTATTTTCTCGCGTCAAATTCATACTTTTGCCTCGTACAATGAGTTTGTTTCGATTATAGAACTAATCCGCCCAACACACCTGTATGCTACTGCTCATCGGTAGCCTCACTATGTATCAGTTTTCTTGTTTGTTTTTTTTTCTGTCTGCGTCATACTTCTACTCTGGATGACACGATAGACATCGCTAGGAAAGGAAGGAGGAAGTAGAATGGGACGTAGAATGTGGATCGTAAAGGATATAGGAACGGCTTTCCGTCTATGTATAGGGAACACTGGATGGTACGAACGATGGAGGCGCCTAGCGTCTATCGGCGTTTCTTCTTGTTGCGTCGCTTGCGTAAATACCGCTCGCGCCAACTTATCCTGAGGCTGATCTTTTCGCTGTCACTGTCGTCACTGTCATCGCTGTTTTTCCTGTACGGATAATTCAAACAGTTCGCTTTAGTGTCCGGCCGTACTGTGACAACGGAGCGAGATAAGAATGTACGGAAAACGAACCACCACAAATGCGCCAAACAGACAAATGGAAGGAAATTTTTCATTCATATATCACCCCTGAAAGTATTTGTGTTAACGAGCAATTTCTCAATGGCAATCTGTTTTGGGTGCCGTTTTCCACGCGATTGGTTTTGTATTTTGTCTTGTCATTTCTTGACTGTATCTCTCTCTCTCTCTCTCTACATTTCTATTCGTGCCACAACATTACGGTTACTGTGAAACGATTTATGCTGCTGACGATCGATGATGTCCCTGGTGAAGCGATGACAGTGATGAGTGGTAGGCACGGTGAGTAAACCCTGGATGATGTTTAGTCAACGATGCGCACATTGCGGGGTATCGATCATGGCAGAGTGGTGGGAAAATGGCGATAATTAATTATGAAAAGCATTAAGCTTACGATGAAATGATCTCTTCATTGGGTTGCCTGTCCGTTGGTACGAATTCATAACATTCGAAGTAAAATCCCATTTTCTGTGTGGAACACATCGTGTACACGGGACGGATTAGCGCTCGAACGCCACAGTACTTGGCATCCTATGAATCTCTATCGCAATGCATAACTCAATTAAGCTCTGCACATACCATCTCTGCGGGAGAGACACTGAAGAAAACATGTACATAAAAATCAATACCTGCCAATCTTTACTCAAAGGTAGTGCAAGTGTAACACCTAATAGCTAACGCTAAAACGTAACGAAACAATTATTTTGGCACCGTTTGTAAAGCTTATACGAAACATCTTAACTAAAGTAGCTGATGAATGTGTTGCTAATTTCCCATTCATTGGTCCACTGAAACAACAGCGTACCACAATGAAGATTCAACGGACTGTGCAAAAAAAATAAATCAACTTGCAGCTTCTCTGTCCAAGTCTTCCTAACATCTCCGTGTCATAAGTCTACCACTAGCAACAACAACAAAATGGCTACCAATGGTCCGTTCGCATTATAGACAATCAAATCTTAAAACAAATACAATTTAGGTAGACACCTGTGAATGTATTAGGTGGCTGCTGCTGGTTGGCTAAATACGCAAACTCCCCTGCTTCTAACTCTACAAATATCACCGCAGATAACGTGTTGGTGGTTTTGCTAATCCGCTTGGAACAACTACATTTAGACAATATTCTCTGGTCCTATCATTTGAAGATGGTTGTGTCTGTGCATGCCGATACGATACGCTCGCTGCTCGTGAAACCTATGAAATGATCCAAAATGTACAAATTTAGTGATAGTGTAACCTCTGGGGGTATGATAATGATATGACAATGGTTTAATTTTGTAATAGGCAACACCTGCAACGAGCGTATAAGAAAGCATTTCACATCTATTATGAGTCGCACAAATCGTGGCGCTGCCGATAGAAGTGCGTGTGCATCACGGTTATGCTGCGCGATTGTTAACATGATTGCTGTAACGGTGTGAGCTCATTGGTAACTATTCATTTAATCACACACACACACACAAACACAATTGTTTATCAATCCTTGCAATGACGCTTTTGTAGTGAGTGTCATTTCGTTCGTTACAGCAAAGTTATTTCACGTTGGTTGTTGTTATTATGTTTTCTTCAGCATATACACCTAAGCTGGGCAATTGCTTTGGCAAAACGGAAGCTTTAATTTTATAAATTTATACAGTACGTACATATACTAACACATAGACTTTCGCTATAAAGCGTTCTTTTGAATAGTATTTGTAAAAGGATGAGTTGTTGAGTTTGACATTACTAGTTATAACCAATTGCATTCATAATGCCTGTTAATATTGCCAACGATGCTAGTGTTTGTAGTAGTAGTAGTAGTAGCAGCAGTAGTAATAGTAGTAGCGGTTGTAGCATTAGCAGTAGCTGTTGTTACACTGATGAAGATGTTGTCCATCCGCTAGTGGTAGCGTTGTTGAGTGTTGCTTTGTAAAGTATCTCTATCCCCTTCGACAATTCGTTTTCTCTCTTTCTCTTTACCACGTTCTATGTTATCGCTTGCGATCTTTTGAATGTCGATTGGCTAGCCATTTCCATTCCATCCGCTTACCGACGATCCCATATTAACAAAGAAGCTGTGCTTGTGATTAATTTCCATGCTCGCCGAAATAGATCCGTGTTTGTATCCTTGCGCAACCGTCACTTCCACGGTCACATTCACAGCTACGCACGTGCTCTGTGTGTACTTGTGTATGTTTATTCCCTTTTTTTAGAGTCGATTCAACTGTTCTTGAATAGCCCGTTCGGCCTGCTCGAAATCCTCGGCCGACTCTATTTTCACCTTTTCTCACCACTCGTTTAGTATGCAATCATCTAACTGTGACTCGAGGATATCTATGTTTGGTTCGTAGTCCTCATCCTCATCATAAGAGCTGTGTTTTTTTTTACCACAGCATACCGAACCAAATGGCGTAACAGATTGCAGCAGCAGTAATCGGTAGATCGTTCCGAGTTCCGACAAATGAGTTTTAATCGAAGGGCGTAGAGATGTGCATTCGTGGTGTAGTAATGGTAAGTGCGGAACGCAGTTTCCAAATTGTTACATGTATGGGAAGGGAGAGGACGCGTTTTTGTTTGGTTTTCGTATTTTGTTTGCCATTAATATACCGTTTCCGTGTAACGACACCATCAACACAACAAACAACACGTGTGATACAATTGCAACACGCACACACACAACGGAATCCAATCGGTATGATTTATCGGTTTATCAAAAGATGCAATAGAGAGGAAGAGAGAGAGAAAGAAAAAGAAAAAGAGATGATATTAATTAGTACATCGATAGCGGAGCAGATTCGGGTGTTGTGCTGCTAATTGCAATTACTTTTATTTGCTTTAATTGGCGTTACATTTTTTTTCGTAAAGCAGCACTTGCGAATTTTACCATATATTCTTTTAATTAATCAACAATATTAGCCTAAAGCAAAAGCATCGTTTTAAAATGATTTTACTTATCTACAATGGTAGAGTGACACTCAAAAGAGTAATGGTTAGAAATGTATTTTATGTGCAATGTCAAAATATCTACACGCAATCTAACAATTGTGCTTACTAAACTAGCATGGATGATATATTTCGTAAAGCTTATATGGAAATTTAATTTTGCGAAAAACAGGCAAGCTAAAATTACTATTAACAATGTGCACACAAATACTCAAAAGGATGACGAGCCTTGGAAAACGAATGCTAAATATATGTATTTTAGTTATGCACATAAAATTAAAAATAAAATTAAATGCATTTTCTCAAAACATATGTACAATTGCTGTTGGGTAAAATATAATCGCCTAAAAAAACTACAAGGATGGAACAAAATGGCAAAATCAACCCAGTGAAAGAATGAGAAACATACACAATGGTACAGTCGGAACAATCATAGGTGAACAGGAAATACAAGATGATACATTATGTTTATTCTTACATTAACATGTTATACGTCCTCACTGATTTGCCTAGCACTGTTTTAGCACAACATTGCATGAAGCATTTTCATGAAACGGGAGGAGGGCTTTCCGATTCATAGCTATGCACTATCGTTGTCCCAATTGCTGATTAGAATGTGACTTGGCAGAACCGAACAACAAACACACACTTTTGACACCTATAAAGCCAATTTTTAGAACACACAAAAAACGAGTGTAAAATATTTTCGGTATACGACTGCGACTTACAACATAATCCGACAGTATTTTACACACACACACTCGGCACATCCTAACCACTGTTTATACCCTGTTAACCAATTTCGAGCGCTTTCCAAAAATTATGTACAACAACAAAGATGACAGAGAATAAAGGGGAAAACAATAGAAATAAATTTCGTTGCTCGTTTCATTCTGGAATGAAACTGTGCATGTAATGAAAGAAGTAGAGAGGTAAATTAAAACAAAGTTAACACAAATTTGTGCCTAACAGAAATACAAAAGACATTTCCAAATATAAGAGGAAAAAACAGTTTACGCGCAACACACAAAGATGAGTGAAAATCACACAAAAAGATCAAATAAGGAATTAAAAAAAAAACGAGAGTTCATCACAGAGATCGTACTTAATATTAAAACAGACAAGGTGTGGTGGCAAACATGTTGAGATCATCCGATACGGCAATTGGAGTACATTGGCACACAGCTTAAAAGGGTTCGAAATTTTACTTTTCCAATTGTAAGCTTTCTGGCATATTTTATTCCACTATCCGATAAGTTTTATAAACCAAATTTAATTTTGTACATACGGATTAAGCCATTGATTTTTTCGATTCCAGTGCCAGTCTGGGTACATTTTAGCAGTAAAATTTGATTCCACACACACACAAACACACGCACATACACACGCATGACGCATTCGAAAGCGCATAGACACGCAAAACATAGAGAAGAGAAAGTTGTTTCATTGGATATATAGGATTAGTAAAAACGACGTAAATATGGAAAAAGGATCAACTGAAGAACGTTACTGTACATAGCAATGGGTAATAGTTTGTTTTCATTATCAGTCGAAATAAAATAATTAAGAGATAAAAAAATCGATACTCAACAAAATAAAATTCTCTTAAATTAGCAACTGTACACGGAAATATGGTATCAACGAAACATATCCAAAAAAAGAAAATCAGCTGTCTAGTTAAGGTGTGGAAAACAAACATACGGTTTAGCTATAAAATATTTTACTGTCCATAATATATGTATAATAAACCAATCGAAACGCAATTCTCAGTAACAGAACCAGAAATGTGCAAGACATTTAACGAAATAATTGTAAACGATCAACTGTCAATTCAAATGCGCAACTAAGAGAAAATCATTCCTAATGGTCTAATCAACTAAAGGTGGAAAGTTGCTCCACGGGAATAAAACTGGGGGGAAACGGGAGCGTTACGGTAGGAATGGATCGGATATAATATGTATAGAGACAAAGTAAGAATGTGAAGAAACAAGGAAAGATAGAGAGTGAATAAATAGAAAGAGCAAGGGAAACGGAAAGAATGTGCTGGTCGTTTTGTTACTTACACCAGAAATGCGCTATAAAAGGTATTAGGATCACTGTCGAGTGCCATCATTTTGCGGCTCGACTGCATCGATGTTTGTGGTGCAGCAGCGGTGGCCTCATCCGGTGCACCATGCACTTTGTGGCCGCTGTTGTTGGCATGAGACGTGGAACCGCTACTGGAACCGTCGTCGCCGCCGCCTCTGGTAGCGCTTGAAGCGGTGCTACGGGCCTTGCACGTACCGGCGCGTTGGGCCGATGAGCGCGAATGGTGTACGGTCGTCGCCGACACGGACGTACAATGCACGGTACTACTACTACCAGCCATGGAGGAGGTGGTCGTCGTACTGCGCCTGGAAGCAGAGTCGCTGACACCCACTTGCAACAAAGATGGTACGGGCAACCGCGATCTGGCTGTACCCGCCACGGTCGGCAGCAATGACGACTGGTCAAACATGTAGCAATGTCTGCCGTATCTCAACGAATGACCAGAGATTATACCATTGTTGAAACACATCAGTATGCAATGGTTTGGTAACGTTTTTCGACCCAAAAATCACATATATTCCCATGTTTAGCCATTCATTTCCATCAGCATTGTTGTTGGTCAGGTTTGGTTAGCAGAACGTATAATACGGTCGTAGATGAAGGATGTTTTTTTGAAGGTGTTTGGTTTCATGTAATTCACATTTCATAGTGCGGTAGCGGCAAGTTAGCAAAACATGGTTATTGGTTTTGTTATTAGGTGAATTTGGAGGAATGTAATGTAATTTAGAGAAAAAAGAAAAAACGAGAAATCACTTATTCACTCTGTGAGCTTTGAGAAAATGCATTCGTCATACCACAAGCACACATCACAACCCATGTCAGGCACGTACAACACAAACAACGATAAATGTACATTTCGCTAGGAGCATTAGGATAACTATGACAATGTTAACCACACATTCTTACTAGGCTTTAATTTGGTTTTTAAGCTACACGACTGGGATCAGGGAAATGAAATGTATTATTTTTTTTTGGGTTTTCTCGTTTGAACTTGTTACACTGCATGGAAATAAAATGATCTTTTCTCTGTTTAAAATATATGTATACGAGAATAAACAAAATGATTCCTGACTGTGAGTTTAACTTCAACAAAACTGTAGCGTAATACCGAGAAGATTATCACATTTGTGCAAGTAAAATGGCTCATTCGTTGCACCATTGCAAACAAGTTTTTTTTGGGATCTAACCATTTATTCGAAAACAATTAGTCGACCTCGTTAACGATAATTCGGTGAAAAACTTATGTAAGCCAACAGTAACTGGTTGAAAGCCATGTATATACAACATATGTATGCATCAATCGTGGTCAAATGTTAAGAGCTTAAGAGCTTAGGAACAATACATAGCCGTAAGTTATTTCCAATTCACGTGAGCATTGAACATTATGGCGCTATTATCTGCGAGCACGCGATGGGATGGACACACGAATGAATTGTATTATTTTGATCTCTGAGATGAACCATTAATAATGGAATCAAAAAGCGAATAAGGCGTTTGGATGTTTTTTTTTTTGTTTAATATGGCATTCGTTAATACGTTATCTTTTTGTTTTGTTCTTACCCCTAAAAATAGTGTGCTACGTTTTTTTAAACATTTCGTTCTTGTAAATCATCTTCACCTATCTTTATCGGGTCTCTTCCTCCCTTCACCGAAAACGGAAAATTGTACACAAACGAAAACAAATAAAACCATCGAACAGGGGGTGTTGTAAGGATGCATTTCAATTGTATGTGTGCGAAGAGCATTATAGAGTTCGGAGGGTGTAGTGTGTAGGCAGTTGTAGAGAAAAAAAAAACAATATAGAGAGAGGAAGAAAAGTAAAAGAAAACAAACACAAAACAACAAACAGATATTGAGAAACCAAGAAACTTAATAAGAAAACATTGTAATAATATAAATGCTAACTACTCGCTGTTACAAGGAAGTGTGACTTTAAAAAAATGAACATTTCAGCAGATTACAAACACAGAGATATGCAGAAACAGAACAGAAGATAGACAAATAGAAGAGAGAAAGATAAGGAAGTTTGAAGAGAGGTAAGAGAGAAAGATAAGGAAGTTTGAAGAGAGGTAAGATATATGGAAGGTTTATGAGTTTTTACTGCAAATTAGCATTTCAAAAGAAATATAAATGATTGCAAGAAATCAATTTCTTTAAGAGATTCATCACACATCTTGAGAAATGTTCAACATGTGGCTTCTAAATGTTTAATTTTGTAGTTGAAGTATAAATAGTTTTGTTGTTTTTTTGTTAATGTTGTATTTTATTTCTAATGAAATATACTACGCAAACATGAATTTTTACGCACTGACCACACGTCTGCTTTACGTTTTCCTAATGCTTCCATTATCGCGGTCTGCGCTTTATACAATAACAAAAACACTAACTCGTTCAAATGAACCTTAAAGGTCAAAACTCTATTTGAGCCGAATGGGGTTACTCTATCGTATCCGATTCGATTCCTACGACGGATAATGCAAAACAACAAAAGGTAACATGATGGCGTGAAACGATGATGAACGGATAAAGTGATAGTAACAAGAGTAGAAATAGTGAAAGAGAGTTTTTGGAAACGGAATTACAGAATAGAAGGAAACATAATTGCGTTTTGATATATGCAACATGGGTGAAATAGAGCAAGATATAGATATAGGAAAGCTCCAAGAGAAAGTAGAGATGAAAAGAAAGATTTGCTTATTTTTGTTTTCATATATTACCCTTGCGTATCTCCGCCTTCCTCAGCTACCAACAGTTCGTACTCCTGGGCGGCATATCGATCCCAATCAGAAAGCTAAAAGAACACAAACATAAATTGTTATCAAGCGATGAAACGAATGAAAAGCACCTGCGCTATTCTCACATCATCATTTTCACGCTGCGCAAATGGATCACGCTGTTCGTGCTCCATGTATTTCTCCAGGTTGAAGAACGTGTCGTAGAAAATGGGTGTCATTTTGCACCGTTTTAAATCGGCCAACGTTACGCACCCAGGAGTTGCTGGTTTTATCATATCTAACATCTGTAAGAGAAATGCGATCAGCACCATATTCGCCAATATTGTTAACCTCCATTTAAACAAACTCACCTGACATAGGCAGTCTTCAAATGGAAGCGTTTCAATGCCGAGCGATTCCATGCGGTGCTGTTGCTCTTCATAGAAGTACTCCAGCTCGTACATTGAAAGGACACCGTCACCGTCGACATCCATGCAACGGAACCAATACTCAATGGCAGTCGGGTGTGATTTGTCCTCTTCCGCCAGCAGGAACCACACAAAATCGGTGTACGACATTTTCGGACCGTTCGGACCTTGTATCATTGGATTGTTATTACCTCGCCGGGGACTTCGCGTAACGCAACCGGAGAAGATCCTCTCGATCATACGCGACGACAGAGCTGAAACGGAAGAAGCGCTCGATATAAGTTAAAGTGCTCATTTATCTTTTTAGCACAATTTTCCCCTCACAGTGGTCATTATGTCTAGCCAGATCCTGCTGGTCAATGTAGAGATCATGGTCGCGATCCAGTTCCCAGAATTTGCAATAGATGACGTAGAAGTGTTCATAGCTGAAGTACGCCATAATCTGATTGATATCTTCCTCCTCCTCCAACAGCTGGATTACGTCGAGCAGGTTCGACTTGCGCAGTTCCGCCGTCGTGATCTTCCCGGTCCAGCTGCGGTTCACGTTGTAGAAGATGCGTGCTATCACGGTGTGTACGTAGCGAGAGTGAAACTCGGCTGCCTCCTTGAGGAATGCCAAACCGGGATGCGTATCGACGACATCCTGTATCAGTGGGGCAAAGTCCTCCGGTAAGATGAACGGCCGCGTACGATCACCTCGGGACATTATGTAGACAAACCGTGAAGCTGCATCGTGGCAAAATGATGTCATCCTAGAACGGAATGTAAGTGTTAAAATAATCGCGTCGAAACGTTACGGATGAAAACGAGCGTGTGCTTACTGTCGCCAGAAGTGAAGGAATTTGTCTCCGTCAACGGCACCATTGGGGGTTAGCTGCGTACACATAAAAAGCGGCAAGCGCCAGTACTGGGGCACTTGGCACATCTGGACGATCACCTGGAAGCTGTCTCTGGTGCACTCGTAGTTTGGCATCTTGTCGAAAACCTGCTCCAATCGCTGCATCGTAGTTTCCGTCGTAATCGTTGGCGGCGGTTTGCCATTTGGGAAATGGAATCTGACGGGTAGAAGAAAACAGTGCAAATAGAGTTAACAATGCGTAAAATTTTGGCCAATTTGCCATACATACTCTGCAAAATGTAAAAAAATGCGCACTGCGCGCATGGCACTACCACAAACGAGATAGTCATTCTTCAAGACATAAACATGCACTCGGAACCGTGCCAAAAACTCGGGCATCTTCTTCCGAGGCAAAAAAAAAACGATTCATTCACAAAATATCATGCAAATTGTCACAGACAAATACCTCTGAAACAAATTGCATTTTTTAATGAAAGAAATTTGCCTTTTTCTCTTTTTTCCCCAAGAATATTGAACCTGATTCCTACTCCTATGACCGAATGCGAGAGGACCGTGAAGATTAACGTCGAATAAATTAGATGTCAACGAAAAAAAAAACACAAACAACAAACGAAACGAGCAATGGCTCCTAATATAAGTGTGAATAATCATTGAAAACGCGCTTACACATTCACAGGAAATTTTGTTGCGGCACATGCATGCGCATGCAGCAACAGCGTTGATCTTTCCCGCAGCGAGTTCCGGCCAATTCCGACGACAATAACGGTTGACCCAACAAGATCAGTATTACGCCAAGCTACACGCTCCTCTTGCACAAACGCGCGCATCAAACGATCTTTAATGAGGTTTAATTTCCAACCAAAAGAGCGCCATTGTTGGGTCGTAAAATTTTCCCGAGATCCCAACTCGACACAACAAAAGCAACGATGTGGAAATCTACATCAAACGAGCATTGATGGGTGAAATGGAAAGTGCCATTCAATGGGATTGATGCACGAAATACTTAAAGTGTGTAACGATGCTGAAGTTGTTTGTTGTCCCCAACAAACACAAAGCGGGTTAATGAATGTTGCCCCGTAGAATGCGGTAATAAAAGGGGAAATATTTATCTTCACGCTGGAAAATCGATACACTGAAACAACTTTTCTAAAACTAGTGTTCTGTCAAAAAGTGAGCGGCTCAATAAATTCTACAGTAACATAAGCCCTTTTCCTAACGCTCATCATTGTTGAACGGAAACCATTCAACTGTGCTCTTGTCTTAGCCATTTAAGGCTTGGGGGTGACAAATCTTGAACGTATATATTTATGTGCGATCAAATTACGTCTGGTTGTCAACAGGTGTTCAACAACAACGCTCAAACACTTGAATAACGTTCGGAAACCGCACAACCGAAATGGACAGGAATAAGAATTGAATGTTATGTTCCAAATGTCTGTACGAATCAAATTACAATGTAAAGAGTCTCAAAAGGCTCGCATTACTGGGTACAGCATACAAAATATTTCAATTCTTTGCTGTGTGCTCCTCTGCAAACCGCAGAAAATCTCATTTCATTCGCAATAAGCAGCAGGAAGATAAACGGATAAGAAGAGCTATTTATTTACATCCATTTCTGCATCTTCACGGTTCAGTCATGGCCAGTCAAATACCAAAAATAATTAAAAGAAATACGTAACTACAACCACCACGAGTATGCTGGTGGCGCTTTAAAATCTTACAAGTTGCAAATGTATTTTTTCGACAACTGCTGAGGGAAGAAATTTGAAGCACAGACCGATGGTCAGCAAATTCCCACACCGGTTTCTTATTTGCTGAGTGAAATTTTTCATGACGCGACACTGGTTCATCATCCGGTGGTGTTGTGTGGTAAACATCACCGTCATTCGCAGGCACTTCCAATGTCGCTAGACCGTTGCGCGATGGCAGCGTTCGGTGATTGACGGTTTTTATGTTTTTATTTTGAGTTATCTCTTCCGCCAAGCGCCACAAAGGATACCTCAGAGCGCACCAGTTAAAGGTTCAAGTGCGGTGAAATATTCGAAGATAAAGCGAACATGTTGATATGGGTTAAATTGTTTTTTTTTCAACCACAGTTCTGTCCCATGTGCTGAACAATCGGTAGCGACTTTTTATGCAAATAAAGAATTCGTGTAGGTGTAAAACCCGTACGAATGCGTATCAGTGAACGCGTGTGCCGTCGACACCACTACAACAGATCAAATTAAAACTCACGCGCGACAACACCAATTCAGCAAAAAGAGCAGATAAACTGAAAGATCAGCAGACGACGATGCAGGTCGGTGGCAAGATACTTACTGCGGTATGTAGGGGGCTTTGGTCGAGTTTTTCAGATGTCGCTGCAGCGTTGCGTGAATGTTTGGCGGAACCAGCCGGTTGACAGGCTTGGACTGTAAGGTGAAAAGTGATGGAAAAGAGATAAAAAAGAAGAATATCAGTAACCAGGAAATTCGTACTCATTGTCATCGAATCCGTAAAACATGGTTGCATTGCAAGCGGAGAAAAACACAGCTAAACGGTGGGCATCAATTTGGTCGGTTTGGTCGCTAGAATGACAGTGATGAGTTTTGTCAGCCAGCCCTGTACGTCCGCGAGGCGCCAGCGGTGTGATGAGAAAGAAAACGAGATAAACCGAACACTGCCGTCAACAAATGTGCTGTGCTAAGAGAATGGTAAAGAGCATCGAACCAAGAAGGACGTAGTTGACATCAAATATGACGCGATCGCAATCGTGCAGTTTTACGCTTTTAAACAATCTTTAAATGTTGTAACTTATACACCAAAGCATAAATAAAGTAGAGGCCCTACATCAGAAACACTTCTCGAAACGTGTCAGAAATGTGGGTCATAACTTTGACGCAATAAATCGATCGCGGCATAGTTTGTGGGTGTCCAAACATAATTTTACCGAAATATGTCAGAAATGAAACTACACACACACATGGTTTATTGGTGGTGTTGAACATTTCGTTTAACCGTACCACCGTGTACGTTTGGTTGTGAAAGAAAAAATCAATTTCCTGCAGATTGGATTGTAACATCTGTTCGGAATACGCATTATTGGAAAAACTGTTTCCCTGCAATCCACCCATGCGCCTGCATGAGCCAGAGTGCATTCGAAAAATGGTATAGTTTCTCTTCGTACGTCACTGTTGGACTTGAGGTCCGTTGAGGTCGTTTTATAGGTGTGCATTAAACTGAAACACAAAACCATTGGGTGACCCAATGCACAGTGGCTGCAAATCAGAATACAAATGATTTTATTTTTATATTTAGATTTCAATTTGCGTAACTTTTTTTTAAATTTAAGTAGATACTGATAAATGACGAAATCTCAAGAACTAGAGCTCGAAACCAAATAGCTTAGCAGAAACAAAGTATCGAAGTGACAAATTGTTTTAAAAATCCTGTAACTGAGCAAACGAGAGGAGCATCTTTAAGCGATATTTTGATAAATTATTAAAAAATGGCCCACACAATATTCTTCAACGATTTCAATTTAAAAAAAAAACATTAAGCTGGAGCAAATAAAGACGTAAAATATAAGAGAATGTTTATTTTAAATCTTACATAACATTTTCCACTTCGATTAGTGAGAAATTTTAGGTTTGCATCCATTTGCGTGTTTTTTTTTTTGTACTACAAGTTGTAGGTTTCAATTATAAACACCTTTATAATGGTGCACAACTTTAAAAGTTAAAACCATTTTTGTGAAGAATCATAAAATTGCTTGCACGATGCGTTTCCTACTGTTTCAAACATGAATATATGAACACCTCTCGTGGTACAAAAATGATAAAATAGGAACTCTCTTCTGCCCTTATACCATAACATCGAATACAGATATAATACACACAAATTGATGAGCTGTTCAAAACATATTAAGCTAAGCCTGTAACGAATGAATTTAAATTGGATTAATTTTGACTATATATTCCGAAACGTGTTCACTTTTTCAGCCCTTATTATCATATCCTATGCGTCTTCGAATGAACCAATCGGAACGACATGTACATCAATCCGAAATGAAATTCTGCACACGAAAAGCAACATCCGTCAAACTTAGCCCTTCATCGATCATGCGTATCGAAGCATAAAGGCTTACGAGCAGGATTGGAGAAACGAAAAGACCTGTACAAAAAACAAAACAAAAAACAGCACATTCGGAAGACTCATCAGACGAGCACCACAACCTTAGGCGCGGATCATTTGCATACTTCAAAATTTCGTGTACAGCCGTTGTAACGGAAGATATTGGCGTAAAGAAAACCAATAGTTCGTTGTACCTTGAGTAATTTATTTTGATTGTATTATATAGACCGATAATGTGACTAATTGTTTAGCAGTTGGTGCTGTCATGATCCAACTGTTTATTTATTGCTATAGTTGTACTTAGCGTATAGTTATTTTTACTTGCAAGTAACTAATAACGTTCATCTAACAGCTTATGTTACAATGCAACCGGAACGGAACGAAGGGCCTAACATTCATATAAATCCCATTTTGAATACCAAGTCGCTGGTCAATTTCACTGCAAGCTGGACCACGTTTGTAAGGCTTGAAAAGACACGTAAATCGTTTTTGGTACAGAAAACCTTCCAACATGTATACATAAAAAGTTACTGCTCATTCGTGCAGAACGCCCACTTCCTACGCCGTGGACGCGTGGCGGCGTGACGTAACGTGGAAAACATACTGAGCATTACAACAACGAAAAAAAGAGTGATGCCGCCCAAACCAGCGGCTGACCCGATCGGACTCGTGATGGATCACTTTCTACGCCTTATCTGCGTCCATGCGCAACCACTAGCCAGGCATTTAAAACAATGTAATGTAACATTCTTAAAGGGTGAATGATACCGGCAGCAGGTAATTTAATCCACTACAATTGTTCAATATTTTATTTGCTGAATGTATGTTGAATGTATGTATGTTTTTGTTTTGTTTCATGCAGGTTTCAGGCTACAACATTTGCACAAATTTTTGGTTCCACCATTGCTACCAAATGAATCTGACACTAGGGCCGGATTCAGGAAACCTGTTTTTGATATTTGGTTGCCTTCTACCCCGGTACGATGACAGCATCTTCACAAACGATCAAATTCGTCGTGATGAAATTAACCGCAGCTTAAAACTGGCAAATAAAGCTGAAACGTAACCCTTCCCCGCATCTACTGGCTGTTTTTTTTGTGGATACATGCTGCACCTACAAAGATATAAATCAGTTTTCTTGAAGACGTATGCTCGTAATCCTCTTCAGAAATAGAAGTGTTAAGCACACTAACGCGTCGCACATGTTTTTTTTTCCAGCCTCCTTCATGCGTAGAGCAATGGAATATTAAACACCTCTTCTCTTCGTCGCACGAGCAAATATTTGCCATCCTAAAATGGACAGAACAAAAAAAACGTACGGTAACCCGATCAAAAACGATACAAATTTAAACATTTGGAGGATTTGTCTAAAAAGAAAAAACAACAAATTAAAATGGAATTTTTGCTGGTGCTGAATGCGTAATAACGCGAGAAAAATATTAATGGTAATCTCGAAATATCATATTTAATTGAGATTAAAATCGAAAGTCCCCAATAATCCGTTGACAGCTAGTGAACGCTTGGATTGATCAGGGCCAGTGTATACGTTACAATTAAGTTTCACTTTGCTTCTAGTATTTTCTAAAATTTGAAATAATAAATTGTGAAGACCTATTGCAGGGTAGTATTTCGGCAATGCTAAGGGTGACTAATAGGGATCTAAAATTGCGATCTGGAGCTTCGGAATAAATAAATTCGTATAAAATGAGTCAAAACTTCCTATTGCTCATCCGATGTTGTTCAGAAGTTTTTTGCGAAGCTTCTACCATCAGCTAGCTTTCGATTAAAATTATTTCTGAATGCTATGCTATGTTCTGGCAAGGAATATTAACTTTATCTGTAGCCTTGAAAAATTATCATTTTTCCAAAGTGGACAAAACAGGTTTTAAAATCAGTTTTCATGCTGATGTGCCTAAGGAACATCAAGTCTCATCGCGACCAGAGTAATAAATTTTCGGACTTTTAATGATAAAATCCCTAGCTAGCTCTACTAACATGAGAGCCTCTCTCGACGCGAAGGTCCTTTACTTATCTGTTCAGCATCAGCGCCCCCTTCTGGCAAACTCTAATACTACCAGCGGAAATGGCAGGTTGTATCAATACTTCAACTATCATGTGACTATTTATCTATTAGGAAAGTGGCCGAAAAAATACGCATAATCTAATCTAATCGTCCAGTTTTTCATGACACAATTGTTTCAAAATGAACACTCAAAAAACGAATCAATGGGAACTCAAATCTACCTTTTCATATACATTCATACAAAAGGTTTACTTAAAAAACAACAATAAAAATTGAAACGAACCCTTAGTAAGCACATAATTAGTGGCACATTATTGTTACGTAAAATAAAAATATACCTTCAAATATAGAAAGTTACCAGTAACGAACTGAATACTATCGATTGAAAATAATTCACACGGTTTATTGCATTGTAAAAATATGAATTATTAATATGCGTTACCGACAACCTTAAAATATATAAATGTAATTAAAAAATAAACAATTCCGACCCCTCATCTTGACACACCTTTCAGCGTACAGTCCGTAACAAATATTCCAGTAGCCTTGGGTTTGTGGCCGTATACAACATAACACAATTAATGACGATAATTTACGATCCAAAACAGTACGATGTACTTTTATTATTCGGTTTAATCGCACGATCATCTGATCCGCCGTGTATCGGTGAGTATACACAGCAAAACCGACGCAAATATGCACCAACACCTGTATCGCATGTGCAGTCGCCAATCAGTTGGCATATTGCTTGTTCGATGTGTTTGTACAAATAATGGATCGTACCCGAGCATTTCGTGGATTGCAGCAGCGTAAAGATCAACAACTACTGCAACTGCCACTAGCCATGAGTGGCTATAAATACTATCGATACCGATACTACCTTAAAACCACCACCACAGACGGTGTTCCGACATGTTGGCGATCCTATTATTGAAGGTAAATGATTTTAATAGCATGCGCTATCGTGCAATGAAATCTGGCCACAAATTAAACGGACCATTTAAGCCTAGAAACAAGGTTCGAAAATCTGACTGAATTTACCCTAAATTATACCCTGCCACACAAACCTTGTGCGGAACGGTGTTCCAATACTACCAGATATGGTACGGAACCCCCCACACACA
The DNA here is from genome assembly GCA_000349025.1 of Anopheles minimus. Classification (NCBI taxonomy): domain Eukaryota; kingdom Metazoa; phylum Arthropoda; class Insecta; order Diptera; family Culicidae; genus Anopheles; species Anopheles minimus. Next base: position 14,760,531 of record KB663832.1, on the reverse strand, counting down.
TGCATACATATCTGCAAACCTTTTCCACCCCACTTTTCAAAGCCCTTTTGCTCTGGAAGCCTTCAAAAGTTAGCATTAGGCCCTACCCATACAAATCAGGACACACATACACAAACGTACGCACTCAGGGTACTCGACCAGACCACCAGCCAGTTCGACTACATCGTGACGAATATGACGAAGGCGTCGTAATTGCATACTTTTCCGGTTCATCTAGACCCGGCCACTGCAACATTGCCTGCTGGCAGTGAATGTATCAATACCACACAAAACAAAAAAAAACTACGATCGTGCACAGTAGATCGGATCTAACTGAGGCTTAACGTCGCGTAAAATTGAACGGCACCAAAACGCAAATCGCTTGCCGCAGAATCGTTAGCACTGTTTAGCACCGGCTGTAGCGATCGACGTAAGCAAAGCAAAATTTTTCCCACAACACGGTTTGTCTCTCGAGCAAACAACACTCTTGTGTGGTTGATAGAGGTGTGTCACGAAGCTGACGGCCGTAAGGGGAAAACTTCAAGCTTTACGAGAAACTGTTAGTACCGGCGCGGTTACGTAGATATATGTAGGAATCTCACTTTTATTGCATGCTCCGTGTCTCGTCCACCACCAGAAGTGCCCAACAACACCTCTCAAGTTGGAGCCTCATCAAGCGATTGTGCAAACGAAATAAAACTTAACAACCTACTTGGCGGCTTCTGAAACACCTTGACGCGAGATCATTCCAAGCTTCTTGAAGTTGATGGCAGATTTGAGCATATTTTCTGTGTGGAATGTTAATAGCTGGTATAATAACAATAATTGATTAGGCGTCTTTTAATAAAACTCTCACAAAGGCACGTTTCGGTCTCTACCGGTAAAACAGTCCAAAACAATACGTACGCACATAAATTCCTTCTGCGAGACACACAAGTTTGCAACGTAAGGAAAACTTATTTGGACTTATTTAGAAAAGGCTAGATACACCACATCTATCATAAAAATTTGGCAAACCTTTTTTTTGTAATTATTTTATAAAAAAATCAGTTTTAACAGTTGCAGCTTGGGTAAACATTAAACAAAGAATGAACACTAACGAACTAAACCTAACCAAAAGTTACTCAAGTCATGCGAGTAACTGCGAAGAATTTCGGCATAGAAATTTTATGGCATCTTGTCACATTTATGGGCTATCATTAATCTTCCAAATGAAGTTTTCCAGCAGTCATTCCAAACCATTACTCGAATTGCCTGTTAGGGTTTTTTTTTCAATTTACACAAAATACAACACAGCACGCAGGCGTAACTAACTTGCCTTTCTCCGCTGTTGCGTCACCCTCACTCAGCCAAACATCGTAAAATCTTCAACATGACAAGATTCAACCAACCGTAACCATTTTCCTAATTTTGAATCAACACTACTTTAATGATCTGTCAATCTAAGATTTTTATGTCGCTCGCTGTTTTTTTTCCACAGCTCTCCGGGTACTACTCAACTCTCAAGCCGTTAATGTCTTTAAACACAGAGATGGTGCTTTGTGGAGAAAGGCTGAAGAATTTTGGCGTGCACTTCATGCACATGAAAAACGAACAGACTTGCTTAATTCGTAGCATCACGTACGGTGCGCGGTGCGCTGGTTGTTTGTCTGGAAATTACTACCCACGCGCGGCAAGCGTACAATGCCAAACGCAATGCATAATCGAGATCAACTGTCACGACCATTTTACTGCTTAATTTCCTCCCTAAGCTCGTCCACTGACGCGGTGCGACTCATTCGACAATATTGCATGTTGCATACATGCAGACAGCGGTGGGCCATCATATCCCCAACTGGTTCGGTCTGCCGTTACCCAACGTGGGACGCTGGTAATGGCTTATTGTTGGTGCAAAAGTATGCCGTTTGACCTCGTCTGTGTACTACTGCTCGATCGTTGATTCCCAGTTCTTGATGATGCAGACAGTGTCTTCCAAATCATCAGTAAGGGCTTCGCTGTTGGCAAGGTGACCGGCTCAAACGTGTTCCATTTTAGGGTGTGTGGACGGGATTCTGCAGACTTTCAGGGACAGAGAGCAGCATAAAGACATCGCAAACATTTAGCCAATACTTGACTGCTATAATTACTCCACACTGAGGTCAACATTCAATATTGTAGATGACTTCCCAGACATATTACCAATGTTAAAAACATTCTTGAATGTAGCCCAGTACACCCGGAATAAGATGCTCTTTCTCGGTTTGAAGATGGAAATGTCTCCAAACCAATGTGAATTGCTTTCAAGAAAAAGTTTATATTTCTAATTCTAAGCAATATGACCGTTCTACATGAATGAAGTAAAACGTTCTTGTAAGTCGACGACAATTTGCCTACTACAATCAGCAACAGGTATAAATAATTGACGGCTATGCGTGTGTAAATGTAGTTAGAAACTGTCATCCTTAATCTGAATGATAATGATAACATCTTCATAATGCAGAGACGCGTGTATGCAAGTGACGTCTTTGGAGTTAACTTTGGAAATGTGTTACAACTGAGCGATCTGAGCGAGGATACGCATTTATTGATATTTTTATCCTTTGACATATGCATTCCTTTTTATGCTTTTGAGCGTAGTATCCTGACCTCAGGTATTGAGATTCTGAGAACTGGCCAGCTCTGGAATAGTGGCGCCTTGGGAAGAGGGTGAACCCGAATTAATTATTGATACTTGGAGCAATGGCTCTACCACAAGGGCGTTAGCGAATTTATGACACAGAAAATAAACCTGTACTTGAGATAGAATAAGAGTTGTGATACTTAGGATGTGAGGGTTATTGATTTTTCCTAGAAGTACTCGTCGATATCACCACTTTTTGAATTAGAGAATAGAAAATAAAAATACCGTAAAGGCAATTACGTCCCTCTCAAACCAATGTTGAGGTTAGTGATGATATCATCTTTAATAATTAAGTAATTTTATCGATCCTAGGAGAAGATATCAATAAATAAGTAACATTGGTAAAATTACCATCTTTGCCCGACTTCGGAACAATTGTATCAATTTCGACACCAAATAAATTGGAATGAATATCTACAAGTTCAATGAAGAAATTGGTAATTGGCGCGACTTCTTCATGATATCTACACAGATATCCTTAACTTCTTGCCATAGTAGTGCCATTGAATAAGAAGTGATTTTTGTCTATCTCAAATGAGAGAATTGTCTACTTGTGAAATTTGGAGTGATTAGGTCTTCATCTTCAGATCTTCACATAAATTTCTTTGACTACAACATCCAAACTAGTATATGATCTTTCATCATCATACGAGCGGGACAAGACTGTTCGCTCACGTTCATCGACTTACGCACAATTTTATGCGTGCACACGTGTGTTGCCATCGTGCGTTACCCATCCACCGCGTTCCGTCTTATCTACTGCAGTTAATAGCTGCTTTTACGCACAACCAAACACATAACGAGCAGACATAAGAGGAGAGACAGAGATCGGAGACACCACTGGTCGGGAATGGGGTACGAAATGGGGTATAGTTTTTCATCACCGATCCATCTGAGCAGTAGATAGCTTGCAACAACAAAAAAGCGTTCATCAGAGTTCGCCTCGATTTCCAACCGGCCCGCTACAGCTGGCTGCCCTGTACCGACGCACAACCTCCATTGCGTATAATTTCCTTGTCGCCACACTAGGAAGGTGTGCGATGCGTGAAGGCACATTGCCAACACACCGTTTACGAACTCTGCCACAGTACGCATAAAGATAGAACCGTCCGTCACGACACGATTTCTCTGCGCCGTGTTTAAATGCCCAATGGAGGTGAAACTATCATTTCCTGCGGCCACTCGGCCGGGGCAATTCTGTCGCAGATCCACGGGGGCAGGGAAATAAAAGGAAACCAACCGAAGTGATCGATATGTTTGTCTTCACCCTTTCTAGTGTGTGTACGCGGTACGGCCGGCGAACACTTTCCTAATGCAAATCTCTCGTAATGCTCAACACCGCACGTACGCAAATGCATCCACCGGTTCGTACGAAATGAAAGTTCGATCCCGATCGCACGTACGGATGGGTTTGCCGCTGGGTGACGCTGCAAAACCGAACCATTGCTCGCGGGCGAAAGCAAAATTCGCTTCGCCCTCGCTCACTGTGCTATCCTCCCGGTCGTCCATTTAGATCCATTTTTACCTTCAATGGGCTAGAAAGTGTTCGGATCCGGTCGTAACCTTTTCGATTGCCCGAATCCACGCAATGGCGAGGGGGAGTTTTATTTGACATCGTTTTGACGTGCTGTCACTATCATTAGTGATGCGATCGATTGTTGAATTATCGATCAACCCTACGCTGGACCACGTATTTTATTCCGTAGGCTTTTCTTTACGTGCCGAAAATGCCGAAAAAATCGACTCGTCTCTGCAATTTTAAAACCAACCAGGAGAAATTTGTAGGTGGAATTGTTTGGCCATACACAAATATAGCATTAAAGCACATTTAAGGGATTTTCCAACCCACGAATTCTTACGAGTACATCTTATAATTTGATAGTAAAATAAATTGACAAATGTCCAGAACAAATAAGAAAAATCTTTTCAACAAGCATATTCATACATTGGGCATTCTCTTCACTGAGTACATTGAGAAAAACTCGAAGGTCATCCAGCCCTTTATTGGTAGCGTGCCTTTGTGCCCATCGGCATTGTTCGCAGAAAATGCCCGACTGTGCGAGAGCGCATACATAAAATAACATAATTTAAACCCCTGCTAACAACATCCGAAACTACACGCTAATAGCGTGCCCCCGAGAGGCTGCCAAAATCATCGCCGGCTGCCAAAATGTTGCCCATCGAGCGTGTGTGTGTTTGTGTGTGAGATTGTTTCAAGGTCCCGTGTAACCCTGACCAATCGTTGTGTACGGGGTGGCGGTGGTCGCACAATTAAACATGCCCAAAGTGTTTCCTCGATCCACTCCCACACCCGTACACACCGTCCGGTAGGTGGAAATCACACAAAAAGCCCCACGAATTAAATTCCGAATCGAAAACGAAACCGGTGAGTGAGTGAAGTTTTTCCTACGGTTGTGACGACGACACCGTACCCCGGTAACCTTGAGCCGAGAGCAGTAAATTTAGCGGGCGTACATTCATTTGCCAGCGGTATGGAGGATGGGGTAAGAGCGCGGCAGAACCACCCGGCACAGAGATCGTGGCTGATGGAAACGAAAATGAATGTGAAGCGTACAGCATCATCAACTGCGCTTCGAAATGTTACGCGGTGCCGCAAAGGAACATGTACTAGCAAGTATCTAAGTGAATCTTTGGGTGGTTTTTGGTTGTTGTCTAAAATAGGGCTCATTGGAGCTGATTGTATCCTGACTTGATATTCGAATATATATCACTTCGTTTAAATATCATCTGAACGATAACGATTACACGCTATAAATTTGAAACCAAACACAAAACAACACATGTTACAGCACGTGCACACGATCGTGTAGCAGCAGTAGCAGACAATTGTTTACACTTTTCTTCCCTACATTTCGCACAAAGCACACGCACATTGCGCTTGCTCTCATGAGCCTACAAAGCGCAACGAGAATGTGCATGAAAGTGGTTAATAGCCTGTCATGTTCATCATCGCAACTCATCACTTTCCGGAGGCTGTTCCAATGTTCGATGAATCGGAAACAAGCTAGTTATCTGGAGATATATTGAGCTAGACAAGACGGATGCGTCAATGCTGCTGGCAGAGTAAAAGTTTGCTAAATTACCCGAAATGTAACTAACATTTGATTAGAGTCTTCAATAAGGAGTCAAGGAGTTAACCAACAACTGTTTTTAAAAGTGTAAAAAGACTTGAGTTGAAAATAAGAATTAACAATACCATGCTAGTAAAATATTACAGGAGACAACAAACTCTTTAGCGCGACAATAACAATGGAGGCAACTCATATTAGGTGCTTCTATCAGACCTATTAGGTTCAGTTTAATCTACCTCAGAAGCTAAACCTCAGAAGCTAATATGTCATAGCTGACTCATCTATTGTATATTGTATTGATCTCCTCAATAGTATAAGCCCATCTGAAGAAACATCTTCTTTCCTGGTCTGGTCTAATGACAGCTCGCTATGGTGAGTCATGAACCTGACATCCTCTTCACATGCCCCAAATAGAACGTATCCATCTGGCTCTGGTCAACGTTAGGATGTCTGAATTGCCAAACAGCTCTGCTAGCTCCTGGTACATTCTCCATTTCCCCACAATCTGCTCACAAGTATTTACAAAGATAATCTCCAGCACTGATCCAGATCTTGAAATACACTGAGGACATAGACATAATAGATTTATGGCTATTCTATTTAGAACATTTGTATCCGAGGAACGTACAGACGGCAGAAAACCTCAGATTAGAGATTAACGAGGTTAAAACCAAATAGATGGTTGCATCTGCAATAGCCTTGCTAACAAATTTCAGAACCACGCAGGGGTGATGTACGGGTGATGATCGCAATTTTGAAGTTGTTCAAAATTTGTCCAAACCTACCTTGGGTCAAAGGTCAACACCGATAATAACATAGATGTTGAGATATGCGCTGTGAGATGTCCGTCATTCAAATATTCTAGTGGCTGACGAAACATCTCCACTCAAACTACCTGTCTCTATAGCTATAAAGAACATGTCCTTTAACAAGCCACCGATAAAATGACGAGCTTTATGAGCTGTACGATGAATTCTTCGTTGTACAACGAATTAGGTGTGCCAGACTTCGGTTGGCTGGACATGTCATGTGAATGACACCGTAAAGTTCATTCAAGACATCCTCGTAAATAGAGGAGTGGTAGGTCTAAAGTAAAGTATAAGTATAAGGAATAACGTTGATGCGTCCACCATGATGACCGTGATAACTTTTGCAGCAGGTCACGACCGGGAAGCAGTTGAAGTGCCAAGTAAGAATGCAAGTAAGTATGAATATTGATACTGCGCTTTTACTTTTTGTCAAACCTTTTCATTTGAAACAATCCAAGATGATTGGAAAAAATTGTTAGATCACATAAAACACTAAAATATAATTTTCTTTAAACTAATGGTCTTGTTCAATAATACTATTGTATAAAATAAGCCCTTATGAAGAAATATTGTAAAAATTACTGCCTTAAGTGCGTTACTTAGGAATATTTGAGCACTGCCAGGAAAAAAATGGAGTATCAGTTAAAAAGATCCAACACCCAGCAAAAAGGTGACAAGCGTATAATAATTGGATACGTCTATGCTTTCCAATGCTCATACTATACAGAACTCTGCTTATACGAAAAACAAACATTCCCTATGAAGTCATTTAACCTTTGACCACTGCCTTCTGTTGCAAACAAACCTTCTGCTTTTATGTGAGGACACGTCGCTTCTTCACAAATAGGTCAACTAACTATGTAACTCGATTGACACAATCCCTCACACGTTCGCTAATTGGATCCATTGGTAGGCATAAACTAGACCACAACCATCACGTACAGTGCGAGAATCGGACCCCATAAGTTGCGTCTACTGAGCGGACATCCATTAATTGGGTTAATGTTTCGATAACTTAATGTATATTTATGGACCATGCAAACTGGCCATTTCGAGCTACTATCTAGCTTGGTAGGAGACTATTAAGACACCAAAAGTCTTAGTGATCTGTTTTGAAGGGTGACGTGACATCAACACCTCGTTGAGCGCATTAGCGACAAGATGCTATTTTTATCACAGTTTATCAATCGCACCCTCTCGTTTTGTTTTCCCTACCCACGAAGCAATAAAATGTCCAGCAATCAACAACTCACCTGCAGCTTGACCGGTTCTTTCACCCGTTCCCGGGGTGGTGCTTTCTCGGGGCACTTTTCGAAAATGAGCACACGCTCGGCGACGGAACCCCGGGACAGGAAGGGACGTATCGGGCTCGGTATGGTTTTCGGCTGCATATTCAGCTTCTTCTCATCGTCAACCGATGCGCGGCCAAAGTCCTTCGGTAACCGGGTCGTCGCGACGTTGCGCGTAAAATTCATCGACAGCTTCTCCTGCTCGCGTATCTGGTGTATGTTCAGGATCGGTATGTGGTTCGGCTTCATCGGTACCCCGTTCCAGTGCTTCACGTTTGGCGTGTCACCGGAGCTGTGGTTTGTGGTACCGTTGCCATTCGCCGTCCCGTTCCCGTTCAGGGTCGGCGAACCGTTGGTGGCGGCCACGATCGGGCCACCACCGTTGCCCGCGGACGCTGCGGTCACCATTGCGCCAACGGAACCGGATTGAGAGTTGTAAATAGCACTGCCACTAGCACTATGGTTGCTGCTGCTACTGCCGGCACCACCACTCAGACCCGCCAACTGTGCCCGATGGTCCACAACGGATCCGTAGTCTGGCACGTCACGATCGGGCAGGGTCGAGGTGATCACTTCTGGTAAAATACTATCACTGCTGTTCAGCACGGTACCGGTTTTGAGCGCGTTTATCAGACGTTCCTCCTCCCGGGACACTTCATCCATCAGATCCGCGGTATTCTTCGCGAAGCCGACCGGTGTGGCGGTACTGCTCCCGCCGATCACTTTCGGGCCGGCGCCTCCGGTTTTAACGACGCGATTCTTTAGCGGCCAGCTCGGCACATGGTTGAGCAGGTGCTCCGGTTTCACTGGGGTTTGTGGTTTTTCGCGCACACTACCGCCCCCCGGCTTTGCCTCCACGATCGTGTCCTTCAGCACGTCCGGCACGTTGTTCTTATTGAGTGTGTTAAAATTATTGTTATTATTGTTGCTACTACTACTGCTACTGTTACCTAAATGGCTGGAGGGATTGGTGATCCCGCCGGCACCACCAGTGCGCAGATAGCTCGGTCTACCCACGACTTCCGACACGCCGACACTACCGCTCACCGTTTCATCACCACCGATGGCACCGTTTCGTTCGAACTTTTGCAAAACACTTTTGATCGCTGAGCTCGTGCCGGTTGTCGGTGTCCGGACACCTCCAACACGCTGCTGTTGCTGACGCTGGGCCGCTATGCGAGCCTTATCCTCGTTCACGAACGAACTGACCAGCTGTTCAAGGCTATTGTTGGAAAGGTTCGGCGCCTTGGCAAGCAGTTCCGCTACACCGGCAGCGTTGGAAGTTGGGGACGAACCACCACCACCACCCGGTACAATTCCTGCTGGACCAGATTGTCCAGAGGCTATTGGACTTCCCGGCTGATGACTGACAGTCGGTGAATTTGCAGGATTTAACGCCTGGCTGAAGGCATGCTCGGCACCGTCACCGGTGTGACAGTTGAGGATCTCTGTCGGTGCTAAACCGCGCGCCTTCCACGTCTGATAGATGGCTTCCGCGTGGTCCGAGATTTGCTTCGCGATCGCATCCAAATCCTCCTGGCCCTCGACGAACGTACGCACAGTGTTGGAGGGCGAAGTCGACGATGACGACTGTTTCGCTGCTGTTGCCATTTTTGTATGCCGTGTACGTGAGTGAAATGTTTCCCGTGTTTGAGGATGCGCCAAGATGTCCAGCAGGTGACACAGTGGGGCACGATACGTTCACCGGCACATTTACCGTATCGACATCCCGATTTGGTTAAGACGCGGGTGTTGAATGTTGCCGGCCGCCAGCATCAACGCCAGAGGGTAAAGTTCATCGTTGTACCAGTATGTTCCAAGGAATGTCGTCACCGACCAGCCCAAAATGTGAAAAGCGCGTAATATACCATTCAGCATCAATTACCCAGACATGGGCGCATAGGGGGGGCAATGTTTCGGGCGGAAAAGAAAGAAGTACAAAACGCAAGTCAATTTTAAAATGTCACCGGTTTGTTGTTACGTCTTAGCGCGCGGTACACTATCACTGACACTAATGACATCGGTCGTTAGTACATCTACACGATATCATGACGAGATGAGTGGTGAAACATTTTTTTGGTTGTTTTTTGTTTAGTAACGATAGTATTCTAGTTGGCAGGCAGCGCAGTATAAACACTAATGCTTGTGTGGATTGTGATTTGTGGGACGATTTGCTATTTTCCACAGCACACACACACACAATTATATCACACCATACACACACACACGCACGCCCACACACACATCTACAGAAACACACTAGAAGAGAGCGGTGAGATACGCGCTGGTAGTACGTCTGGGCGAAGGATTCGTTTAAGCTGCATCCGGAATCTAAACACCCGCACCAATTCAAAGCTTCTAAGCACTCATTCTCTGTATCCAAGGCACGACAGACAGCACACTGAGCATAAAAACATCCATTGGCCAACACAAAAATGGGGGTCAGGCTGATCCTTGGGGACGCTTATGCTTCTTTTACGCACTGCAGGATCACTCGACTTGATCTCGATCGATGGATTGCTGGCCAAATATGCTCCCGAAGAACACTTGCGATTGTTTCGGTTTGCTTCACTGATATTATTGTATCACACGCACACAAACGCACACGAGCACACACACATATTTCAAATCGTATTAGCTTGATCGCACACTGAGTGAAAATGCGTAAGGAAGAGAGATAGAGAGACAGAGCAACACTGAATATTAGCTTCCTTCATTCAAAGGAGTTTAATTTTCTTCATTCGTATTTTCCGATTTTCTTTTCTATTAATTGTACAATGGGTTTTGCCAACCATCCAATACAAGATCACGTTTTGCTCTTAACGCACCCACTTATTGACACATATACAGAACAGGCACTATTAGGCAGGGATGCACATTAAGTCGCACAAATGTCGGGATCGTGATGTTGGCGCTTCTGTTTTATCTATGCACACAAACACACACTGTTTTTTTTGACGCTGTTGCGAGAGGATTATGAGAAAAAAAACAAAACTTGATTGTAAAAACAAAATGCATGTACGTGTAGGAAAGAAAGTATTAGCCACAATTATTAAACCGTCAACAAAGGGGCTACTGTCGGTGTGGAGCATTAATGATTTCCCTTCTCTCTACACCCACACACGAATCGACCTCGGTCAGTGATGTGTGATCGTGGTATTTGATCTAGATTTCTCACAATGGCGTTCTGCGCGACACGAATGTAACTATTTTAAAACACTTTTTGCAGGTTTATGGATTAACAAATGAAAAAAAAATGCTATTCGGACAGCTTGCTATTGCAACAGGAGTACTAAAGCTGATTGCACGTGTTACTAAGTACGAATTTTAAAAATCTATGATCGAAATGATTGAAAATTATAAACATAGCTTTAAACATATAAACATTTAACATTAACAAACATGGCAATAATACATATGCAGAAAAAAAAACAATGAATGTTTTATATGGTTAGGCTTTTACAATCATACAAAAAGACATCAACATAAGGGTCAAATACACATGTTAAAAAATATACAACAAAGGCACAGATGTTTGAGGAACAAATTGTAGAACCAATGAAAATCTATTTGCATTATGAGAATATTGAGCAATTTATACTGCAAACTTGCGATTCCAATTCAGTACATCGTTTTGAACAGGATGACCGGTTATGGCTATTGGTGTGATTGAAATTGAAATATAAATATCTTAAGAAAAAAATTATTCATACCCAAAAATCAACAAAAAACCTTGGCTCGGTTTGTTGTGCGTTGTGCAAAAATTAAAAACAGTTCCAAAGCACTCAAAACCAAAAATATGTTCCACTTATCCAAACTCTTCTAACGGCTCACGCATACAGGTTTACCCGCACGGGGTTCTTCAAAGTCAATGATGAACACATTTTCACTAATAGCACAAAACTCTGCTAACGTTACTACTCCCGTAGGAACGATATAAACGCACTGAAAAATATTCTTGATTAAAAAATACCAAAGCTAACACCGGTTTGTTTGCTAACACGGAAAACAAAAAGGAAAAATTGCATTTAAACTGAGAGGAAAACCACAAACTACAAGGGTTTAATGTTGCCTTAAATCACGCAAGTAGTTTGGAACCGTTTTGCTACAGGTACGCAGTAACATTGTTTTATGTATTAAACCATAACCATAGGGCGGGGGAAAACCACTACTGTAGGGAAAGCAAATTAGTACGACGGCACAACACAAGCAAATAGAGAAAGAAAGAAGAAGAAAAAACACGCACGAAACTCACTTAAAAGGAACAAGTGTTGATAGTAATAGTCGAAAGCGTCATTCATTGAAGCGCTTGAAGTCGGATGACCGTTGGTGGACTTGCAAAGAAAACTACAGCAAAGCTAGCCCCTGTCAATGTAAAAAAGGTTTGCGCTAAAGATGTGAAAATCACGATCGCCGAAACAAAAAAAAAGGTTTGCAATAAAAAGTAATTCCTTCAACAATCGAAAATTAACTAGCGACAATGAAGAGGCAGCTGCGTTAATCGATTTCAAATCAAGTTAATGCCAAAAGACATTTTGTTACTGTGTGACCATGATTGGATTGGGGGTCTCTCTCTCCTTGACTAAACCCTTTGCACGCTAAAGCACATTAGGCTGATGTTTTTTTGGTTTTGTTTTGTTTTTATCGTTCGGGCTCGATTTGTTGTCGCAGTAGCACCTTAGCTTTGGTTTGTTTTCTTCCTTCACTATTTTTAGCACGCATCGACAAACCTTCGATGAGTTTCCGTGCATCGTCCGTACCCCAAACGTCAAGGAAGGGCGAGTGAAAAGCGCAAATGCAAAAAAAAAAATCTACGTGAGTGCAATGCAAATCACATTCGTTTCGCAATACCTTTAATGAAACCTTGGTCTTGAGAGAGTAGTTTAAAACTATTAATATTTTTTTAAATATAGAGAAACACGATTTTTAAGCTGTTGCGTATTGTTGCGTATGTTAAAAATGAAAAATTAAAAAAAATACCTTTCTACCTCAAAGTAAATGAAAAACAAAAACAAATCCTATTCTTCTGTTTCTAATGTTTAAGCTTTCTTCAATATACTCTTATCGATCTCCGCAAACACATACTCGCGAGAGAACAAGATCTTCATACACACGATCACTCCATCCTTCCCAAAATCGAAGGTCACCACCGTCGTCTAGCTCCCTTTTCTTCTTGTCGTTCAATCAAAAGCCTTTTCCCCGTTTTCATTCAAACGCTGTTGTATTTCACACTTCTTTTGGGATTTTTCTTATTCTCCCTCCTATAGTAGCACACACACTCGCTTAGGCACACACATATTCATCGGTTTTGTGGGAAATTCCTCACACGAATTCATGCCTTTCACGCGCACGCACGGAGAAACACTAATGGGCGTAACGAGAGAGAATGAGAGAGAGGACGGGAGGGCAAAAGAATTTTCTTTTTCACCCATTTGCCACCAACTTCTGCGCCTTTGCATTTGATCATTTTTCCGGTGCGGTTTTACGCATCACATATATCACACCACTGCAACGCCACGCGGTGTTCTTCTACCCTATTTATTTGCTGCACTTTGTGTAACATCTGGTCCGTACACACGCACTAGCGCTGGCGGTATCCGAGATCCCAATTTATTATAGACACATTACTTAGCAAACGATCAACGGCGCGGAATTAACACGGGCGACACGACCGCCGAACGACTGGCACTGAGGAAATCTTTCTCGCGACTGTGGTTGTGCACGGTGCGCGACTGGGACGTGATGTTGAATGCTTCCTTGGCACGCCTGTGCTCGGCCCCGTCAACCGCACCGAAGTTCTACGAGCGATGCGCGACAAGCCGTCCGATCGATTGATTGCGCACGCGTATTCTTACCGGCACCGCCAAAGAACATGAGGAGTGAAGCAGGCCGCAGCGCGGAACGGTAACATCTTCCTCACAACGAATTGTGTTGCTGTATTAAAGATCACTCGGTACGCCTGCGCAAGTTAAGTAGAGTTCGCCGCAAAGTTACTGCCATGCCCGTGTGTGCCGTTCGATCAACATCCCATCCCGCCGCTCATGCACCACGCACACGCACACGCAGGAAAAAAAGAAACCTTCCCGCACACGCATCTAGCGCGTCGCGCGTTTACATGTCTGCTACGCGCGGTGGATAATTAATTAGACCTGACGTAGTGTTGCTGCTGAGCTGGCCCGCTAAGTCGCGAGTCCCAAAACCGTCCACCTTTCCATATATATATATTGTCACACACGGTGGTATACGGACCATTCATACGTGGAAATGCGCTTGTGTACGTAAACTCCAATCTTGGCATATAGCTGCTCGCTTGGATTATAGGGATTGGAGTTTTTGGTTGCACAGCACCATCCACAGCACTCCCCCGTCGATAGAAAGGGTGATAGTGGGGTGTTGTATGACGATCCCACACGAGAAACGCACACACCCAACCGCGCATCGACGGCAGACGCATATATTTAGAAAACGGATCCGCGCCACCTCCGGATTTGCCTGTGAATATAAACGGAGAAAGAAGAAAAGCAATTTTAATGAAATGTCTTTCAAAATAAAAAAAAAGGTTTCTAAAAGCTACGTTCCAACACTCGCTGGACACGATAGGGAGGAATTTTGGGATGGATGTTTGGGGTGGGGGGTTGGAAGTTTGGAAGGTTAGAAGTTTGCATTTCCATTCGCGTTGAAAGTCGACAGCGAAATAAATGGTAGGAAGACGATAGTGTACGATCGATCGCAACGGTTCATTTCGTATAAGATATGGTCCGCCATTTATTATGTGTCCTTCCTACACAATCAAATAAACAATAAAGAAGTGTGTTGTTTTGTTCGTTGCAGTGAATAGAAAACTCATTTACTTCAAGCGACGAACTGATGGTTTCACCTCCAAATTATATTTCAATTTCACTTGAAGAATTCATTCATTTGCCGAGAGACAGTGAGAAATCCGGACACAACATTATCTTGAAGCTGCTTACGCTGGAAATTCTAGTTCAGCGTTATTGGAGACGTTCCAAGGGAGAATGTGTGACGTGCAAAAAAAACCGGATCAAGTTCCAACAAAAAGCCAATTTGTTGTAGTTATCTCGTCACTCCAAATGACACTAAAATGAACCATAATAGCTCCGACATGGCGTTTTTGGCACATATTAGAGAAAACACGGAGTTATAGTCATAAGGCACGAATAGCATATTGCTGAAACTGTTCTGTTACAGCTTTATATATTTTTTTTCCTCAATATGATATCAGGAACTTTTTTGGAACTGTTACTTCACAACTCTTCGCTTGGAGAATAAAATATTTCTTGCCATAATGGATTATTCTTCATCGGGCGAGTATTCAGATAATAAGGTGCCCTTTCACGGTTTGGAGAAGGAACTGTCTTCAAACAAATGTAAATTGCTTTATAGATTAAGTTTAGCTTTAAGTTTATAGTTGTAATACGGCCTGGGTGGCACTATTGAATAAAATAAAATACTATTCCTGGTGGTAATGCGCAGTACAAAATTCTCCCTGATAAATCAATTTCAAGAGTTTCCGAGTAGATTGCAACAAAAAAAACACACAAAACATACAGACGTAAAAGAGGATACAATTATCATCTCTACCACCGCACGCGTTTGTTGATGGATGCCTAACAGAGCGATGGGCATTGGGCGCTGCACTGCAAAGCACCAACACGTTTTCCGACCTTTTGACATGTAGTTTTATTTTTCTCACTGTAATCTAGGAAGTGGCTGCTTACAGACACCCGAAAACTAACAATCTTACCCAAGCATGAGCGTTTGTCGCTTAACACGATCAGACGAGCGAGTTGATCTATTTTTAAACCAACCCATCGCGTCGGTTTCTTCATCATTTGTCGGTATCCTATCGGCAATCGGTATCGGATAGAGGATTAGTGCGATCGCCAAAGGTTTCCCTCGAAGGGTGGGAAACCACACCCTAGATAACGAGGACAGTGCAAGATGACAACGGAAGTACTGCCACTTTCGGTGGACGCCCTATTGTGATCTGCCCTTCCGGTTTGTAACAAGGTAGACGGGAGGAGTTGCAGTTACACGACCCAGACAAGGCACTTCCGTTTTTCAACACTGATTAAGATTTTCAAACTTTTCAGGGGCGCAGCTGCGGCTGTGAAAATGAAACCGTTCCCTTCACACGTCGGTCATTAGCGGGCCTCGATTGACGTCGGCGGCATCGTGGATCGATGATCACGGATGATCGCATTGTGCCAAGTTCTTTAAATAATTGTTGACATTGGGGAGTCAATACAGCAGTTGCAAGAAAACAACCGAGGGAGCTAATCATCGCGACAATGGTATTGCGTTAAGGTGAATTACTTCCGTCCCGGGAGAGTGATCCCAACCCGAGAGGAGGTATCTTCAACTGCTGATCTGATCATATATCCGGATGAATGCACTCGATGCAATGTTTCAGTATTGTAGACGATGTTTATCTGAAAAAAAAAGCACATCATCGCTGTTCTTTTTTATCACACGACGCAATAACGTATCAAACCAACGCAAGTAGGAACCATTCCCAAAACACCAACCGGAAAGCACCGTCATCTGCGGATCAATCCATATCCCTCGCCACCGAACTTTACTTTATTGGTGGAATTTTTACGGTCGATAAATTTTACTAAAATGACACCCACCACAGCGCTACGAGCCGCAACGGTTCCACAATATATTTTGCTTGCAACTGCTTCCGCCCATTAACCAGATGTAGACGATCGTCAGCCTATCGTACCATGACACGATCGCCTTTACATGGTTCAACAGTCGAATAAATGAGTATGGTATGGCGATAACGATTTTCAATGTCATGAACATGGGCAAGATCAGAGTTGGATGAAAAATAAATCTCGCTATCCTGTAGTTTTTACACGCTCAACGTACTACTACTTCGAGTACTTCAGCATCGCCAACATCTCTTCCGGTGCGATGGAATCAGCTGGCGATAATTGGTGTATCAATAAATTCTTTAATGCCTAACCCTAATGTGTTCGCGTTAGCACGAAAGCAAACAAAAATTCCAACCATCGATAGTCACTCGCCGATGGGGACCTTGGCCCATTCAGCTCGATTAAAGAATAGGTTGCAGATGTTGGAACCAAACCATAAACCAACCCGGGAGATGTTAAAGTGTCGGGCGAAGGAAATAATTCTATTTATGTTTTCCCAATGCGATGCTCGACATTTAGGGACATGTTTCGAAACGTTCAGCAATACCCATAGGGGAACGAAACCAACGTTTAGTATTGAAATGTTTGAACGGTACGAAAGGGGTATCGTGGGATTTGATATCATCGTTATGTGTATCAAATGTATAGAATATCCCAAGGGCATTCCCTACCGATAATTAGTTTGGGAGATTGGAAGTGTTTGCGTTCTTTAGCTCTTATTTTAGTAACTATTTCTTATTAGATAAAAAACCGATTAACCAGTTATTACATTTACAATGACTATTCTACGATTCCCACTATCTATCGAATATATATAGTTTATTTGAACCTTAACGACATTCAATACATAGATTAAGATTTCAACAATGTAGCAAAATATATTTGCACGCTTTTATGCAAACAGCTTATCCACTATCCATCAAATATATCTAACACCATACGAACCCGAATGTACACCAAACATACCGAGGCTCCAAATTACGGAAAGGGGAAAGTATTCACCAAACGATTTGACCCGGCAGAGGAATTGTAATTTTATTATGCAGATATTTCGCAGCAAAGGTCAGGAAACAGGTTTCATACAGTGCTTCGCAGGCGTGTCTGACTCATGCTTGTGCCGAAGAACAGCACTCGGGAGAAAAAAAAACCATACGAAGAAACCATGAGCTTCGAGACTATCGATAAAACATGGAGCCTGTCCACATGACACCATCGAACCCTCATCATCTGTATCTTCCTCATCACGGGCCCGACCAAGTCGCGTGGCACTGATGACACAGTATCTGGAAGCTATTGATTTTTATTTGTTGTTTGTTTCTTTTTCAGATTCATAGCTTTTCGAAGCTTTTCAAAGAAGCAAAGAAATATTTGCACGAAGTGACATGAGAAATATGCTCTAGTCATAATCATCACAAATAGATGGTTTAGTATCAAGGTCATTTACTAAGCTGCTAAATTGAAAAAAAATAAAAACATACAATAGGATAAAGTTAACCTCCGGTGGACAAGATTTAGGCCACGATGGCGTGGTTAATTTAATGCTTAAGTTTAATTGCTGTATAATCAAGAAGCGCTTGAATTTGATGGCTAGTTGCCGATAACATCTTCCTTATGGGAATTGTTTAACAGAAAATAATACCCAGTAGGGGTTCATTTTAGGTCTTTAACATATTTCCGAAGGAAACGATTTGGTTAAATTTGGTTTCTGAATTAATTCAAATTGTTTCATTTTAAACCATTAAAAAATCCGATGGGAATAACACATTGTTTATCTAATTATCAGAAGATGTAAAAACCAAGTAATTTGAAATAGTAGCAGGTAGCAGTAAACTTGGACTTTAAATCTTCAAAAGTAGTCAATATTTGATGTTTCAATCTGCTCCCAGTGCACAACTATAAATCAGAGTGAGAGTGTATTGTATAAGATTGCTCACACACAAGCCTCGCGTTCATAGATTTAATGGGATTGTGTTCTGAATACGTGTTAAGCTACCGAGTAAACGCAATAATATTACCACAAGCGGAATAAATTCCACAACAGCGCCATAAATTGTAAAAATACGAACTCATTTTGTTGCACCCATGGAAATTGTGCACCTTGCATATTTTTTACTCAGTGGTTGAATGAATACGCGCTTGAAGCTTATCACCAAAGCTATCAAAATAAACTATCGCAATGCTACGGTCACATATCCCGTTCCACCCTTGTTAAATAGGAATGCATTATTTCTATAGTGCTGGTAAATATAAGGTTAATTTACACAAGTAAATATTAGTCATGTAACAGTCAACAAGAGATATTTATCTTGCAAGTCGTTACACAGAAATTCTAACATTTTCTTTTAAGTGCACGTTGTTCCCATCTTCCATAAGTTGACCAGTAAACTAATAATCTATTCGCCGATGATAGCAAACAGTGCACCACTAACTTCATACATCCCTTGTACCTCATTCAGTTTCTATCCAATTTCTGTCCGGTTTAAATTTTCAGCATCCGTTGCAATCTGGTCCCCGCCGTTCCATTCGGTGCTGGGCGTAGAAAGTCGCCGCAGAATCGCTAACGCAAAAAACACGTCTCGCGCATCGGGAAAGTGAACATTCGCGCAGCCGCGTACGATCTTCGTAAGCGCAACGTTACATTGCCACCCTTTTTTGAGCGGCACTCTCTGAAACAACACAGGTTTAGCCAGTTTCCAAGCAACTCCCCTCTACTGAGGGAAAACGCCAGGAACTGTCCACTAGCTCAAAAACTAACAGGACCTCCGGGCCAGGCCGTCTAATCTTGATCCATCACAACCGTACACGAATATGTACTCCCCAACATTTCGAAACACTTTCCCAGATCGCGCTAGAATGTGCTGGGGCCCTCGTCCCAATATAAAGGGCACCTGTTACGGGCACGTATCTTCCGCGTCCGAAGAGTTCCAACCGACGCATCAACTCCATCGTACAAACCACCGAACCCGAAACAGGTCAGCGAACTCCAACGTGTCTAAGCGCATTAGTAGAACACGGTGCATCGTTTGTTAGTAGGTCTTGCCCGAACCAAGTGGAACGACTGGCTTTGAATGCCGTTTGAAAGTGCAGCTTGAACGGACGCACACGATTTAGCCAGCAATTCGACCATTTTTAGCACTTCTTCGTATGAATTTTGAAGTAACGTCCACAAGAGCATATTTCAAGATGTACATTAGGAGGAAATATTTATAAATGGTTTGTCAACCAGAGGGATCTGGTGATGCGATGATGATATTTATTCCGCATTTAAACCGCTGCGAATACTTCGGGAAAGACAGCTTTACTGATCTATTGTAAGTAAAATATGATAACCACAGATTTGTTTTTGTATTAACATGTTTCCGAATCGATACTCCATTTACTATTCGCTATCCGTAGCACGATAAGATTAATTTTACATCACGTTTAGATTATGCACGCCTCTTAGAGCTGTAATCTCATTAAAACCATCGTGCAACATGTTTCTCCTCAAGGAGATGGATGTTGCCGGAAGATGGCACTAAAAGGCGTTGGTCGAATGTCAACGTTGAGATGTAAAAAAAAATCAATCTTCATCCCGGAACTTCTCGGAGTTTTCAGCGATGCTATGCATTATAAAAAAAATAGCTTGCTCGCAGGGAACGATTTTCCATGTTTCCATGTTTATTTTCAATCACGCTCAATCTATCCGTGCCCGGGTTTCGTAGACCCATCCTTGGTGCTTGGTACTGTGCCTAGCAAGCATATATCGATACAATATGCACATCTAGCACATCTTGCGCTTTCTCCCTCTCTCGGTGTTGCATTTACAATCCCTCCTCGTTCAACACATCCTTCTGACAAGACATCCCACCATGGCGTTCCACACCATGCCGTGTGACAGATTAAGGAGAGAAGAAGGCATGAACGTTGGGAGCTGAACTGGGGTAAAATGCATGCAGCGAATGCATTTCGCAGGCAGGTGCTTGACAACACGAGTTCGGCCGTGATGTTTAGTTTGCAGCGGTAGCACACTTTTAGCGAAAAAAAAATAGGTGGTTCTCCTTCGTAACACCCATGTTGGACTACGTTCCATGAACAACGAGATCCCGCTGCTCGAAACAGAGCATTCCTATTATTCGCAATGACGGAACCATATTTCCAGATTATATTTTTATCCCAAAGAGCCGACAAAATGTGTACCAGTTCGCTTTACAGGTTTGGAAAGAAGATATTTTCTATCTCTAAAGATTTTTTAACAAATCCTGGCTAAAAATCAAACTATTTACGGAACTTTAAAAGCGGAAGTTCCAAGAATCTATACCCCTAAGATATAACAAGATATTGGGGCGGTCCGGTGGCCGAGGAGATAAGCGGCGCCGGTCGTAAACGGCAGGACCGGGGTTCAAATCCCATCCGGACCGTTCCCCCGTAGTGAGGACTGACTATCCAACTACGTGGTATTAGTAAGTCTTGTAAGCCAGAAATGGCAGGCATGACCGAGTAGGTCGTTAGGCCAAAGAAGAAGAAGATATAACAAGAAAATGGTAAAAGTCACCAGCAATAGGTCACGCGTTCTAGAGCATGAGAGAAATTGTCAAAGTTTCAATTAAAATTAAAATAAATGTCATTTGAAAACTTTTAATTAAAAACGACCAATATGATTTTATGTCTGCCGTTAGCATAATAGTACAGGGGAAAAGGCAGAAAGCCATCTGAAAACATCGGTATAGCAGCAAATCATCACGATAGCAAAACAGCAAATTTGTAGTACCCATCGACCTCGCGGAACGTTTGCGCAAATAGCTGTTTTCCGGCCGTCCACAATACTGCGGAATAATTTGTCAAAATTTATACTTATCCCATACATTATTCCTCAACTATGTAGTTCCCCTCTAACTGCAAACAGCTTCTATCGCTTGCCTAATATAATTAAACACCGGTAGCAGAGCGCATTGTTTTCCCACAGCTTTAAAGGTGGCGCAATAAACATTACCGTTCGACGTGATGCTTTAATTTGCCACCTGAACCACGTCAAACCAGAAGGGGGTTTGGTTTGGGGGAGGTTTAAAGATGAAATAAAAAAACGCACAAAATTAGAAAAAAAAACAATTTGCAATCATTTCAATGACAAACCATTGCGACCGTTCATAAGAAATGAGACGAAATAAAGAAAAAGGCATGAAGCAAAAACTTATTGTTGCAACTGTTGTTATCCTCTTGTCATATATTTATTAGTTTTTACCTCATTTATCATCAGAAAATTACAACTTCACCTAACATCCGAATCGTAATCATTGGTAAATTACACCCAAATAAATGAACGAAAAGCTGTACCGTATACTCTAATGTATTGGCCCCCATTTTGTTTTTATTTGTTTCCGCCTCAGCGCAAAACAGATCTCGAAAATTGAACTTTATAAGAGTTCGCTTTTTTACAGCTAATAAAGCATAGATTCAAATAAAAACAGATTACATGCTAAGGGAACATCCATTTATTACGTCACGGATAAACTAAGAATTTGTGAGCTCCTCGCCGCTATTGACACAACATGATAGACTGGAAGGATCTCTCCCACTCTCTTCAGTTTACTTATTCTCAGTAATTACTACTTCGTTTTCTTAAAAATTACTATGAGTAATTTGTTATTTTCAGTTTGAAAAAGATTTTGGAAATCCACGTCTTGTTAAAAATGTATAAATGTTAATGTCACATGTATAATGTTTTAAATGTCCGAATTTGGTACAGTATGTTTGCAGAACTTGGAGAATGACCATAATCACAAGGCCTAATCAAAGCATTACATTGCTTATCCTATCCAGGCATATCCCCAACGATTTGACCTCCATCGTTAGCTTCTGTTTCTTCTAACTTCACACCAAATAAAACCATAAGATGTACTCATTCCGATGTTGAGTCGGCAGTGCACATAAAATATCGTAGTTAATCTACAGTTTACACGATGGCTGCTACAAGTTCCCTGCCAAAGCTGATAAATTTGGTCAGAACACAAAAGAATGCTTACCATTGAAAATGAATAGGATAGTTATACGGCCTGACTAAACTACATTAAATATACTACTTACTATAATTGTGTAAATAATAGTGCGAAACAGATTGATGTATTGAGAAGTATTATTGAGCAACCCCAGTTTCCCATATAACATAAAATCTAAAAATGACAGTAATGACAGATCTGAGGTGTGAGTGTCCCAAAAAAGATAAAATCAGTTTTATTTATTAATCATCTCAAATTATTTGTTTTCTAATTGCAAACCAGCACAAACACCAACAGCGAAAGCAGTAATTCTCTATCCAAGACATAATCGAGGAAAACAAATATAACAAAACAACAGAATCCAACTGTTAAAACAAGCTGAACGGAAATTATCTTGATGAAGCGAAAATAATCGAATTAAACCGACCGGTATTGCATTTTCCAACCGAAACCGAACTGACCACCGCACTTTTGTCGGACGGATGATCCCACCATGTAGATTCAAACCATACGATGATCGTGGCAGATACCTCTGCCCAGGGGATAGCAGTGGAACGACTTTCACCGACAACAGTCGCATGAACGGACGTACAACTTTTGTTTTTTCCTTCCTGCTCATGGCAAACGAAACACTTTCTGGCTTCTGTTCAAAGTGATAGAACGAACGCCACCGGCAGCAAAGAGCAACATAGACTACCGTGCTCAATAAAACCACCATATTGAGGTTGGGTTCCTATCGCACGGTTTGCGAATAATGGTGCAGAAGATAAGAAGGACAACCACCTAATCATGTGAAGCTACCATTTGTTGTTATTTAGAAGATTCCTGAGTTTTATACCAGATTACAATATCTCGCTGTGTATGAAGTTGTTGAAAATTGCAAGGAATAACGATGCAATGTGCAATTCATAATCTTAGGTCACTCTTATATTAAAAACTATGTATTAAAGTGTATATATTAACGTAACTGCAAATGTTGTAGACTACGAGAAACCACGTCCAAGAATTCAAAGACGATGTATCGACAGTATTAATAACCTAAAACGAAACTAGCTATTCCGACAGTTCAATAACGCCAAGCTTTAAGCTAATTAAGGTTCAGTTCATACGCGTCCAAACACTCCAGACTGTGAAGGCGCTTCGCATGAAACAGATTTCAGCACCAGAAATACACGGTAGACCACCGTTTTGCTAACGTTTGTTGATCTTAGCTAGAAATACCCACACTCGGGGAATCTTAGCATCTACATTGAAGCTTCTTGTACGGATGGATTGATTAAATTTTGTCGCTGAAGAGTATCGATCGACTAAAAGCGTCCAAAACCATCAACATCCATCGGCGGTAGCCGTAATTTACGGGTTTTCTTGCTAACGTTACGTTTAGCAGGTGGGTACGTAGATTTGATTTCGGACTAGCTGTCAATATTGGCTGACAGCCAAACATGCTCTTCACATGAGCTACAACCGTAGATTAAATTTCCTTTTATTTTTGGGGACAGGATTTAAAAATGCTTCAATGCAAATTCACCGGAAAGGAATGCAAGCCGCATCCATTAGTAAACTGGATTGTTGCGCCATCGAGGGGATCAGAGGTCCAATCCTCCAAGGAATGATTTTTTTTTCCTTTACAAGAGTTGCTCCCAACTTATCATTTTCTTCTTTCTTGACCCTAATGAGCACCTCTGCAAATCATGGCCAGATGACCAATCCGTTTGTTCATCCAGGATTGTATCCAATATCTGATTAGACTCCACTTGATCCAGTCATCTAAGTTCGTTATTATCCTCAAAACCTCTACACCGAACGGGTCGCTGACGAGCACTTTCCTAGAACTAAGATCTTCATTGTATACGGAACTTCAAAGTTCACTTTAAATTGTGTGCTTAAGCTGATATTCCAAAAAAAAAACACATCTTCCTATTTACTGTAAAAATACAGAAGACATCCAGCGAAATAAAACACCAACTCCAAAGCGACTCAAAATCAATTCTTTGCTATTGACTTTAATGCCACTACTGCCAAATACCATATCTTCCGAGTTGAAATATGGCTCGTCCCTATTTGGTTGACTTAACAGCGTTAAGCGTGCCAGAGTCGAATAGTTGACGGCATTCTTTGGCTTCACTCATAATAGACTGTTGTCGCACGCCTCCGCACAACACTAGATGCAGGGTTCTTTTCTATTCAATGCCTTTCAATATTTCAACATAGAACGCACCAATGACCCGATTCACAGCGATGACGCATGCTTCTTTTCGAAATACTTATGGTGCACATGCTCTTGCGTTGGTCGGACAATGAACCG
Organism: Anopheles minimus; assembly: GCA_000349025.1. Lineage (NCBI taxonomy): Eukaryota > Metazoa > Arthropoda > Insecta > Diptera > Culicidae > Anopheles > Anopheles minimus. The sequence goes on along the minus strand of KB663832.1, from coordinate 14,735,739 downwards.
ATAGTTTCGATAGTTCATAAAAAATCAATATTTTACAGAAACATATACCATACTTTTACTCTTACTTTATCCAGCTTTACGTATTGTGAACATTTGCTGCAAGAATTAGACGGGAACCCATGTGTATAGCATAACAACTCCATGTGGTACGACGTCAAACGCCAATACGTCAGCCGATTCGAACGAGCATGAGTTCCTAAATATGACCAAAAAAAATCGAAACAAACGAAACCAACGTACAGAAAATGCCATCATATAATCACGTGCCAGAAATGTACACACATGTGCAGCGCTAAGCCGTAAAAAAACGGGTACCGAAAACATGTTCAAACCAACATTAGCAAACGAAATCACAACATTTGTTTTCCGTTCGTCATGTTAAGGGAGGCAATATCACACGTAAATGTTGCACATGCTTCTTTCTTAATTATTGTAACGTTTTTTACGAATTTGTTTCACCCAATGTATAATCAAATCGTCCTACCAGCATATAATCATCAAAATAATCGTCATAAATAACATTAGCAATGCAGCAATTCTAGTCAAATATGTATAGTAACTTTGGATATTAAGAAGAGCTGCTGAGATGGTTATGGACATGAAGTTTGTGCAAAAAAAAACCATACGAACTTAAACACTTATGTTTTTGTGTTTTACACTACAGTAAGATACGTTGGCACTCGAACTTGGATAAAAAGCACAAGAGCAACCAAGTACTCTACACCTTAAACTGAGCCCTTTTGTGTGTCTCTGCACTTCTTATTGCTATGTTATGGAGATCTCAAGGTTTTTAAGGTTGTCGTCTGCTCTAAAACCTCATTGCATTCCAGGCATACATGCCCAAATCGATGAACAAACTAGTGGATACATATTCAGAGATAAAAAATGTCAACGAAAATCTCCGTAAGAAACGTGAAAACGGACTTCGTGAAAAATGTAAACTTTGTGAGAAAAGAGGCCTGAGTGAAGAAACAGATCTCCATGAGAAAAGAGTTCTCAGTGAGGTTTGAGGTTTTGGAGCTACACTGATGCCTCACCTCTTCAATGTTAAGGGTTAGTTGCGTTCTGTTCTTCAAAAAGTGCTATTTGACGCTAACACTCATCCAAAACAAAGAGGCATGCAACTGAAATCCTATTTTAGATTTTTCTTGCTTTGGTTTGTGGAAAAACAAAAACCCTAAACAGAAGACGGAAACACACATCTTCGGAAATCTAAGGAGGACCATTTCCGAAACTCCATTACTTTTCATGCTCGGATCTGGATGGTTAGTTTTGGGCAGAAGATTTCGCTCTACATACTGGTCAGGTTTATAGTTATCATTTTCACATGCATAACGTGACTACATGAAATATTTGCTGGATTCAATCTCTTGACTGTAAACTCACCAACTGACTTACGAACCAAAACACGCACGCAGACGACAAATAGAATTTGTCCACTGCACGTCAATGTGTTCATTATATATCTGCACCGCTGTCTGCACCTGTTTGACCCTCGTCCGGAAAATGAATGGAGGGTAAATGGGAAGTGATACTTTGATTACACGCAAAAAACATAAGCACACGCAATCAGTTTCCGGTGAAACAATTCTGTTCAAACCTGAGAGTGGATGATGTTAAAAAACGCCATTTTGCTAATATCAAAGTGTACCACAACTTGCAGTGTGTACTTAGAACACAGTGTTAGTAATTGGTATTAGCCTCATGGGCAAAATTACCCAAATGTATCATCAATTTGAATCAGTTTTTTTATGCGAAGTAATCAAAAGTTGTTTTTATCGTATGAGTGCGTTCCACTGTTGTAACAAATTTCCCTAGCATACAAACACAAACTTTGCGCAATTTGTTCGTTTATCTAGACAAAAGAGACGCACGGGCAATAAAAACATTAAATAAAAAGCACCAGACCACCGTGCTTCCGGTGATGAAGTGGTGTGGTTGGGTTTCGTTTCTTCCGTCCCACAAAAAAAACCACACTAACGAACAACCGCTAACGTCAGAGGACAACATAGGCAGGGGAAAAGTACACCGAAAGTGGGATAAGCCCTGTATACCCTTTGGCAACGTTTAGCTCCAGTGAGATGAACAATTTCCACACCTTAGCAACATCAACCTTGGACCGCGGACCGGCTCAACGTACCGGGAGACGCACCACGGAACTGGTGCTGGGATAATTTTCTCAGTTTACAATTATTTTCATAGTAACACCGCTCTCCCTTTCTATCTTCATTTTCCACTCTCGCTCACTCGTCTTTTCCCCCCGCAACAGTTCACTGTTCCATTTCCCTTGTTAACTCTAACCTTTTTGCATTTGCCACAGTTGCTTTCTGGTTGTTTGTGTGAAGTGTGTTTGTTGCTTTAATGTTGATCTTTTTTCTCGTTCTTCATCCCCATGGTGGCTACCGATCGCGCAAAATAGAAACGGAATGAAACCCCCCGTCCATGGGGTAAATATGCGCGGCCGGTACATGAATGAGGAGCTACGGCACTTTCTCATTCCTTTGCAGAGGCCAACTCCACGCTGATTTAGAAGAGTTCTTTTTGAGAAGTTTTTGAGCAGTGTGATCCGATGTTTAAGAAATCCGAAAAGTTAAAATTATATAAAATAACAAGTTATGTTAAATGGCAATAATTCAACTAAAACCCCACCTACCAATTGGTGATCGAGAGAGTGATCAGACCGGCCATGGAAAAAAGGGTCTCTCCAATCACCCGCGTGTGTGCTAGCAGAAATCGGACCGGAGTGTGTTGGTGCGAAGGCAAAACTGGTAGATATACACACTTCAAAGAAGCGCGACACGGCGCAGCGAAGAGAAAACCCGCAGCATTTACAGTCGAAACAACACCAAACGGAACGAATTCAAAAACGAAACGAAAACCAGACGAACGCGGCGAGCAAAACAAACACTGCAGCGTGTGCGCAACGAACTGGAAAGGGCTGATTGTCGTTAGAATGGGTGAAACAGGAAATCCTGTACCGTTTCGGCGTTAAAAAAAAAAAGATCGTTTCATTTTCCCGCCGATCGGTTCGTTCCCGTTAGTTGGCAGCGGACGATGAGTAAAGGAAATACGCTCAAATTGGAAGTTAAGTTTTAGTTGGTTTTGGCTGTTCACATTTCGCGCTAGAAGTTCATTGAACAACATTTATCAAGCCTTATTTGTTATGGATACCGTTTTTATTCAACCATACCCCAAGGATGTTTTAGGCATACCTTTCAGTAAAGCTGCACGTGCGTACAAACTGTTTCTAAATCTTCTAAAATTCGCGTACGCATGCTACTCAGTCTCACTAATCAACTTTGCACAACCACCGTCCGGTGTTCGCGGTGTTCTCTCACCACCACTACACAAACCAGCAATTATGGAAATTAAAACATCATTTCTTCCAACCCTCGATTCCAGACACGACCACTAGTTTGTTTTTGTTTTGATTCTGCTACATTAATTTATGCTCAATCCACGCAAAAAAGAAAAGAAATATGTTTCTCCTTTCGCTCCGAATAAAGAAACACAAACCTGCGGTATGGTGGTGATGCTGCGATCGTGTACCCGCTCACACGATCAACTTTCTCGCTTTTATGCTCATTCGCATCTCGTCAATTGCGGATACACTACTACTCACAATTCACTCTCTCTCTCTCTTTCT